>OY282640.1:112346418-112946418 GCA_958299015.1 Tetanocera ferruginea
TCGCGTATTTGTACCTCATCATTTGGTATCAGAACTTCACGATCGTTCTAAGCAAGTGTCTGAAAATTGTAACTTAAATCAAATTTGGTTAAAGTTACTGCATGTAAAAATCACACTAAAAATTTAATTTTGATTTGCAAAGTGCGTCGCGTTCGCACATTAAATTTATTTTAATTTAAGGCGGGACATGACACTCGCGGCAGAAAAAACAGGCCTTTTTTAAAAATTCATAACTCAGTCAAAAACAAACACTTCCAAAATTTTTATTTTTGTAGAGAATTGAACAAATTACAAGAAAAAAAAATATTTTTCACTCTAACATGGTTTTATAGAGCTCCCAACTGGCGCCGGAGAATGAAACGGGGCCTTGTTTGCAACGCTGTGAGTCGCAAAAATTATCCGATCTGAAAAATAAATGACTTTTTTTATATCTTAGCGAAATTGGTAATCGTATGACAGGAGCTTTTTTTACAATTTTTTTTCAAATTTTGGTGATGTTCCAAATTTGTTCCAAATTTGTGTTTTTCGAATAAAATGTTGACTTTAAAAATTCATAAAAATCGATAAAAAATTTTAATAAAAGCTCGTGTCATGCGAAAGCGAATCAAGTTAAAAATATACAAAAAAAAATTCCATCAAAAATGAACCCGCTAGTGCCGCAACCAGTCTGAAAAACATGGTTTCGAGATGACGCGTTCAAAGTTTGTGAAAAAAGAAAAAAAGGTGAAAGTTAAAAATGCACTCTCACTAATCAGGCTATAACTTTTGAACACGTGGAATTTTTAATTTAATTTAATTTAATTTTATTTAATTTTATTTAATTTAATTTAATTTAATTTAATTTAATTTAATTTTATTTTATTTAATTTAATTTCATTTCATTTAATTTAATTTAATTTAATTTAATTTAATTTAATTTAATTTAATTTAATTTAATTTTATTTAATTTAATTTTATTTAATTTAATTTAATTTAATTTAATTTAATTTAATTTAATTTAATTTAATTAAATTTAATTTAATTTAATTAAATTTAATTTAATTTAATTTAATTTTATTTAATTTAATTTAATTAAATTTAATTTTATTTAATTTTATTTAATTTTATTTAATTTAATTTAATTTAATTTAATTTGATATAATTTAATTTAATTTAATTTAATTTAATTTAATTTAATTTAATTTCATTTAAGTTTATATTATTTTATATAATATAATTTAATTTAATTTTATTGAATATAATTCTATTTAATGTAATAAATTTAATTTAATTTAATTTAATTTAATTTAATTTAATTTAATTAAATTTAATTTAATTGAATTTAATTTAAATTAATTTAATTTAATTTAATTTAATTTAATTTAATTTAATTTAATTTAATTTAATTTAATTTAATTTAATTTAATTTTATTTAATTTAATTTAATTTAATTTAAATTAATTTAATTTAATTTAATTTAATTTAATTTAATTTAATTTAATTTAATTTAATTTAACTTAATTTAATTTAATTTAATTTAGTTTAATTTAATTTAATTTAATTTAATTAAATATAATTTAATTTAATAAAATTTAATTTAATTTAATTTAATTTAATGTAATTTAATTCAATGTAATTTAATGTATATTTAATAATGTAAGGAGGTTTTTGACCAGTGCTTTTTTATTGCAATTTTTATATTAAAAACAAAAATTCAATATTTTCCCGACGTTTCGTCAATAATTTGTTGACATCTTCAGGGGATTATTTAATTCAATCTAATAACACAATAGAATTATTATTTCACAAACAATTAACAATAAAAACACCTACTTAATATTTTAAATCACATTCTAACTTAAACTTTTAAACTTAGTACTATGACTAATGTCCGTCCAATGCTGCTGCATAATTGTTGTTGATATTGTCAGTGTCTTCTTTAAAATTTATTGCTTTGTTCCCTTTTTGTTGTATTCTTAAGCTTTCTAATGTCAGTCTTTTGTTTGTTTTGTTTTCAACGTCCAAAATTTTAACTAAATCAAAATCAGCTGTATGGCCTGTATTTGTTATATGCTGAGCTAAAGCTGTTGTTGTTTTCTTGTTTCTGATGTCTAGCTTATGTTCTGTCATTCTTGTTTTTAGCGCTCTTTTTGTTGTGCCTATGTATATTTTGTCACAGCTTTCATGTTCGTTGCCTTTGCATCGTACTTCGTACACAACGTTGTTTTTGTCTTCGTTCTTAATTTTTGTTTTTGTTTTGGGTCAATTTTGTTGTTTATATTTAATAATGTAAGGAGGTTTTTGACCAGTGCTTTTTTATTGCAATTTTTATATTAAAAACAAAAATTCAATATTTTCCCGACGTTTCGTCAATAATTTGTTGACATCTTCAGGGGATTATTTAATTCAATCTAATAACACAATAAAATTATTATTTCACAAACAATTAACAATAAAAACACCTACTTAATATTTTAAATCACATTCTAACTTAAACTTTTAAACTTAGTACTATGACTAATGTCCGTCCAATGCTGCTGCATAATTGTTGTTGATATTGTCAGTGTCTTCTTTAAAATTTATTGCTTTGTTCCCTTTTTGTTGTATTCTTAAGCTTTCTAATGTCAGTCTTTTGTTTGTTTTGTTTTCAACGTCCAAAATTTTAACTAAATCAAAATCAGCTGTATGGCCTGTATTTGTTATATGCTGAGCTAAAGCTGTTGTTGTTTTCTTGTTTCTGATGTCTAGCTTATGTTCTGTCATTCTTGTTTTTAGCGCTCTTTTTGTTGTGCCTATGTATATTTTGTCACAGCTTTCATGTTCGTTGCCTTTGCATCGTACTTCGTACACAACGTTGTTTTTGTCTTCGTTCTTAATTTTTGTTTTTGTTCTAGTAAATATATTGTTTAATGTCGCATTCGATCTGTGTGCAAAAATTGTTTTGTCCGCTCTCATCATTTTGCGTATGTGTGTGTTGCTTGTTAGGTTTGGTATGTATGTGATGCCGTAGTACTTTACGTTTTCTTGATTGGAGTTGCCAGATTGTTCTATGTGTTTTGTTTTTTGTGGGATTTGATTGTTTTTTGAAATTCTTGTTCTTATGAGGGAATTCGTGAGATGATTTGGATAGTCATTGTTGTACAGTATTGTTTTAATTTTCCGAATGTTTTTGTCCAGAAATTGTGCGTCGGTTAATGTGAACATTTTATTAATTAAGTTTGTCGCGGTGTTGATTTTTTGTTGCATTGGTTGTGTTGAATGAAAATTTATTAATCTGCCTGAAGCAGTTGTTTTTGTGAACCATTCGAATGTTATTTTGTCATTTATTCTGTGTAATTTGATGTCCAGATAAGAAATGTTTTGGTTTTCTTCCATTTCAGAGGTGAATTGTATATTTTTGTGGTAGCTGTTAAGTGTTTTAAGTATGGTGTCCAAGTCTTTCTTATTTATTACGGCTAAAATGTCATCTACATATTTGCATACAAAGGGTATATTTGTTCCATTGTTTTTCAGAGTCTCTATAGCGTCGTCAAGTAAATTGTCAAGAATTATGTCTGCTATTGTTGGTGCTAAGGGATTGCCCATAGGCATACCATATATTTGATGGTATACTAAGTTGTCAAATATGAAATAATTATTGTCTTTAAGGCAGAATTCTAAAATATTTAGAAATTGTTGTCGGGGAATTTTTGTTAAATTTTTGATTTTTTCCCACTGGTTCATGATGTTCTTTATCGCAAGATGTGTCGGTATGTTGGTGAATAGAGACACCACATCAAAGGACACTAAAATATCTTCCTTTGTCAGTGTGAAGTCTTTAAGTTTTTCTTTAAGTTGGATTGAGTTTTTTATATTATATTCGTCTGATATTAAGTGTTTAAGAATTTGTCCAACGTGTTTAGCTAATCTGTAACAGGGGACGTCTATGGAGGAAGATATTGGTCTAAGAGGAACATCTACTTTGTGTATTTTAGGCAGACCATACAAACGTGGTGCAGTTGCGGACGGACATGTTAGTCGGACTTTTAAGTACGTGTCAATGTATTGTTGTTTGTGTAGATAGTTAATGATGGTGTTGTTCTTTTTTTGTAGTTTATTGGTCGGGTCAATTCTTGTTGTTTTGTATGTGTTTTTGTCTTGTAATAGTTCGTTCATTTTATTCATGTATTCGTTTCTATACATAATTACTGTTTTATTTCCTTTGTCGGCCTGTGTTATTATAATTTGGTCTTCGTGGTGTTTTATGAAGTTTTTAGTTTTTTCGTACGTTTTCAGTATAAATTTTTCCTTTTTAGTATTTTTTATCCTATTTTTAAAGGATGTTATTTTGTTTGAAACTGTCGATCTGGCAACGTTTTTTTCCCTTTCGTCTTCTATTGTCTGAATGTGTTGTTCTAAGTCAGCAATCACATGTATAGGTGAGAAGTTGGTCTGCGTTATCGGTAATGTAAATTTACGTCCAAGTGAGAGAAGCCACTTGCTGTCTGTCGGAAATTCTATTGTCGTCTTGTTAACAAACCAATCTTCATTTAGGGTGAAGTAGGATTCACCCTAAGTGAAGTAGGATTCACCCTAAATGAAGATTGGTTTGTTAACAAGACGACAATAGAATTTCCGACAGACAGCAAGTGGCTTCTCTCACTTGGACGTAAATTTACATTACCGATAACGCAGACCAACTTCTCACCTATACATGTGATTGCTGACTTAGAACAACACATTCAGACAATAGAAGACGAAAGGGAAAAAAACGTTGCCAGATCGACAGTTTCAAACAAAATAACATCCTTTAAAAATAGGATAAAAAATACTAAAAAGGAAAAATTTATACTGAAAACGTACGAAAAAACTAAAAACTTCATAAAACACCACGAAGACCAAATTATAATAACACAGGCCGACAAAGGAAATAAAACAGTAATTATGTATAGAAACGAATACATGAATAAAATGAACGAACTATTACAAGACAAAAACACATACAAAACAACAAGAATTGACCCGACCAATAAACTACAAAAAAAGAACAACACCATCATTAACTATCTACACAAACAACAATACATTGACACGTACTTAAAAGTCCGACTAACATGTCCGTCCGCAACTGCACCACGTTTGTATGGTCTGCCTAAAATACACAAAGTAGATGTTCCTCTTAGACCAATATCTTCCTCCATAGACGTCCCCTGTTACAGATTAGCTAAACACGTTGGACAAATTCTTAAACACTTAATATCAGACGAATATAATATAAAAAACTCAATCCAACTTAAAGAAAAACTTAAAGACTTCACACTGACAAAGGAAGATATTTTAGTGTCCTTTGATGTGGTGTCTCTATTCACCAACATACCGACACATCTTGCGATAAAGAACATCATGAACCAGTGGGAAAAAATCAAAAATTTAACAAAAATTCCCCGACAACAATTTCTAAATATTTTAGAATTCTGCCTTAAAGACAATAATTATTTCATATTTGACAACTTAGTATACCATCAAATATATGGTATGCCTATGGGCAATCCCTTAGCACCAACAATAGCAGACATAATTCTTGACAATTTACTTGACGACGCTATAGAGACTCTGAAAAACAATGGAACAAATATACCCTTTGTATGCAAATATGTAGATGACATTTTAGCCGTAATAAATAAGAAAGACTTGGACACCATACTTAAAACACTTAACAGCTACCACAAAAATATACAATTCACCTCTGAAATGGAAGAAAACCAAAACATTTCTTATCTGGACATCAAATTACACAGAATAAATGACAAAATAACATTCGAATGGTTCACAAAAACAACTGCTTCAGGCAGATTAATAAATTTTCATTCAACACAACCAATGCAACAAAAAATCAACACCGCGACAAACTTAATTAATAAAATGTTCACATTAACCGACGCACAATTTCTGGACAAAAACATTCGGAAAATTAAAACAATACTGTACAACAATGACTATCCAAATCATCTCACGAATTCCCTCATAAGAACAAGAATTTCAAAAAACAATCAAATCCCACAAAAAACAAAACACATAGAACAATCTGGCAACTCCAATCAAGAAAACGTAAAGTACTACGGCATCACATACATACCAAACCTAACAAGCAACACACACATACGCAAAATGATGAGAGCGGACAAAACAATTTTTGCACACAGATCGAATGCGACATTAAACAATATATTTACTAGAACAAAAACAAAAATTAAGAACGAAGACAAAAACAACGTTGTGTACGAAGTACGATGCAAAGGCAACGAACATGAAAGCTGTGACAAAATATACATAGGCACAACAAAAAGAGCGCTAAAAACAAGAATGACAGAACATAAGCTAGACATCAGAAACAAGAAAACAACAACAGCTTTAGCTCAGCATATAACAAATACAGGCCATACAGCTGATTTTGATTTAGTTAAAATTTTGGACGTTGAAAACAAAACAAACAAAAGACTGACATTAGAAAGCTTAAGAATACAACAAAAAGGGAACAAAGCAATAAATTTTAAAGAAGACACTGACAATATCAACAACAATTATGCAGCAGCATTGGACGGACATTAGTCATAGTACTAAGTTTAAAAGTTTAAGTTAGAATGTGATTTAAAATATTAAGTAGGTGTTTTTATTGTTAATTGTTTGTGAAATAATAATTTTATTGTGTTATTAGATTGAATTAAATAATCCCCTGAAGATGTCAACAAATTATTGACGAAACGTCGGGAAAATATTGAATTTTTGTTTTTAATATAAAAATTGCAATAAAAAAGCACTGGTCAAAAACCTCCTTACATTATTAAATATAAACAACAAAATTGACCCAAAATAACAACGTAATTTAATGTAATTTAATGTAATTTAATGTAATTTAATGTAATTTAATTTAATTAAATTTAATTTAATTTTATTTAATTTAATATAATTTTATATTATTTTATATAATATAAATTAATTTAATTTTATTGAATATAATTCTATTTAATTTAATAAATTTAATTTAATTTTATTTAATTCAATTTAATGAAAATGTATTTTTAAAATTAGAATTCAAAAAATTCATAATAACAAAACGAAAATGCTGAAATCGCAAAATTCAAAAACTAGCTTTATTCATTATCCATTTATTTTCGTGTAACAACAACAATAACCGGTTTCATACAACAACAACTCTACAATAACAAAATATATGGTAGCAATCGTGGTGGTTGCTGCAAGGGAAAGGTACACAGGCAAAACAAATATAAACGATGCTAGCAACAACAATGCGCATGCGTCGTAGCACTGGTAGCCACAACAACACACAAACTGAGGATCATTTGCATACAATTTCGATGAGAAACATTTTTATGCGATTTGAGTCCTCTATCTATTATATGCTCAGTGGAAAGGCAAGGGGAGTAGAGTGAAAGAGCATTTCAGAGAGCAAGTTCATTGAAAGGTCGAAAACTTTTCTCTCAAGCAAGAATTTAAAGCTTTTTCGTTTGGCACTCACAAAAGCTTACGTTTTGATCTGAAAAATATTTATTAATTTTTAATGTTCTACGTGGCGCATCTTTATATTATATGATCTTTGCCTTAACTTAACTCGTTCAGAGTCGGTACAAAACATGATACATACAATTATACGGTAGACTCATATTAACATGTCTGCTCACATGTAAAATTTTACAACAATGCTGTGTGAGCCATACACGTCAAACGATAAACGCAACAATAAAAAAAAAAACTAAAATGTGAACCGCTCACTTTGACATCTACCTCACTTCTTCTCCAATATGCACCTACCTTGTTATTGTACCATGAATATAAAAATTTGGAACACCGAAATTTGGAATAAAGATCACTTAGTTGTGTAAATCGTGAATTTATTTCGTGCTACCGACGTTCAAGAACGCTTTTCAAAACGCGAGAAATTTCAACTTCGCAAGATCGATTCACACTCGCGGCAAAGTGTTTTTCAATAAATAATTTTCTGATCGGTCACCACCTCTCTGCAGACAATGCAAACCTCAGAAGTGCGTGAAATTGTTTGAAATTGATATTCGTAAATCCGTCGCGATCTTAGCAAAGACACAAACCCATATTTTTTATCCGGATAAAGTTAAATTCGTACTTTTTTAACAGTACGAATTTAACTTAGTGCAAAGTACGAATTTAAAAAACATTTCCACGAATTTAACTTTCTTGATGGGAATCACTTTAACATTGATTTGTTAATTAATCGTAAAGATAGAAACTTGTAAAATATAAAAAAAAAATTTTATTAAATTTAAACAAAACGAATTCAAGATTCTTCGAATCGAAAATATAAAAAAAAATATTTATATTATAGATATCAACTATATTAGAATGACTTAAAAACATATCGTGTAGGGACCGATATGTCCATTGCATTAACTTTGATTTAAAAAAATACTTCATTCGTATGTAATATATACCACCACAGAGGTAGTTGAAGCACCTTTTCATCGATATATAATTGAAGGGCTTATTGCAAAATCATGATATACCACACTGCTTTTAAAGTGAATTATTTATGTTAAGTACGTTCCTTGATGCATTCTCAATATCCACTGAAAATATTGCTACCATTTCCCCGATCAATTTTGGCCGTACACGTTATAGTTTTTGTAAGCATTTTAATGATTTCATACAAATATAAATTTTAAAAACCTTTCAAAGGCCTTCAATTCATGCGAGCACACTCAGGATTTTGGCCAAAGGAATTTTTGGGAAAAGAATTAAAAGATATGTTCATGGTACTAAATTGAAAAGTCAAAAAAAGGATATACGAAATACAAACATGCATGCTATGTATACAACTGGACAGGTAATTGAAGCACCTTTCCAAAGATATATGACTCATTCGTGCACAAACAGGATTTTGGCCAAAGGAATTTTTAGAAAAAGTAGTAAAATATATGTTCATGGTACTAACTTGGAATGGCAAAAAAAGGATATCCGAAATACAGACATGGCATAATATGCATACCACTGGACAGGTAATTGAAGCACCTTCCCAAGGATATGTGACTCATTCGTGCACAGTCAGGATTTTGGCCAAAGGAATTTTTGGAAAATGTAGTAACAGGTTCATTTAAATAACTTGGAAAGGCCAAAAAAGGATATCCGAAACAGTCATGGCATGATATGCATACCACTGGACAGGTAATTGAAGCACCTTTCCAAGGATATATGACTCATTCGTGCACAGTCAGGATTTTGGCCATGTCTATATTTCAGATATCCTTTTTTTGGCATTCCAAGTTAGTCGAATGAACCTGTCGTTTACTACTTTTTCCAAAAATTCCTTTGGCCAAAATCCTGACTGTGCACGAATGCTTCATATTTCTTTGAAAAGGTGCTTCAATTACCTGTCTAGTGGTATGCGTATCATGTCATGTCTGTATTTCGGATATCTTTTTTTTTGCCATTCCAAGTTATTCGAATGAACCTGTCTTTTACAACTTTTTCCAAAAATTCCTTTGGCCAAAATCCTGACTGTGCACGAATGAGTCATATATCCTTGAAAAGGTGTTTCAATTACCTGTCCAGTGGTATGCATATCATGCCATGTCTGTATTTCGGATATCCTTTTTTTGCTTTTCCAAGTTAATTGAATGAACATGTTGTTCACTACATTTCCCAAAAATTCCTTTGGCCAAAATCCTGACTGTGCACGAATGAAACATATATCCTTGGAAAGGTGCTTCAATTACCTGTCCAGTGGTATGCATATTATGCCATAACTGTTTCAGATATCCTTTTTTGGCCTTTCCAAGTTATTTGAATGAACCTGTCTTTTAATACTTTTCCCAAAAATCATTTTGGCCAAAATCCTGAGTGTTCTCGCATGAATTATATATCGATGAGAAGGTGCTTCAACTTCCTGTGTGGTGGTATATACAGTTGCGGTCAAAATAATAGCAGTGCTCTAAAATTCAGACATGCTTGAATCAATAATACTTGTATAAAAAAGTAGGATCCGGAAAACCCAAAATAATTTCTATATGACCTTTCAACGCTGATTCCAAATCTGTACTCAATTTTTACTGTTGTGGTAGGATTTTCAAGATACAGGGTGTTTTACACTTTTAACACTTGTCTAGTTTTATTAATCCAGAATTTAAACAACACACCATAACATAAAAAATTAAATTTTGTATTTTAGAGAAAATATGAAACGTTCCAACGGTATATCAACTTTTATTGTCTTATGTGTTGTAGCGGAGCTATAATTAAGAGATAATCAAACGAAATATCGCCAAATTTTGTATCTTTTGTTTTAGCGAAGCTATAATCGTCCAAAGTTAAAGTGACTGTTTTTTACGTAAAAAAACACTAAATCCACAGTTTATTTCTAAATTTAAGATCGGTTGTAAGCGCCATCTAAATAAAAAATAAAATAAAATAAAACAAAAGATACAAAATTTGGCGATATTTCGTTTGATGATCTCTTAATTATAGCTCCGCTACAACACATAACACGATAGAAGTTGATATACCGTTGGAACATTTCATATTTTCTCTAAAATACAAAATTTAATTTTTTATCTTATGGTGTGTTGTTTAAATTCTGGATTAATAAAACTAGACAAGTGTAAAAAGTGTAAAACACCCTGTATCTTGAAAATCCTACCACAACAGTAAAAATTGAGTACAGATTTGGAATCAGCGTTGAAAGGTCATATAGAAATTATTTTGGGTTTTCCGGATCCTACTTTTTTAGACTAGTATTATTGATTCAAGCATGTCTGAATTTTAGAGCACTGCTATTATTTTGACCGCAGCTGTACATATAACATGCGAATGAAGTATTTTCTTAAATCAAAGTTAATACAATGTACATATTGGTCACTAAGGTCCCCATTTGACAGTCTCCGATTTGAATGATTTTCGGATATGTGATAGAAGACAAAAATCTAAGGTTGACGTATTTTTTTATATGTGCTTAATCGATTGTTTAGAGTTTCGAACTCGCGTTCAAAAATCAGCGAAAATTTCGTTTTTTTGCTATAGTTTCGCTATTTGTATGCACGTATAAAAAAATACGTCAACCTTAGAATTTTGTCTTCTATCACATATCCGAAAATCATTCAAATCGGAGACTGTCACCTGGGTACCTTTGCTTGTAAGTTAAATTCGTACTGTTAAAAAAGTACGAATTTAACTTTATCCGGATAAAAAATATGGGTTTGTGTCTTTGCTAAGATCGTGACGGATTTACGAATTTATCTTCACGCACTTAAACCTCAGAGAGTAAATAATGCCATGTAAAGCTTCTTGGGAACATGAATTTTAGCCCTTCGGAGAGAGTCGGCATAAAAAATGTAGGTCCAAACACACAATTGAAATTGATCATAAGAAGCTCGGTCAAAGTCCCTTTAAGGACCGTAATGACCAATTTGTATTTGTTTTATTATTTGTACCGATCGTGAACGAGACTACTGATATTTTCAGAAAAATTTAACGGTAATTTTAACCTTGCAATTTTTAATTGATTTAATTGATTTAATTAACCACCTGAAGGTCCTAAAAAACAGTGCAATATTATAGTAAAGAGGAAGAATGGCCTAAAAAAAAAATGTTGACCTTGGAATGAAGTTGCAATTATTTTTATACATATGTTTCGCCCATTTCGTATTAAAGTGTAATATGAGTTGCCATCTCCAATTTGGCTCCAATTTTTTTCTTGGATTAATTTATTGTTTAGAAAATCAAATCCAAAGTTTGAGATTTAAAGAATGTTTTCGTGGACCCACAGCCATGCGTATGCCAAAATAGGGTCTATTTTGAGACAACGTAGTTCTGTCAATTTAAATCTGATATTCATAAATAGAAAATCATTGGAAAGGTTATATTGTCTATTTTTAGGGACAAAATATCTAATATAAAACTTTTGAAAATATGCAATTAGGCAACTCATTTCTACTTTCAAAGTTTAATGCCATGTCATAATTTTAATTTTTATTAAGGTTCCTTCTCTTTCCTGTTTACGAAAATTGGATTTAAATTGACAGATCTACTTTGCCTCAAAATAGAATTTATAACTTCGATTTCGTTTTCTAATCCCTAAACCAATCCAAGACAAAAAATGTAAATTGAAAAATTGAGTCAAATTCTTATTTCTTATTTCCTGTTAAAAATTTATTTTTTACAAAATCCAAAAACATATTATTTCGAAAAGTTAATTCCAAGACCTTTCTGAGTGCCTGTTTAGACCGTCATGGCCATGATAAAAAGTGTGAGCGAGAACGGATAAGAATTGGGTGGTTAAAATGAGATGAAAGATTTTGAGCCGAAATTCCGTCCACAAACTTAAAAATTGGAATTTCATGCAGGTTCCAATTTCATTTCGTTTCAGTTTGACAAATTAAAAAATAAACAAAAAAATTCGTTCGTCAAATTTTTATGTATGAATTAATTTAAAATATCAGCACGAACGGGCGCGCATCATAAATTTAAAAACAGCGGTAATACTAGCAAAACTGCAGCTGGAAATTATTATTTTCGATTGTCTGGTACCGAAAAGCTTTAAACAACGGTCAAGATCAGCCAAATTGCTAGCGGTGGGACGCATTGCGAACATAAGGCTCTGGCCATGAATTGAAGATTTTATTTCTGCTTCGTTGTGCGCGTTTTGTTTTATATACAATATCTTTTGTGCTATACAATTTATGGTTTTAAACGTGTTCTATACAATATATGGTTTCTTCTTAATTCAAGCAAATAATAAAGTGTTGCCCTTAATTGAAGCAATAAAACATAATTCAAATAGTTTGTCTGTACTTTTTGTGGCTAAATTTTATTGTGTTTTCTATTACTCTAAAAGCAAAGGTTTTCAAGGGAATAATTTAAAAATAATTGTAGCTAGCGCTTAGCTGAAAGCAAACAATTCTTTGCATTTTCATGTTTTTGTTTCTAAAATTGGTTTCCTTTGTCTACGAGTTGTTTATAAATGTTTCATTCCATAGTTTCACTTTTTATTATAAAAAAGAAACAGGCATGCCCATGCTCATGTGTAGACAGAAAGGGCATGGAAATGCGGAATTTCAATGACGAATCTAAGCAGCCTCTGACTCATTTATTAAAATTAGATAATAATTATGTCTATATAATTGACGGAGAAATGATTTATTATGTATGTATAAACCTTTTTTTCCAGAATTAAAGCCAAAATTGGGAACTCCATAACTGTAAAGGCGAATGTCGATAAAAATATAAAGAAAATTATATTTTTATAATTTAAAGACAAAATTTCTAGCAAATAAAATAAAAAAAATTTTAAAAAGGCTTGGAATTGCTATTTAGTTCAATTTTCAGTTACTTATTATTTAAAATTCCGGAGCTAGATAAATGAAATTAAATAAAATTTTACAAACATATAAACTTGTTATTTCCTTAAAATCTACGATAAATTTTTATATAGCGAGAAAAAAACATTTACTCAAGTTGATATAAATAAAGACCACTAAATATAAAGCAACCTATTTATTCGGTTCAAAAGAAAAGAGAAAGAAAGAGATAACTTCAAAGAGTTATTTGTGAACAATTATATTTACCTGATATTTGTCAATTTCGTTTGGATCAATATCTGAAGCACGTTTCGAATCATTACTCAACCTTTCCCACCGCATTGAATCCGAACTTGTCTCAATTTCATCCTGGGTTTATGCAATGGAATTGAACGCATGTGTTATAATGTAATTTGTTAGAAATATTTTTGACGAGCATTGATAAATTAACAATATACAGAGGGTGAACTAATTATAAATTCATTTGAAAAATATAATATTTATTGTGTAATTAAGGTTTTAATAATAAAAATCAATGCATTGATTCAAGTCTTTATTTGGGATGATAGTTCGGTTCCTACAACTCAGTGTTTAAAAATTATTTCCTTCAAATGTTGCCCACGACTAGCTCTTAAATGGTCTATTCTGTGGGTCCAATTTGAATAACACGAGTTATGTTGGCTTCCAAAGCGTCAATAGTTTCGGGTTTGTCGACATATACAAGTGATTATGATTGATTGAAGTGATTTAACATTACTTTTAAATTAAAATATCGAGTCAATTGCTATTTTTAAAGGTTTATAGGTTTATTGAGTTTATTTTGGAGAAATAGAAAGCATTGACAGCAGCTTATTTTCTCACGAGAACAAACTTACTGCTGTCAAAAATATACAATATGCGTTGGCCACATTCAGCTGTGTCAACTAACTGTTGTGATAGCGACACATCGGCGAGCGATGTTATCGCTACGAAAGTGTCAGAAAAACTGTCAAGTTTATGATGTGTCAAGCTTTGTATCAAATACCAATTGAAACTTTACCGACAAATAAAAATTTTTCTATTTTTAAATGCATTTTTATGCGCAACTTCATATTTATAAGAATGAAATTTTGAGTTACCAACTGTTGAGGACGCTGAATGTGAACAATGAACAATGAATGTGAAATTAATTGTATGCAGTGGCTAATTGAAAGCGTTCTCTTCCTTGTTATATATTTTGAATTGTGGCCAGGGTTGCCACAGCCTAAAATTTTATTTTACCAAAATTTCCAAAAAAATTTCACATTTAAGGAAAAATTGCACATCAAAAATGGAACTCAAAATTTTTCTTCTGCAAATTTCTTTATTTTGTAGTAACGATAAATAAGAAAACGTGTTACATTACCAGAGATATGAGTTTTAACGGTATTCGGTACTACCAAGATTTTATATTTCAAAAACCTGTTTTCAGTATCACAGTCTGATGAATCTGAGTCTTGTTTTCCTGCTGGACTTGTAACCGCGACCTTTTAACACTAGAGCTTTTTATATATTACTAGCAGCACCTTTTTAAACTTAAAAATATCTTATAAATACCCACACATAACGATGGAATTCCTCATCAGTAAATAGTTATATTCAATATTTCTGTACAAAAAGTATTTCTTATATAAACCATATGTGAATAAGTAAATTAATTTCACCTCATAATCTTAATAAACTGATTTTTTATAAATAAAAAGTTTTATAGGTTTTCTTACTTCAAGTTAAAATTTAAATATATACTGTATGACGATTTTATAACTAAAAATAAGATTTTTGGGACGCGCAAATGATGATGTTTACAGTCAAATGACGATTTTTGAAAAGCTTATTGACATTTTTAAGTAAAGAGTCTCTGGCAACCCTGCTCGAAGACCAAACTAAGAGCAACTCCCCGCACAGCATGGCAGCCGTGCTGTGTGGTGAGTTACTCTAACAGCAAGAGCTTGTAACGAATCGGTTGTCATTGAGGCAAATGTTATTTTCAATTTTATTTTTTTTACATACATAAATTGAACGTTAATATCAAAGATCACCAGAAATCGAACAAAAGCTTTGATTTTATACGAAAGCTTTACGATCAACTAAATCGATCTCTTTGATCAGTGTATGCGCTTAAACTTTCGCTCATATTACCACTCCACCCACACATCCGATAGAGATTTTGTTTTTTGTTTTTGCAAAAATTAACCAATTTAGTACACTAAGATTTGAGTAAATAGAAACCGTAAATTACTAACTGCGCTCCGCATGAGCTGATTGAGGTGTTATGTCGTAGTAGACAGAAATTTTCGGTTATTTCCATCAAGATCTTGCAGCAAGTAACTTGTGAAAATTTTTTTTTTTCTACCTAAAGTGCTTAACTACTGTACTTTCAACAAGTACAATAAGGAATTACACGTTTTTTTTGGAATAAGTCGTGTCTTATATTAATATTATTCACCAGCCGGATAAAGACTTTCATAAATTACCCCTCATAACAAAAAGAGGTAAGAAATTGCTAAACGTAAAGCGTAAATTTTCGTGAAGTAAGGTTTTCTTATATACAGGGTGTCAGTCAGGAGTACGTTGCAGATGTCCGAGCCAACTTCTTTTACTATCTTCCTGGGTCCAACTGGGTCCAACGCAATGAGTAACCATGAGACTCAATGGAAAGAACCCTGTATCCACTCTGCAATCCTCATATTCACGTGTTTTTTTTCCTACTAACTATCTAGTTGGAAAGTAGCCTTACATATATAACTGCTCGAAAAAAAAAAAAAAAAAAAAAACAAAACAAAACAAAAATTTAAGAAACTAAACAACAAAAAAAAAAAAAACAAACTAATAATAATAAAAATTATTGTACCAAAGTTTTACACACTAGTGTAATATAAAGTATCTTAAAAACTAACTCCACAGATAACTCCACTAACTCCACTTGCTCTCATACTAGATTTGCAACTTATGTGAAGTGTTTTTTTTTTCGTTTAAAATTATATTTTTTTTTTCTATTTGCGAAGAATAAGTCTTTAAGAGAAAAAAAAACAGAGGAAAAAAAAAAATTTTTTTTCATAAAAAAAAATGTTCATAAAAAAAAACCCCAAAAAAAAATGTTAGTAATATTAATTTCTGTTCAAGAAACATAAGATTATAATTTTTTTTCTTTTCACCTAAATTAAAACTAAATACTTGCTAAAATAATGGAAACACTAAAAACAAAAATCAGACATAATTTAACAGTCATCGATGTGGACGCCGGAGGTACCTTCTTCGTCTTCGCTGAAATAAAGCTGTAAGTAATAATTAAAGCTTTATATCATGTTTTTATGGGGAGTGTATGATGTAGTTAATTTTTTTATTCTCTTTTATTTGAACTCATGCAAATAGATTTACATTGATCTCATTGAGTTTAATAAGAAAAAAAAAAAAAGAGTGTTTATTTTCATAATCAGTATAACGTCATAGATAATTAGTAAGTTGCATAGGTTACAAAAGAGAGAAAAAAAAATGGAAACAACAACAACCAATATTGAAGAAAGCAAAATGTACTAGTGTTTTTTTTTTTGTTTGAGAACCTGTTCGAATCTAACAAAAAAAAAAAAAAAAAAAATATACATGTATATAAATATATATTAAGAATTTTCTTTTGTGCTCCAGCAAATCAGCTGATGATAAAGTTAGCTTTTATTTTTAATCATAAATAAAACGAATTTTTTTTAAGTTTGAACTAAGAAAGTTTAGTTGTAGCCAGCTTTATATTATACTAGCTGACCCGACAGACGTTGTCCTGTCCAAACTTCAATATGTATATATCATTGTGTTTGTTTTCGGAGTAGGTGGTTTTCGGGTAGTCCATAGTCGGGCTAGACCATCTTTAGAGTTTCTTTACTGGTTTTTTATTTACAAATATTGTCTTATGACATCATTAGTGTCATTATAGTATTAATAGTTTTGTAGAGGAGCAAGTTTATAAAGTTTATTTTCATTCTAAAAACGGACATTTTTAAATTAGCTTCTAAAACGTACGTATGATTTTAAAACAATCGGTTGATAGTTTAAAATAAAAATTTTAAAAAATAGCTTCTAATTATTCTTCAATTCTGAAATTTTCATTTTAAAATATTTAACGAACGTTTAATATTCATTCGCTCATTTTAAAATGTCCGTTTTGTAAATGAAAATAAATGTTAGAGGAACAAAATTTTCTCTGTGTAGAATTCGGGTTTTATGTCTGTCCGATGAAACTTTGAGTAACTGCAAAGAAACCAAACGTTCATAATTTTGTAAATTTTGATAAATTTAAGAAATGTTAAAATGTTATATGATGTTGAAATGGATACAGTCTTGATGGTTGAAAGAGCACTTTCGCATTGGTGAACGTATCGTATCTGAGCAATGAATAACTAACAATAAAAAGCCCCGATTTAAATTACAAAAGGAAAGTTAAAAAGAATTTCCTCATTAAGCTAAAAAAAATTTTTAATTTTTATTTTATTAAAATATAGTTATATAAAAAAGTACACTGCGCAACAGATGCAGTGGGTGAGGTTGTAAGAGGATCAAACTGGAAAATATTGTTAAAAAATATATTTTAAGGCCTCGGAGAACCACATATACCGAGGTTTTATACAGCAAAATTTTGAAAAAAGCAACACAAAAAACTTAAATTTTTTAAAACGTTGTTCAGGCTTTAGGTCAAAAAAAAACCACACACAAAGTCAAAGGTCGATAAAATAAAGTAACAACAATTTTTTAAAAAAACGTATCCATAAAAAAAAATGTTTGCTATTTTCGTGTTAAGAGAGCCCAAATTTATAAGGGATATATAGTGGGATGCCATGTACAAAAACAGTGACGCATACTGTAATCGTTTGCAAATAAAGTTCTCCGCACCCTGTTCTACAACACTTTTTTTACATATTTGCTTACCTTGTAAGAGTGAATTCTTTGATATTTACAGACTAAACATATGAACTTGGCACATCAAGACATCATTAAATAAAAAAAATCCACATATTACACTTAAATAAAAGCACTTAAAATACAAAAAAAAAGCACCCATAGCCAATTGGGGTGATTTAGGTTTAAAAGCGAATACAACACTTGATTTTTTTACCTGTTTGCAAGTTTGTTATACCCTAAACCTGAATACCTCACATACAACGCAAAAATCGAAAACTGCAAAACTAAGCTCATAATAAACTTCCAACAATAAAATTTGGTATGTATATACTTTATATCAAAACACGCCCATCTCCCATTCAACCAAAAAATTTAAAACTCAATATGTAAGCTTCTGTTCAACCTACAGATATAAAATTTGGTACGTATGTTTTGTTTAACAAACCAAAGATTTTTTTGAAAAATGGACGTCATCCGCCCACGGACACGCCTACCTCCCATACAAACCAAAAAATTTAAAACTGTATAAATATGCTTATGTTTGTCTAACAGAGATAAAATTTGGTATGTATGTATTTTATACTAAAGCTAATGTGTGTTCAAAAATTGGACGTAGCCCTTCGACTAACACGCCCACCTCCCATACAACCCACAATAGTGAAAGCACTATAAGGGCATTAACATTTGAGTCTTTTATTTTGGTTTTTATAATATTATTTGTAATTTTTGTTGACAGCGTGTTTATTATATATGCTTTCAGATAGGATCACAAAGTGAAGTGAAAAAAAATCCCCGTTTCGTCTGCTCAAAAAATCTTTTATCGTTCAGTTTAGCAGTGATGTCAACGTTCAAGAAAACACCACTGTTAATTTTGAGATAAATTGATCCTATAAATAAGTTTCCAATGCATTGGAATGTACAAACTGGTATTACTTTTAACGTCACCACAATTTTCAGCAACGTTTCGAAATGTTAAACAAATCTAGCTAGACGCATTGCTTGCGGATCATATTTTTAGAATTCTAACATTTCTAATCCTTTGTCCATATTTATGATATGGTAACTGATAATTTTGCCAGAACAATGCAGAAAATCTGATGACATCAATGCCTTTTCAGGTTGAATCGGGAGTTTTTTTTTTGTTGATAGAAAATATACTGACCATTTTATATTGAAGTGTTTTATTAGTTGCACTTACCATCTCCGAATTGGCTCAAATTTTTTTCTTGAATTGGTTTAATGATTAGAAACCAAATCCGAAGTTATACATTTTTGCAATCATTTTTCGCGGCCAAAATAGGGTCTACTTTGAGACAACGTAGCTCAGTCAATTTAAATACGATTTTCGTAAAGAGGGTATCATTGGAAAAGTTTTTGTCTACTTTAAAGGAAAAATATAAAACTTTTGGAAATATTGCAGTAAGTCAACCAATTTTTAATTTCAAAGTATAATGCCATCACCAGACGCTATAATTTTTTTTTTACTTTCATAATATAAGCTGTTTTAAGGTTTCAATACCTTTCTAGCGATATAAAATTAAGGTGTACTCTTAAAGAGTTCCGAAGTTTTAGCGATACAACAGGAAGTGTTAATGAATTTTCAATACAAATTCAACAAATTTTTAATACAAAAACAAATGAGAAAAAATATTTTATGAAAATTTAATGTAAGAAATGAAATGACAGCTAGTTGAATTTTTATTAAAAATTCATTAATATTTCACGGTTTTCAATCTTCTAAATCCATCTAGAACGTGAAAATTATAAAAATGAAAATTATTGCGTCTGATGCTGCATGGCATTAAACTTTTAAATTAAAAATTGGTTGACTTACTGCAGATTTCTATGTTTTCCTTTGGTTTTCATGTACAATACATTTTCGCTCCAAAAACGAAATAATATTCGGTAAGGCCTAAGAACGTATAATTTTTAATTTTCAATAAAATGGTTTCGTGTATCTAAATTTTTTTTTTACTTTTTTAAAAATATTTTTTTAATAAACAGTTCATTTGCATACACAGTCCCTTAGAATCCAAGGAGACGCTGTGTCTACTGACCGTGATCCAATAAGGACCAAATTTTGTTCGAAATGTTCTTAGGTGTAACTGAAGCTAATTTCGTTGTTTGAGGAAAAATTAAATGGTCTTAAAATTAGGGTTCGGTCTCATGTACACTCAATTTAAAATTTTTTGATTTGATCCAATAAAACTGATTGACCAATGTCGCGATTCTTATATATTTTCATTATGTATGAATTGTATATAATTGCTTGAAAAGTCTAAATAAACAGTTTTTAACCTTTTTTTAGATCAGAAATCTATTTTCGTTTTCCAAAAACGACATTTTAATTCTTTAACACGAACTAAAACTATATGAAGATCTGTAACTTTTAACATCTTGTTTTAAAGCAAGCAGCATCTTGATGAAAATTGTTCCATTCAACTTAATTTAAGGATTTTGAAAAAAAATTTTACCACACCTTTCAGTATCGTATCAATACACTTACACCTGTTAACTAATGCGAACACACCATTTCACACATTGATTACACTATGCCCCAATATTTTTAAATTTTTTTCTCGCTTTTTTCAAGTCTATCTTGTATTCTACTTATCCAATTTTTATAATCAAGGCTATAATCAAATATAACGTCAGGAAACGCATAATGAAGGTACTAAAATAGGACATTTTACTGGTTTATAAATTTTTGATTCACATTTTGGATCGACCTTTTTAAGTATTAATGACCAAAAATTTTAAAAGCAGTACAATGTTCAATTACTTCCGCACTGTAATTCATTTATAACACGATTTTATACTTACGCTTGTAGCGCTCTTTGTCTCAGCAAAAATAAACATTTACGCAGCATAAAAACAATATAGATAAACATTTACGAAGCATAAACATATCATACCTAAAAATTAAGCAACAAAGACTTAATCACTTGAACTCTCAGCGCCAACTGAATGAGACGACTTCCTGCGTCTGCTCTTGTACGTAAAACAACCCTTATTTAAAGCACTTTAAGTAAAAGAAACAATAACAACAAACACAATCGGAGAGGAAAAGAGCGAGAAAGCTTTACGCTGCAGCGCGCTGGTTGTGTATCAAACGATTCAATGCAGCAATGTTTTTTGGATTTGATTTTTTTGGCTACTTTTTAAACTCAAATTCAGCGCTGCCGAAAGTACTACTATCGGAGTATTTTACTCCTATTGACTCTTGAGTACTACTATACTCCCCACATACTAAAAGTACTACTATTTCTTAATAGCTCGAAAAATTCGCGAATTTGGAAAAATAAGTAAGCCGACTTATAGTTAAGAACATAAGTTATGTTCATTGCTTCAATAATTTAATGAAATTTCAGTTTTTGCATTTTAGTACTGAATATTTTCTTATACCGCTAAAACTTTAATATAACTTTTATGAAAAAACCTTAAAGAGGATATAGTATATCGTTAGATTAAGAAAAAAAGATGATCAATGATTAATTTAAAAAAATTTTCTAATACCAAAACAAAGTCCAAAAAAATCGTAAAACAGCAAAAGTTGTATGAATAATAATCATCGGCAATTCGCAAAGAAAAGATATGTTCAGTAGTCATAAGTGACCTGTTTGATAGATGTGAGTCATTGTGAATGTGTACAAATTCAAAATTCAAAATTTTGTTGTCAAATCAAATCAGTTGTCAAATTTTTTCAAATAATTTTAATTTGATATATTATACAATGGAAGAAACATCTTTAAAGGTAATTTTCTTGTTGAATTTTAAATCAATTAAATAAATATTTCACGTTCAGAAACTTAAGCGGGAGGCCAACTACCGTTCATAATACCGTTCAACTAACGGCAATAATAATTTCTTGCTTTACTTTATTTTCAATGAATGTGAGTGAGTAACGGCAGTTTTCGGTTTGACAGAAAAAAAAATTTTAACAACGGTCGTTCACTTCAACTCTGCGGAAATTTCCGGTTTGGGAAATTTCAGCAGTGAAGTGAATACCCTTAATAACATTTTATCTCATTATAAGTTTGTTTCGCAATAGTTATTTTTTGTCATTATTTCCAAGTACTAAAGTACTCCTCAAATTTAAAAAATACTACCCAAAAAGAGGAAATTTACTACTATTCAAAATTGCAAAACGGCAGCACTGCTCAAATTTCATTAACTTTTTAGAGCAGTTTTGAAGAAAATAAGTATGCAAAGGACTTAGTTAAAGATGTTGATTTATGTTAGTGAAAGAATTACAAAAATCGGTTGAGTAGTTCTTGAGTTACACTGCAACGTAGATACGTGAGAAGCCTTTTATATAATAGTATAGATTATTATTTTATTGTTAACTCAAGTTAATATTTTCAATTACAAAAGCATGAATAAATTTTGTGGTGACCGTGGCATGCAGGTTAAGTGTGTGGCTTAGTATGCTCGGAGCCCGGGTTCGATCCCCAGCCGCGGCGAAAAGTTTTTTCAATAAAAAATTTTTCTGATCGGTCACCACCTCTCTGCAGACAATGGCAAACCTCAGATAGTAAATAATGCCATGTAAAGCTCCTTGAGAACAAGAACTTTAGCCGTTCGGAGTCGGCATAAAACATGTAGGTCCAGTTCTCGGTCAATTGTGTGCAAACATTTAATAACACACACAACACAATTGATCATAAGCAGCTCGGTCAAAGTCCTTTCAAGGGCTGAAATGGCCAATTTGTTTGTTTTTTTTGTTTGAATAAATTTTGTTAATTATATAAAAAAAAGAAAAACTTGCAATGGATTAATTTTTACATTAGGTTTTGATTAAGTATATGGTTGTGTGATATATTTCTTTGGGGATCTAATATAACAACGCTGCTCATAGATCCACGGTTGGGTACAAATTTAGGGTAAAGCAGAAGTAGCTTGGTTTAAACATCAAAGCCGATGGTATGTTGTGTTAACTGATCTAGTTTTTTTTAATTTTTCCGTGTTAATTTCCAGTTTACTAATCGATACGTAATATTTAATCGCATGCTGACTAGTATGTAGTTTTAGGCATGTAGAGATTGGTAAGAATTCCCCCTTTTTCCGGCAATGCTAGCAAAGGCAAAGAAATGCATAGAGATTGTTCGATCTCTACAAATTAACACCTCTTGCCACTTAGAATATATTTCCTTCTTAAAATATAAAGAAAAATTGATGAAATTACAAGCTTAAGCATTGGTTTTCTGCTGTTTGTTGTGCAGTTTGTACAGCACTAGAATGGATTAAAATACATGAATTCTTTAATAATTAAAGAAAAAGCTTCGTAAAAAACGTAAGAAAATATTTTAATTTCGCTTATCATAGCAATTGAATAGCGAAAAAATTATAAAAATCGGTTCAGCGGTTGTTGAGAACACTCGTGAACAAATACGCCGTGAGTCTCCTTTTAAATAATAGTATAGATAAACTTTATTAAATTATTAATTATAATGATACAAACTTCAACCAGTTCAACAGTTTTTTTTCCATTAGATGAAATTGTTTTAAATTGCTGAGGAATTTGAAAAACATGTTTAGTTGAATCTTCGAATACATTTATAAACCAATGTTAATGCTGCATTATGGTGAAAGCTAAATTATGACTAAACTAACGGTGACGATTGCAATTAGAATCGAAGCATATAACTTTTCTCAATAACAAAAAAACAATAGAACACTAAAATGCTTTTCAGGGTTGGTAAAATGGATTTTCCAATTGAAATAATTTAATTCGGCATCGCTTAATAATGACGCTCATGGTTTTTTATTGGAGGAAAATGATGCAGCAGCTTCAACTGTTAACACTCGAAAGGTAAGGTTGAGCTTTCTTTATCTTAGCCAAAGTTATTTCGTAGCAAAAAAGTGCGATACATTGAAAAAGGCCGCCCTTTTTCTACAATCGGCCGTCCTGCTAACAGTCCATTCTTTAAGTTATTGGAACATTTTCATAAACATACTTTTGGTTTTCACAAAACTTAACTAAAATAAAACTTATTTTCACGTTTTCACATCGAAAAAAAAAATTTACCAGTTTAGGTAAATCTATCTTTATGTACTCTTACTTAAATACAAAATTGAAATAAAAAGTGAAATTTTTTAAATAACGTGTTGAAATACTCAAAGTATCAAATTTGTATACTTTTTGTAGTATTTTGATTGAACTGATTTTTAATTCATAACCAGGCTAAAAAACTCGTTACAAATTTAAACCACATTTTGTGGCGTTTTAGCACAACTGATTTTTATACCCTTAACCTGAAAGATCAGGGTGTATTAACTTTGTGCAAACGTTCAGAAAAGTCCGATACAGAAAAGTATATATATTCTTGATCAGAGTCACCTCGTGAGTGGAGCTATCTATGTCCGTCAGTCTGTCTGTCCGTCCGTCTGTGTGTTGTCCGTAAACACAGGATAAGAAGAAGGAGTTGAGATAATTGGATGAAACTTAGTACACATAGTCACATGACCCCAAGAATCTGCACAATTGAATATTTTTGGAATCCGCCCACGGATGCGCCTAACATGCGTCTAACAGAGATAAGATTTAGTACGCATGTATTTTGTAACAAAAAAAAATGTTTTTGAAAAATGGGCGTCATCCACCCACGGATACGCCTACCTCCAATACAACCCAAACAATTTTTAACTCCAAAAATAAGGTTATGTTTAACCTACAGAAATAAAATTTTGTATGTATCTTTTTTATACCAAAACTAAGACGTGTTCAAATTGGCGTTATCCATCCATGAACACGCCCACATCCCATACAACCCACAATAGCGAAAACACTATAAAGGCATTAAAATGTGAGCAAAAGGATTTAAAATTACATACTAAAATATGGCCTTCAACCGACCATGAACTTCAATACTATTGTATTTTGAAAAAGTAGATTAAGGATATTTCATAGTCGGGCTAGACCGACTTTAGACTTTCTTTACTTGTTTATTTATAATGAGGTTTAAGGTTCGCTTCAATTCGATATATAACGTGTTATAGATGGCGAACAAACTGATTTAGTCACAAAAACAGTTACAGAATAAGTTTTTTATTTATAACTCCGTTAACAAACCAGGCGTAAGTACTTCCAGATTTTTATGAAATAAATTTTAAAATATCACATTTGTGCGATGTGGTGAATCTCTTTGCCGCACCTCATTACTATATCATGCATCTTCAATTGTTTAAGAAGTTAACCTCGATTCCAAGCATTGCTTTGTCATTTTCATTTCTCGCGTTCATGCTGCGATAGCTTTAATAAGCTCCATTATTCTCTTTTCTGTTCTATTTTTTTAGCTAGCATAAAGCAATAAAACAAAGCGACGATCAGGGCAAAACACAAAAACCAAGCCAAATCAACCTTTTTAATTCGGTTGGCATGTATTGGTTAAGGGGATTCACTGACCACCTTCAGCGTGCTTAGCAGTGTGGCCACGACCTGAAAAAAAAAGAAGCTAAATTGGCCAAAAAAGGAAGTCAAAAAAAAGCTAAAAGTTTTGAAAAAAGAAGCTAAAAAAAATCCAGATTTTGCATACAATTTCAAGTTTTATTTTCGTTTTAACATAACATTCATTTTTAATATAGGTACATCAGTATCATAGGTGCAAATTTGTAAAAAGCAAAAAATCATATGGTATATATTTATAAAGCAAAATAATACCAGCCTTTTTAATTCAGAATGACTTACTTTTCATTGCATTAACTTTAATTTCAATATTTAAACATAAATGAAAATAATATGTATATTGAATTGATGTATATTGATGTATATGTATATTGAGTCCTATTAAGAATAATTTTCTCACGGGAATTGTAAAAGGGAGCAGGATACAGACATCAGATGTTATGTTAAAAGTTTTAACTTAAAAGACTCATGAATATTCACGGTTGATTAACAAATTTGTTTAAAATTTTCCAAAATTTCTTGAGCCTTAAAAATGGGAATCTCTTTTTTCCAATTTTCGGGAGAAATTTAAAATTAAATTGAAGGTTTGAAAAGTTTATCACTGTCGTGCAAGGAACTTATATTATTTCAACATGGTTTATATCTCAGATATATTATTACCTCTTCATCAGATAAATCGGAGGAACTGCAGCTTGCATAAGCACTACGTGAATCTAACAGTATGAGATCATCAGTTACCTCAAAGTCATGACAACATTTTTGTAATATTTTTAGTGAACATCAAATATTAAGCAACGAGTTAGGCATTTTAATTTTAAATCTATTTCTTTGCTTAGTTTTTACAATTTTCATTGCACTAAAAAGACTAAAAAGCGTTACTAAGTGGTAAAACTAAGAAACTGAAAACCAAATTGACGAGCTCAGAAAAGGATTTTCAGGCAGCGAGTTTTAAAAGTGCTTTACTTCTACCCAAAACTCAATTGTAGAGAACAGGCTTGACCATTTACGTGTCAATAGTTTTCGCCATTGAAGCTCAATCGAGGTAACTTCGTTTGCGGAATATTTGGACTTTTCATTTGCAAAATGAGAAAATATATTTGGCTTAACAACGTTATGAGAATTTTCAATAGAAAAAAATCGATCTAACATTCATTTACATGTGAAACGAGGGAGCTCTTAAGGGCCCTGCGTTGCTGCCAGATACAAATTTTTATGACTACACACTAAAAAATTTGTATAGAATTTTACACCGATCGGTGTTCCAGGGAGTCCTACACCGTTCGGTGTTAAAAAAACACCGTGTCAAAATGCTAGAATTTTATATCCGAAAGGGGAAATTTTTTCACACCGATCGGTGTTAATAACTAAATATCCGAAGGATGTTTGTGTCAAACCCTGTCAGGTGTTTATTTAGAATACGCAAAATTATGATTTTTTTCAACACCGAAAGGTGTAATTTTTTTACTATTTGGAAATATGTGTTTTTAGTATTTTAATTTATTCATTCAAAATGCTAAAAATAATGTTATACCAAATATAATGGCATTCATGCTCAAAATTTGGATTGGATTTAATTCTATTTAAACCGTTTTTTTTTATTTTATTTTACATTGATGTCAATTTTGGCCAGAACTGTTTTCACGAACATGACTTATAATTCTGGACTTATGTTTTCAGTCTTGTGAAATTTCAATTTTCAATTTGTTTGTCAATGCTAACGTGATTTCCATGTTGCTTTTCTTCTATGCCTTTCTTATTTTACACCGATCGGATAAGTTTGTAATATCACACCGGTAAGTGGTGTAAATAAACACCGTTCGGTGTAAAAAATGTAAATATTCGCTCACCGGTGTAAATTTATTTTGGAAATTTTTTAGTGTGTACTTATTTTTGCCTGACTATTATTTGTGTTGCATTTAATCGGCAAATTTTTTAATTGTTAATAAATCTAAAAAGGCTGTTTTCAAAGTAAAAAAAGGCTAAAAAAACACGAAGCTAAATCGTAAATTTCGAGGCTAAACCGCAAATAAAAAGGCTAAATCTAGCCTCGAAAAGGCTAAAATGGCCACACTGGTGCTTAGGATTAATTTTATATGAAGTTTTTGATATCGCTCTCTCTCTCTCTCCACACTCATTCAAAGAGTAACAAAAACGTGTTGGCGCTCTTTGGCATGAGTGAAAAATAATGCGAATATATTATTATATGGTCAGAACTTAAATGCTAGAAATCAATTGTTTATTTGATTAACGCATATTTTACTTTTGAAGGCTGCTTTATAAAGAAGCATTGCGTCTGGCAATATAGAACCACAATTCATGCCCCAACTGAAAGCAAGAAGACAACTTAAAAAAGCTTGCTGCTCAAATGTCTAATTTTACACTAACAACGTTGTGAGTGCTATAAACGTCAAACAATAAAGTCAGCAACAACAATTAGAAAAACTAGAATTCGATATGCGCCTACCTTGTTCTTCTACCAAGGGTAGGTGAATCTCTTATAAAGAAATGTTTGCTGTAATTGCATGCAGAATGATGAACCTGTAAACCAATGTTCATATGCGTATTTGTTTCGCACCATAAAACTTCTTTACGCATGTTTTCAGCGTAGTTTTATTTTTTTTTAATTTATAAATTGTGTGTGATTAAACATTTGTGATTAAACATTTTTTTCATAAATTTAAGTTAAAATAAAAGTTTTAAAATTAAAGTGATCGTATATCTTTTAAATTGTAAAGTTCAACAAAAATATGCAAAAGCGAAAGCCCGTGCCGTGATAGAACAATACAAGGTAGCCGTGACAGTTCTTTTCGCTGCCTTAGCCGACTGGCATCTGTCAAAAACAGCTGATCAATTTTTGCAACGAAGAGAGAGAATGAACAAACAGAATATTAATTGTGCAAATCATGGCGCACATTAGTGGAATTTGGTATTGAATTTGGTAGAAGGTCAAATAAATTAAAATTTTAATATTGATTTGCAAGAGAAACTTAAAGGAACGAAGAAATCAAGGTAATTGTTATATATTCGCTACAAATAACGCAATCTGACAAAATGTTCTATGCAATTTAATGTATCATGTGCGGCGAATGGAAAAATAAATATGTTGCTACTATCGCCATTGGTTTTCAACATCAATCGCAGTGCCATTCGGCTTAATATCTACGACTCAGCTTATTTACTTACTTTGGTGGCCATGATAACCTGTGGTAGAACTAAGGACAATTTAATCAGCTCTCACCGGCGCCTCTGCTACGTACAACCTTTTACAATTTGTTTCACCAAGCGCGGTAAGAGATTCCTTGGCTTAGTTGGTCCTCTACGACTCATTTGGTAATAGGGATGAATACAATATTCAGTGGATATTGATAGTGCATCAAGTAATCGAATGAACACAACGAATTAACATTTGACGCCATGTGACTTATCGCAATAACCCTTAATTTATTTCTTTTTTTAAAAGTAATGCTTTACAAAGTGCAAATAAAAGCGATAAAAAGTAAAATTTCAAATGTTGTTAATGAAAGTATTCAATCATAGTTATAATAGCACAATTTTGTATGAATATTGAAAGGTTTTCATTTAAATTAATTTTGAAAAAAAAGGAGGGTATCAATACCTAACTAAAACTTAAATTAACTAATTTTTTCCCAAAAGTGGACTTATATCATTTTCATTTTTAAAATCTCATTTGTTTGAAAAGTAAAAAGTTAAATACTATGAGTATGTATATAAAATGTTAGTTAAGTTGGGTTTTTTTTTTATAAAAGTGATTAAAATGATGATTATTAAAACAAAATTTAAACAATTATTAAAACAAATTATAAACAAGATTTTATAATATAAACACAAATTTCCGTAAACAAATTTCGAAATAAATTTTGAATTTTCTTTTAATTTAAAGATATTGTAGAAATATGCAATATATATTTGCTAAATCAGCGCCTCATATAAGGTGAACTTTTACGCTTTGAGAGACTTGACCCCAACAGTTTTGATGCGCGTTGATGCAAACTGATGCTATCTTAAGTTTCCAGTTGTTCGTACTACTTTGCCCATAACTAAATGTATGTATGACAACAAAGTATGACCACATGTATGACCACAAAGCATCCATGTGAACCCAGAGTCGTATTTGCTGACTTTAATAAAGGAAATAAATTATTTAAATAACTTACTAGTTTCATGCTGCATTTCTGATATGTATTTGTGGAAGTGATGGAAACCGCATTAGGATAATAAAATTTGGAAGAAGGGCACGACTACGATTTCCGGGGCACCACGATTTGAAAGTGTTTTGTGGTAGAGAACAACAAAAAAACATGATTTGCCGAACAAAAAATCGATAACTCTATTAGTAACTCTATTAGATCCGTTACTCAATGGATCTTTAAGATTGATATGTCATTTGAAAGGTCATTAAATGACCTTTCAAATATATTTATAATAAATATCATTGTTACAATATTTTTAGTTTTATAAGCGAATTTATTCCAAAGTTGAATTTTTTAATAAGAATAACCGTTATTTTCTAAAAAACTTACGTTATTAAGCTACTAAAAATATATTTTTTTTTTGAAAAGCTTACAGCTGAACCTTTTGCTTAATATATAAAAATATTTTTTTTTTTTTTTAATTTCACACTATAATACTTAAAATTTAAATTTTCCAATTTTTTTGTTAGTTAAAAAATCTGTTAAAAAAATCTTCTTTATTTTGGCCAATATCCAATGGATCTTAAATTTATCATTAATGCATTTTTTGGTAAATGGTCATATAAATCCCAATTGACTGTGACAACATTTGCATTCGTTAATGGCTTAAGCATATATCAATTATTAAAATTTAATAAAATGGAAACCAATGTCTTAAACTGATCGATTACAAATTAAAATTTTTTTCACTGTCCCGAAAATACCGTTAATTAATATAAATTAAAGATGTAACGGATATCCGGTTACTATCCGGTATGCCGGATATCCGGCCTAAATTAACTATTAAAGTTTTTTGATGATATTGGTCGTGACTTTGATTGGGTTAATGCTGAGAAAGTGCGAAAAGCTGTAGTAGCTGAACTTTAGTGTTATTTTATGTAAAACTGCTATATTAATATGAGCTTCTTTATTGTGCTATGTGTGTAGCATGTCGAATTAGGAATATATTTAGTTTGTTAACAACAAGCCAATGGACCCACTATCCGGATGCCGAATTAGCAGCTCGATGGATATCCGGTATCCGGCCAAATCACTAAACGATACATCTCTAATATAAATATTATAGCTACAATAGCTGTGTTTTTTACCAAGCGAGTTGGCAAAAAACGACCACGAAGTCGCTTATGAATATTTTCCAAACTTGGCAGCATTTTCTCAAATGTCAAAAAAAAGTAAACAAACCATAAACAAATCTGAAAAAATAATCTTCAATTTCCGAATATTAGAGGAGCATGAAGAGCTTATGAGGAGCAGAAAAGAGTTACAACAACAATAAGTGAAGCAGAATAAACCAAGAGCTATAATTTTTACATGTTTTATTCTTTCTGACCACTAACATATTTTATTTAACACACACACATCCAACATTTATGTTAAGTTCAATTTAAAACAAGAAAAATGCACTCGCGCACACATATTTTTGTTCACATAACTGCTGGAATCACTTGGTTTTGTCCTTGTATTTGGATTTGAAATTGCCACGCGTCTGGAAACGATTTGTGTTCTTCTTGGCTTTCTTCAGATTGCTTATACTCATCTGCTTGGTTACTTTACATCGTAATCTGTTGATTACAGCGATCACAGCGTATCCGCATGGCTTTTAAGGAGCCATCGTCGGAGATCTTTCCAATTTTATTTGACACATTATTATTTTTATTTATTTATATTGAATTCTTTGACACATAGTGCTGCAGAAATTTTCAAATTTAAATTATTTAAAACTCGGTTCTTTCGTTCATTATCGATCGTTTTTTTACAACTCGCTTGGTAAAAAACACAGCTAATGTTGCCTTAAAAACAATTGTTTATTGTATTGGCGATATTCGAAAATATGGAGTAGGAAAGCAAAACATCTTAGGTAAATATGAGTGAAATATACAACTTTCCGTACAAGGGCAAACATTGTATCACAAAAAAAAAAACACCACTGTTCAGTTCCGAACAATACAAATAAATTAAGTTATTAATAAGTAGTTGTAGTCATACAAATATACAAGCATAACAGCAAAACACAAAACAACAAAGCATTCCAGTAACTACCAAAAAAGCTGAGCCTGCAAAAAACGACACATGAGTCTCAGTGCAATGTTCTGGACAAAGTCAAGGCCAGTTTGGCTATGTTTTATTATGAATAGAATTTTGTAGTGCAATGTGCTGAACAATTATTTCAAGGGCAGCTTGGCCGTTTTTGTTGTGTGTGCATTTTGTTGTTATGCTTAATCATATGCTAACTCAATATATATACATATATACATATTACATATTAGTTTTTTATATTCTTTTTCTATGTAAAATTGGAACAAATTTTGTATAAAAGGAATCTAAATAGTAACAATAAATGAATATTAAAAGTCAACACCTTTGAAGCGGTTCCTTTTTATTCCTCTGGGTTGAACAGGTTCAAGTGCCTGGTTAGCCAAAGCAAATAAAACAAACTATCGTTAGTTGAACAGGTTCAAGTGCCTGGTTAACCAAAGCAAAAAAAAAACAAAAATAATTATCCTTAGTTGAACAGGTTAAAGTGCCTGGTTAACTTTTGAATAATTATTTAAACAACTATTCCTTAGTCAAGTTAAGACTAAGGATTTGCAGTTGCGCCCATTAAGACGCAACATTCTGGTGACCCCGACGTGATCTGCAACACTTCTTAGGCAGATTCAACATATCATTCTGGTGGTTCAGTTTCATCAGCATTTATCATGGAAGATTTTTCATCATTGGTTGCCTTGCAAAAGTTGGCGGGCAATGAAATTCAGCAAATTGTAAAGAATTTCAAAAAGGATTCTCCAGATCGAAAGACGACATCAATCTATTTTGAAGAGCGACTGCAGCGTCTAAATAAAGTGTGGGATCAATTTGAAGAAAATGAAAGGAAGATTAAACACTCAGATCATACCAACTCTTCTCACCAATCAAAACGAACACGAATGAACACAAGTTCAGCATTTGTAACTATCTTGATGGCTTGCTTATTTATACCATACGCTTCCCCTGCGCCAATAGAGGTTCAGCCATTTGTGTCTAATCCGGGTATTTATTTCGAAAAATTAGGGTCGGTTGGAATAATCTTGATGGCTTGCTTATTTATACCATACGCTTCCCCTGCGCCAATAGAGGTTCAGCCATTTGTGTCTAATCCGGGTATTTATTTCGAAAAATTAGGGTCGGTTGGAATAATCACCAGTGAATGGAACCTAATAACCTACATTAATATGCAAACATACTGGAAGAATTTGGAATTAATGAATGGTTATCCACAAATATTACAAAAATCCTGCACAATCTTGCAAACGTCCAAACACTGTTCAGTAATAGTTATGTTAATTAAGCGTTTAATGGATGAAATAACACTGTAGAATGAACTCCTGAAAATACACAATGGACATCGAGCGAAAAGAGGTGCATTCAACATCATCGGCAACATAGCTAACTCTTTATTCAGAGTTCTAGATTCTCAGTATGCAGAAGATGTCGCCAGTACCATTGACAAAATATATCAAAATGAAAATTATCTTGAAAATAAAATCCACAACCAAACCTCATTTCTGGACAGCACAATAAACATCATGAAAAGGAACCAACAAAGTATTGAAGAAGAATTTGTAAAGGTCGAAAAGACATTGAAAACCCTGGAATTCCGATTTGAGAACGTGCAACAAGAAGTAAACAAACAAGGCATCGCTCAATCAGTTGCTGAACTAGCTCTTCAAACAACGTTGGAACTAATATACTTCCAACGAGTGCAAGATTCTCTTCTAAGCATTTTAATAGACACACATCATGGTAAATTAAGTCCCGAACTAATCTCACCTCAACATAATGAATAACAAAAATTTTTCGCGCGGAGTAGACGTGTTTTTCAATCGCTCTGCAATTTTGTCCAAAAGCGAAGTCTCGCATCAACTTGGCTTGCATAATTTCTGCAATATAAATGTTGTGATAATTGCCAATATATGTGTTTTGATGTTTCAAGTGTACTTCTTGCTTTGTTTAAATAATATAATTTTTGAATCAAACTATGTAAAGCGAAGTCAAAACAATTATTACTGCCTATGACTAATAGCTGAGCACTTGTTTTATTTTGTGCTAGTGCTGAATTGAGTTTGTTTGAACTATTGTGAAAACCAAATTAAACTAGTAAGGTATATCTTCGACTTGGCCGAAGTTAAAATACCCCCACGACTGATTCTTAAGGGTTAAATAATCTTAAATTAGAGAGCTTTTTGCATGAGATTTTAGAAAATTTTGTTAGTTTTATGTGTCTAAAATACAAACATATCAAATTGTTTTTCTGAAGCATAAATATAAGCCTTTTTATAAAATATTAAATTTTGGGGTTGTATAGGAGGTGGGCGTGTTAGTGGGTGGATGACGCCCATTTTTCTAACACACCTAAGTTTTGAGATAGAACACACAAATACCGAGTTTCAGTTTTGTAACTTTAATATTAGTCTCTTTATAGAGTTTTCAATTTTGGGGTTGTATGGGAGGTGGGAGTGTTAGTGGGTGGATAACGCCCATTTTTCTAACACACCTAATTTTTGACGTAGAACATAAAAATACCGAGTTTCAGTTTTGTTACTTTAATATTAGTCTCTTTATAGAGTTTTAAATTTTGGGGTTGTATGGGAGGTGGGCGTGTAAGTGGGTGGATAACGCCCATTTTTCTAACACACTTAAGTTTTGACATAGAACACACAAATACCGAGTTTTAGTTTTGTAACTTTGATATTAGCCTCTTTATAGAGTTTTCATTATTTGTGTTGTATGGGAGGTAGGCGTGGTTTTCAACCGATTTAGCCCATTCTCGAACTTGATCTTAGTTTTTTAGAAAAAAGCTTAAATACCGAATTTCAGCACGATAACTTCAAAATTACGGCTGTAATCGTGTCCACAGACGGACAGACAGACGGACAGACGGACAGACGGACAGACAGACGGACATGGCTAAATCAACTCAGGTGGTCATGCTGATCAAGAATATATATACTTTTCTATACCTAACACGCCTCCTTATGGGCGTTACACACGTCGTGACAAAATTAATATACCCCTTACGCAGTACGCGTGGGGGTATAAAAAGACAAAAAAAAAATCTAAACAAATTCACTCATATAACGTTGACACGCCGAACATTTGTGGTTGAACTTTACAGTTGCTACGCTCGTTGCACTCTGATTCCAGTCAGTGATCTGTACTGCTGCTTTTGTCTTTCCTCTGTTACGCACTCTAACTCATGTCGCCCTCTCCCATGGTAACGCGCCAACAGCGTGGTAATAATAAAAGTGAGGGAACTCCGAATTTGAGTGGCAGCAACCATGGTTGAATAACAAGGTTGCTGCAAAACTGACTGTGCTCTCTTTCGCATAACCGAAAGTGTCAAAATCAAATGGCTGCTGAAAAACAACAGCAACAACAACAACAGCTCAAGCAGTTCGCTTTGACATTTACGGCAGTCACGCTCTCCGTCTTGCTACTACCTTATTCAGTGTACCCTGGCAGCAACCCTAGCTCGTTCTCTGCTCAATTTTGTGCTCTGGAAGAACGGCTAAAGGCAAATGCCAGAGAAGAGCTCAATAACTTAGAGGATCGTCTACGGCTGCATGCAGAAACTATTTATAACCGCCTATCAGCTGATATTGCCACTAGGTTTGCGAGATTGGAGAGCGAAGTGTCGTTGACTCAAGAGCGTATGAGTGAAAAATTTACTGCCTGTGACAACAAAATTCTCTCGCTTGAAGAGCAGCTTAGTGCACTCACCGTACGCTGCGAGGAGCTTGCTGAGCAAATTTCAAAAAACAACGTCAGCATCAGTGGAAACAACAACAACAACAACAACAGCAGCAGCAGCAGCAGCACCAACGTTCCCGACTATTCTGCAGACGTGGTTTTGTTTGGAGTACCAAAATCAACAGGCGAGAACCTAAAGAGTGTTTTTAATCTTATTTGTTGTGCCATTGATTTTCACTCGCCACAAATAAGAGACATCTTTAGAGTGAAGGCAAAATCAAATAACATTAACCCGGTAGTGGTTGTTAAATTCTACACACCCTACGACCGCAATCGTGTCCTAAAGGCTTTTGGGGACTATCGGAGGATAAACAAAAAAGCGTTCAATATTCGTGAAGTTGGTATCAACTCTGACAACAACGTCTACATCCACGAGAGCATCTCTGCTGAGAGCCGGAAATTACTCCAAACGGCGATTGCCTATAAACGCCAAAATAAAATATTCAATGCATTCACTCGTCGGGGTGTCATCTGCATCAAGCTCGTTAAAGATGCTGAAATTATTAAAATTAACAGCATTGAAGAGCTACAAAAAACTGTATGCAATGTTGATAATGGGAATGGTATATAATGCAGCTGCCTTATTTTTATTTTTATGTTATTTTTTAATTGTAATATATCTTGTTTCTTACTTTTTACTCTATTATCTTTTTCTTTTCCTTCTTCTAAGCTATTATATGTTCACTTCCGTCCTTTCAAATGCTTTTAGTTTGTTTGTAATGTTCATATATTTATTATGTCAGTTGTAAATAATACTGATTTTGACGTCAAAGACAATCAAAAAACTGTGATAGAAATTTTATGTAGGCAGCATGAAGGCTTAAAAATTGTGCACTTTAATGCCAGAAGTCTAAATGACTTTAAGTTGGATTGGGTTAAACATGTCTTTGTTGAATCATCAGTGGATGTTATTTGTGTCTCGGAAACGTGGTTTCACAAGGATATAAACGACTCCTATCTCAACTTAAAAAATTATCAGCTTTTCAGAAATGATAGATTGGATAAAAGAGGTGGTGGAGTTGCAATTTATTGCAAGAAGCATCTAAAAGTGAATGTTGTGAGCAAATCGAGTCAATCGGAAATAGAATTTTTAATTATCGAGATTTTAGGCAATGGTAACAAAATACTTGTTTCTTGCGTTTACAATCCTAACTGTAGTTGCAGTTTGGATCCCCTATTTACGTCATTGTCTTATTGTGTTGTCGATTATGAATATTTTGTTGTAACTGGATTTTAATATAAATATATTAACCAAAAACAATCTTGCCGCTAGCTTTCTCGACAAAATATCTGAAGTTGGACTCACTGTAGTAAACACTCTCATGCCGACTCGGTTTTCAAACAATTCTCCTCCAAGCTTACTTGACATTATCATCGTTTCCGACCCATCAGCTGTCATGCTTTTTGATCAATTATCTTTTGTTTCCGACCACGACCTAATTTTTTGTGCGTTAAATATCAAAACTTCAGTTGCTGAACCTGCAAATCCTTTTACATATCGCGATTTTAGGGCTATTGATATGAACTCCTTGTATGAGAATTTGGCAAGAATAAATTGGTCAGACTGCTGGTTTCTATAATCAGTTGATGATAAGCTAAATTGCTTCATTGATAAAATAAATCATCTTTTTAATATGCACGTTCCCCTGCGTACGCGTCAAGTCCTAAATAGTAGCTGTCCATGGTTCACGCGGTCTGTCAAAATAGCTCTCAAAAAGCGTAGCAAAACGTTTTGTAAATGGAAGCGGAACCCCACTGCTTTAAACTGGAATGAGCATAAGACGGCCAGAAACAATGCCACATCCGCTGTCAGGCTGTCCAAGTCGAAATATTTTATGTCTAAACTAAATCCAGCGCTACCATCCAAGCAGTTGTGGACAAATTTAAAAGAGATCGGTATATGTAATATGGATTCCACGGCTTGTGATCTAGATCCCAATCAGTTGAATGATTATTTTGTATCTAATTCTGCATCAAATGATACTCGTTCTGCTGATGATGATGATAATGGTTGTGATGTTTTCAGGTTTAATGCTGTAAGTGAAATGGACATAGCTCGCTCAATAAAGAAACTAAAATCAAATGCATCTGGGGTAGATGGAATCGCCATTAGGTTCGTTAAACTAATTTTACCGCATGTTCTTAGCCCGCTTGCCCATATAATAAATCACTGCTTTACCACCTCGAGCTATCCTGAGATTTGGAAAGTGGCAACTATTATTCCAATAGCGAAAAAACCCAATGCTTGCAACCCATGTGACTTCCGTCCAATAAGTCTATTGTCTTCAGTGTCTAAAATATGTGAATCACTCATAGCGGATCAGATATCCAATCATTTAAGTCGTTTTAACCTCATGTCTCATCTCCAGTCTGGTTTTCGGCCTGGGCACAGCTGTTCCACTGCAGTAGTCAAAATACTAGATGACATAAGAGTACCTTTTGATAATGCTGATTTGACATTGCTCTGCTTGTTGGATTTTTCCAAAGCTTTCGACACTGTCAGCCACTCTATTCTCTGTAAAAAACTAGCTCAAAATTTCCGATTTTCTAAATCTGCGGTCCGTCTTGTGAGAAACTACTTAGAAGGAAGGTCTCAAAAAGTTCGTGTGGGTCAAAATTTTTCTATGCTAAAAAGCACTACCAGCGGAGTACCTCAAGGCTCCGTTCTTGGACCATTGTTATTTACGATGTTCATAAATGATATTTTCAGCAAGTGCCACCACGTCACCATGCATGCATACGCAGATGACCTCCAGTTGTACATGTCCAGACCCATAGGTCTGGTTGAAGATTTATGTGCTAGAGTCAATGAGGACTTAGCTTTGGTTCCTTTAACCTTGGTTTTCAAATAAACTCATCCCTTTCATGTGAGGATCACATCAACTCATGTGTAAAAAAAGTGTAGTTTATTCTTCGTAATCTCCGAAGAACATCAGGTTTTGTGCCCGTTGAAACAAGAAGAAAATTAGTACTGCAGCTGATTATGCCGATCATAACTTACTCTGAAGTCGTGTACTGCAAGCCTGACTCTCGGTCCTTACACAAGCTCCTGGTCGCTTTTAATAATGCAGCTCGTTATGTATACGGTCTTAATAAGTTCGATCATATCTCTGTCTTTTGTAAAAAAATACTTGGTTGCGACTTACCAAGTTACTTAGAGGCTAGATGTTGCATTTTCCTACACCGGATCATCTACACACGTTGTCCCATATATCTCTTTGAAAAGTTGAAGTTTTGCAGATCAAGTCGTAACATGAACCTTATGATCCCTAAATATAATTTCCTTAACTCCAGTAGATTGTTTTTCGTCACTTCTATCAGGTCATGGAATTCATTACCTAATAGTATTAAAAGCGTGTCTAATAAAAGCAGCTTTAAGCATTTAATCTACAAACACTTCTCTTAGCTATCTTCTTCTTACTCTCTCTAACCTCTCTTTCTCTCTAATTTGTACTACATTGTTCAATGAAATATTTTACTCTGTTTAAACTTAAGTCATTTTAAGTACTATTTTTGATATAAGCCATTAATTTTTAATTGCATTTGTACGTTGTTATATCCAATATTAATGCGGCATGCAAAAGAACTTATCTTATATGCCAACAATGTTTGTTAAATAAATTCAAATTCAAATTCAAAACAGCTACAAGAAGAGCTACTCCACATAAAGGCCAGCCTTCCCAGCCATCTAAGGTTACCTACCGAAGAATTGATACAACTATATAACTTGATGTCAATCGAAGGACGAGTCACTTCAAACTACGTTATTTTTAAATTGAAACTTCCACTAGTATCAACTGAAGATTTCGAGTTACTACAACTTACTCCTGTGCCGTGGCATCTAAACAATGAATTTGTCAAAATCCAGTCTCCCTTCTCATTTTTGATTGTAAATCTGCATCGTGATCAATACTATCCATTAAAGGAAGCTGATTCAAGGATATGCACGTCAACCGAAAGTGAGCACTATCTTTGTCAACAAATTCACCCACTTTATAAACGAGGATCCAACATAGCAATATGTGAGTTAAACTTGCTTAATCACATTGAAACAAACACGTCATGCTCCATCGAACATGCGGAAGCCGGCCCCCATTGGCTTCAACTACACAATCCTAACACATGGATATATTCTGTCAGGAGCGAAGTCGTGGTAAATGCAGTTTGTGAAGCAGTTCTAACGCAATTCACCATTCAAGACTCAGGACTTCTATCTATGAATGAAAACTGCGTCATTAAACAGCCACTGATAACCATTCAAGGCCACAAGACATTAAAGTCAACCAATCACAGATCATATATCCCAACCGTTCAGACATCTGATTTTGTGTTCTCGTCCAGCAGTCAACCTCCAGCAGTCAACATTTCCCTTCGTTACAACTCCCATCAAGAACAACTATCCGCTATCCAAAGTGAATTATCTAAGCTACAATTGAATCTTCCTAACGAATTTCGACCACATGACATTCATCACTACTCAATAAGTTATTTATGTCTCTTCTTGGTTGGTTGCATTATTTCATTCTTTGTTTTGAAACGCATCAGGAGATCTCACAGCATCAATTGCTTACCACCACAACTCACGCCAAGAATTCATGTCATCGCACCTGATACAAGCCATAAAAGAGATTCGGATTTTACGATTGAAGTTTAAATTTCAGCTGTTGAACCCATGGTTCAACGGGGCGGAGAATGTTCAGTTCCGAACAATACAAATAAATTAAGTTATTAATAAGTAGTTGTAGTCATACAAATATACAAGCATAACAGCAAAACACAAAACAACAAAGCATTCCAGTAACTACCAAAAAAGCTGAGCCTGCAAAAAACGACACATGAGTCTCAGTGCAATGTTCTGGACAAAGTCAAGGCCAGTTTGGCTATGTTTTAATATGAATAGAATTTTGTAGTGCAATGTGCAGAACAATTATTTCAAGGGCAGCTTGGCCGTTTTTGTTGTGTGTGCATTTTGTTGTTATGCTTAATCATATGCTAAATCAATATACAGTGGCTCACAGCTTATTTCGTGCAGACGATGTGTTAAACTTTGAAATGCTATAACTTGGTAACTAGTACTGGTAATGAAAAAATTTAAACGACATTTGTTTGCTAGTAATTATATATTTATATATATACATTCATTTCTTTATATAATGGTCTACTAAAAAAATAATAATAAAAAAACTGAAAAAGCAGCAAAATTCAACGCCACAGCTTATTTCGTGCACTCCACTGAATCTTAAGAAAATGTAATATGTTTGTCTTTTTTAATATTTTGTGTGGCCGCCATTTTGTTAAATTACATCTTAAATCCATTTATTGGCTATCCATTTACTTTACTAATTTTTTGTAATATCTGGGGGTATTTGTTGCCATTCCTCCATCAATGCATTTTTTAATTAATTTTTATTGGAAATATTCCGCTTGCGAACGCCACTCTCCAAAATTGCCCACAAAATTTCTATTACATTTAAGTCGGGTGACTGTGCAGGCGGATTCATAAGATGCGGGTAATTCCAAATCAACCATGACTGGACGATTCTCGATTTATGTTTTGGGTCGTTGTCCTGGTAGAACCAAAATGTCTCTCGTACGCCCAAGGTGTCGATACTTTGAAGCAAATTTTCTTTTATAAAATCTAGGTACATTGTCTTGTCCATAATGCCTCCAATAAAAAATAATTTTCCAACGCCCGATGCAGCCATACAGGCCCAAACAATTACGCTGCCGCCACCATGTTTTACTGTAGGCTTGAGATGGTTATTGTTCAGCTCGGTATAAGCCTTACGCCATACATATTGCATTCCTTCGGAGCCAAAAATATTGAACTTAAACTCGTCCGAGAAAATGACGTCATTCCAGAATGTCCTAGAATATAAAACGTGTTATTTGACGAAGTTCAGTCGACATAGCTGATTTTTTTTTTTTAATATAAGATTTGTTGCGTGTAACTCGACCATTAAACTCGTTGGCCCGCAGCAGATGACGAATTGTTTCGGCACAGCATTTCTTGCCCAACTCCTTCTCAACCTCCTTGGCCAATTTGGTACCCTAAAGCCTCAGATTTTCTACGATTTTTCGCAGAATAAGTCGCTCGTCCGCTTCTGTACATATTTTATTTGGAGCATTTCTGGCCTTATCAGCCACACGATTTTCTTGCAAAAAGCGCTGGATGATGTACTGCACTGTAGAGGGTCTCAATTTTACTATTTCAGCTATTTGCGGTTGGATTTTTTCTTTTTTAAAGTGAAATAAAACTATTTCGTGCTCTTATATTGTTGTGCGACGGCCCATTTTTTAAACAAATCAATTAGTGCACTTAAGGTTTTAAGTCCAGACTAAAAACAACTGTTAACTCCGATCAGAAGAATCAGGACATCAGTCAAGATAAAAACAGCGAACGAGAAAAAGAAAATAACGGCATCACGTTCAAAAGCTTACATGTAAAAACAGTGTGCACGAAATAAGCTGTGGCGTTGAATTCTGCTGCTTTTTCAGTTTTTTGTTTATTATCTTTTTAGTAGACCTTTATATAAAGAAATGAAAGTTTATATTTAAATGTATAATTACTAGCAAACAAATGTCGTTTAAATTTTTTCATTACCAGTACTAGTTACCAAGTTATAGCATTTCAAAGTTTAACACATCGTCTGCACGAAATAAGCTGTGAGCCACTGTATATACATATATACATATTACATATTAGTTTTATATATTCTTTTTCTATGTAAAATTCGAACAAATTTTGTATAAAAGGAATCTAAATACACTCAGAAAAAAGCTTATCGGAATATGATAAAAAAGGCATCATATTTAGAGAAAAATGGTATAGACTTTGCTCCAGAGAATGCTATTCTCTAATTTCGATACTAAAAATTCTCTAAAAATGGTAAAAAGATTCCATTAAAAAGAAAAATATATCGTTTTTTGAGAAAAACCTTTTTATTTTTGAGAAAAGATTTGTTTTTATTGAAGAAAATACTTATCTTAGTGAATTTTTTATCAAAATATAAGAAAAGTTTTTCATTTTCAATAAATTTTTCTCTATAAATGAGAAATTTTTGTGCGAGAAAAATACTTATCATTATTAGAGACATTGAAATATTTCCATTTCCTAGAAGTAAAGAAATATTTCTTCGAAAATGTGAAAATTTATTCTAATTTAAGAAAATTTTATTTGAAAAAGAGAAAATTTCTATATCGAAAATAGAGAAATTTTTTACCGGAGCAATGTATGTGTTTTTTTCTCAGTGTAGTAACAATAAATGAATATTAAAAGTCAACACCTTTGAAGCGGTTCCTTTTTATTCCTCTGGGTTGAACAGGTTCAAGTGCCTGGTTAGCCAAAGCAAATAAAACAAACTATCGTTAGTTGGACAGGTTCAAGTGCCTGGTTAACCAAAGCAAAAAAAAAACAAAAATAATTATCCTTAGTTGAACAGGTTAAAGTGCCTGGTTAACTTTTGAATAATTATTTAAACAACTATTCCGTAGTCAAGTTAAGACTAAGGATTTGTAGTTGCGCCCATTAAGACGCAACATTCTGTTTCATTTGTTTTAGAGCTGTCTTCTTTGCGCTTGCTACCTTCATCGTTTTGATCTGATGGAATGAGTCTGTCTTCTTGTTCAAAATTCTTTATTGGTAGTGGTGCAAGCCTATGTATCGGACGTTTTAAAGTTCCTGCTGCTGTTTGAATGTCAGCCACTCTAACATTGTTGTCGGGACCTGTGTATGTCCTTACGATCCTGCCTAGCGGCCATTGGAGTGGTGGTACGTTATCCTCTTGTATTATAACCATTAAACCTGGATTGACGTTGTTCATTTGTTGTTTCCATTTGCTTTTATATTGCAGTTCCTGAAGGTAATCTCTCGACCAACGCCTCCAAAATTCATGTTTCAGATGGGATACTAACTTCCATCTTGTTAGTAGCGACGCGTTGTTTGGCGTGGCATATGTGTCTACGGATGTTGTCAGTGGTTCGCCGATCAAAAAATGCCCTGGTGTTAAGGCAGTAAGATCCTTGGGATCGGATGACATTGGAGTGAATGGTCTTGAGTTGAGTATAGCTTCAATCTCAACCACCACTGTTTCTAGCTCTTCATAGGTTATCGACACTGTAGACACACTCCTTATTAACAAATGCTTGGCTGAAAACGACACGAAGATTCGTACGATAAAGGATCTATCATTAGATCATGAATACTTTAAAACAGACTACTATAACAACATTTTGACTGTGGCCAATAAGTACAAACAGATTTTTACAACCGAGATACAAAACCTGGAATCGAAGTCATCACCCCAATTGGAACCACCTACAAAGGCAACCCCAAGAGACATACGAGAATTTACAAAAGATGCATCCTCGGTCGCACCAACAACTCAGCAGGATCAGTCGTCATCAATTTCTCCAGTCCAAGTTAGTTTTGAGGCCATGTGTAGGAGACAAAATGCGATGATGTCATCACTGGAACGTCTACTAGCGGGCAATTCAATACAAGAGGCTCCTTCACAGTGTCTGATCGTGTTAAGCAAGCTGTGGAGCCAAGTTGAAGAAATTCACTATAAATTATGGGAACTGTTCGAGGACCCGGCAGCAAAAGGATATGACATACTGGCATACTCAGAACTCGAAGCCAGAGTCATACACCGACAAGAATTGTTAACAAAACATAAGAATATCAATGATGAATTCCAGGCAATAAATCACCAATTGGTGCATCTACCAAAAATGTCAGTACCGAAGTTTGACGGAAACTACTTGAAATGGCAAACTTTCGCAGACATATTCACGCGAATGATACATCAGCAACAAATTCCAAAAATCCAGAAAATGTGGTACCTCAAAACCAATGTATTCGGGGAGGCTGAACGCGCGATTGGTCATCTCGAATTGACAGAAGATAATTACGACATCGCATGGGAAGCTCTACAAGATCGTTTTAGCAATAAGAGAATGCTTACATCAGCTATAATACAACGGCTGATATCCCTTCCAAACCTCACATCAGAAGCCAAGACTATTCGAAACTTTCATGACACCATTCATGAAAGCTTAGTCGCACTCAAGAATCTTGGAGTCGAGACAGATAGCTGGGATCCTCTGCTGTTGCACATTTTAATAAAGAAATTTGATCACCAAACCCATATGCTCTACGAGCAATCACTTCAAGACCCCAGAAAGCTTCAAGAAATAAGCACCTTTCTCAAATTCTTAAAGAATCGGTTCCAAGCATTAGAAGCCATAGGATGTAATATCAAAAGAGTGGTAACATCGACAGCAGTATCCAATCACAACAGTTGCAAGGTTTGTAAGCAAGGTGGCCATCCTCTTTACTATTGCCAACAGTTTCTCAAGATATCCGCCGTAGAACGACTGAAATGGATACAGAAACAAAACCTGTGCGTCAATTGTTTCAAAGAAAATCACACAGCCAAGACATGTAAATCACGAAGCTGCACAAAATGTTCAGCAAAGCACAACACACTACTGCATTTACAGGGAGATGCTAAAATTCAGAAAACAACAGTAAATCATCAAGTTCCTGATCAGTCAAATAACAACACTGTGCCTTTCACGGTAGCTGCGGCTCAAAATGAAACTAACAAATATAACTACGTTCTACTAGCAACAGCAAAAATTAAAATCTCAGCAAATAATGGAAGATCGTGTGAAGTTCGAGCAATTCTGGATTCCGGCTCTCAGATTAATATCATATCTGAAAGACTGATTAAGAAATTATCGCTATCAACAACATCATCATCGCTCTGTATCGAAGGCATTGGAAAGGGTACTCATAAATCAACTCAGCGAGTAAACGTAGATATGCATTCAAGAACTGGAAACTTCACATCCAAACTCGAAGCAGTCGTCCTGTCTCACATCGAATCACCTCAACCAAGACTGAACATTGACATTTCAACCTGGTCACTCCCAGAAAACATTAAGTTAGCAGATCCTGAATTCTTCAAATCTGACAAGATCGATGTTCTACTGGGAGCAGAACTGTATTATCACTTGATCCGACCAGAACAAATCAACATCGGTGAACAGTTGCCCATACTGCAGAATACGGTGTTTGGTTGGATAGTAGCAGGAATGGTGGGATCAACAAGCTACGATGCTGTCACATGTGGTATATTCAGTCAAAAAGAAGAAACCACGAATGAACTGATAAAAAAATTTTGGGAAATAGAAGAAGTTGAAACAAGTAAGAAATATCTTTCACCAGCAGAGCAGCGATGTGAATCTCACTTTGCTCAAAATGTTCGTAGCAATGAGGAAGGCCGCTTTGTCGTTAAACTCCCCTTTATCGAAAACACATCAGCCTTAGGGCAATCACAAGCCATGATCCACAACAGATTTATGAGTCTAGAACGCCGACTTCTAAAAAATGATATCGTACGCAAGGAATACATTCAATTTATGAAGGATTATGAAAGACTTGGGCACATGAAAGAAGTGAATCTCGATTCTGTACTAACTCCGAATTATTTCATTCCACATCATTGTGTATTCAAGCCCGACAGCACGACAACGAAACTTCGGGTCGTCTTTGATGCCTCAGCCAAGACATCATCAGGATATTCACTAAATGATCTAATGTACACTGGACCAACCGTTCAAAGCGAACTTTTTTCAATTCTTCTTCGGTTCCGGCTACCACGCTACGTGTTCACTACAGACATCGAAAAAATGTATCGTCAAATTTTAGTAGATCCAGATGATCAACGATACCAATTAATTATTTGGAGAGAGAATCCAGCCTTTCCAATCAAATATTATCAATTAACCACTGTGACGTATGGAACAAGATCAGCACCGTATCTCGCCACAAAATGTTTACAGCGAATTGCAACGGCAAATGCCAATAATTACCCGTTGGGAGCTCAAATTCTACAAGATAATTTTTATGTAGATGACGGTCTGGGAGGTTCTGATAATTTGATAACAGCCATTGAAGCTCAACAACAACTGATATATATATTAAAGAAGCATGGTTTCAATTTGCGAAAATGGTGTGCAAACCATTCGCAGCTCCTAGAGAATATACCACAATGTGATCAAGAAGTGAATCTGGACTTTACGAATCTCAACAACGATTCAATTAAAACTCTGGGATTGCTGTGGCTACCAAAAACTGACTATTTTTGCGTTAAGGTAAAACTGGACCCAGTTAAAGTAGTTACAAAGCGAACCGTCAGCTCTGATCTGGCCAAGTTATTCGATCCACTAGGATTATTGGCACCGGTAATTGTGAAGGCGAAAATGTTTATTCAACAGTTATGGCAGCTTAACTTATCATGGGACGAACCGTTACAATCAGAACTGAAGGAAAAATGGTCCATATTTCGAGATAATTTGACAAACCTAAACAACCTCCAAGTTTCTAGACACATATTTCGAGGAGAAGTACCAACCTCAACTCAGCTTCATGTATTCGCTGATGCATCTGAAAGGGCTTTCGGTGCTGCAGCATATATTCGAGCAACTCTTAAGGATGGTAGAGTAATAGTCCGACTATTGTGTGCAAAAACTCGGATAGCTCCACTCAAAACGCAAACACTACCACGGCTGGAACTGTGCGCTGCAGTATTAGCCTCACAGCTCTCAACTCGCCTCAGGGATGACATGAAAACCAAGGATCAACCATTATTTCTGTGGACCGATTCAGAAATTGTGCTAAGTTGGATCAATGCTCAATCTTCAACATTCCAAACATTTGTGGCTAACAGAATAGCAACAATTCAAACGCTAACCCTGCCGGAGCAGTGGCGACATGTCAGATCAAGAGACAATCCAGCAGACGTGCTGTCAAGGGGATTAACAGCGAAAGCTCTCGCAGCATGTGACCTATGGTTTCAAGGACCATTTTTCTTACATGGGAGACAGGACTTGTGGCCTCCATGTTTTTTAGCTCAACTTCAAATTCCAAACGACCTGGAAAAAAGGAAGCAATTGGTAGTATTGCCCAGTATCGACGTCGCTATTGCTACAACAGAGATTGAAAAAGGATTGCTGCAACCACATATTAACGGAGAATTAGTGTATACAATAAGGCATAGAAACTCTTTCCGAACATTACAAGGAATCCTAGGGTATATTTTGCGATTTATAAGCCACACAAAAGTCAAAAAGAATCTGAGGCAACAACAAATATCGCTTAACCCCAAAGAAATGGATGATGCACTTTTTGTTATCATAAAAAGCATGCAGATGTCTGACTTTAGTTGCGAGTTAAAACAATTAAAAAATCATCAAGGACTTGACAAATCAAGTTCGATTAGCAGTTTGACTCCGTTCATTGATGATAAAGGCATCATTCGAGTGGGTGGACGGCTGGAAGCATCAACACTAAACTACGACTCTAAGCATCCAATGCTAATTCCTTACAACGACCCGTTAGCAAAACTTTTGTTCATTATGATACACAAGGACAACAAACACTGTGGCTCCCAGACATTATTAGCAACAATAAGGCAACGTTTTTGGCCAATCAAAGGAAAGTTAACAGCCAGAGCAACTGTACAACAATGCATACGATGTAGCAAGGCCCGTCCAAAATTATGTCAACAGATCATGGGTAATCTACCACACACCCGAGTGACTCCAGCAAGACCATTTATTAACAGTGGCGTTGACTACTGTGGACCATTATGGATTCATTATAAAATCAGAGGAAAAAGAGCAACAAAGGCTTATATTGCTGTATTTTGTTGCTTCGTTACGAAAGCAGTCCACCTCGAATTGGTAAGCGATTTAACAACGAATGCGTTCATTGGCGCATTGAAACGTTTCATCAGCCGTAGAGGACATTGTAAAACCCTCTACTGCGACAACGCTACAAATTTTGTTGGAGCTCGAAACCAACTCCATGAGCTTAATGAAGCAATCCACTCCCAGAAAGCCAATGAATCAATAGTAAGGTTATGCAGTGATAAAGGAATAGATTTCAAATTCATTCCACCTCGGGCTCCACATTTTGGCGGGCTTTGGGAGGCTGCAGTCAAATCAGCCAAGCTGCCCTTGAAATAATTGTTCAGCACATTGCACTACAAAATTCTATTCATATTAAAACATAGCCAAACTGGCCTTGACTTTGTCCAGAACATTGCACTGAGACTCATGTGTCGATTTTTGCAGGCTCAGCTTTTTTGGTAGTTACTGGAATGCTTTGTTGTTTTGTGTTTTGCTGTTATGCTTGTATATTTGTATGACTACAACTACTTATTAATAACTTAATTTATTTGTATTGTTCGGAACTGAACAACCACAAAAAGTCAAATAAATCATATATATTATACACCAAATGAAAGATAAATTTTCAGGCTTTAATAATTTATTCTTTATAATTCATAGTAATAACGGTAATTTTTTAGAAAATAACGGTTTTGTGTAAGAAAATATTCTTTTATTGCATAAATATACCTATAAAATACAAAGTACTCAACAGATTTCGTTCATTTTATATTTTTCTGAAAGCCATTTATATAACCTTTTAAATAATTTCTTAATCATTAATATCGGTTATATATTAAGAATAATATAACCAATTTTCTTCATAGACCTTATAACAAAAAACAAATATTAAAAAATCGATAACTCGAAAACAAATTGATAAATCAACTTTTCCTTTGGCTATTCTTATTTATATTGAGAGTACTCTTCGAATTCATCGTCAAATCACGGCGCCCCGGAAATCGTAATCTCCCCGGAAGAAGGCTTATTGTTGTAACGAAGTATTGAGGTCTTGCATTTTGGAATTACATTAATATTTGATTGGATTAAATTTTTGAATTGCAAGAGCTCATCTTCTGCATTCATGGTGTTTACTAGGCCGGCTCGAAGTATATGGAAAAAAATTAAGTCAAAAAGCACACTCAGTTTCTGAATCTTTGGGATGAAAAACTAAGATATCCTGAATTTGAGGGAAATCGGTTGAGTCTCTAGCCACCGGAAATGACGATGAATTTTCCTCTGAAATCGGTTTTTGAAGTGAAACTTCTTTGTCGGCGAGTGAAATTTCAAGGTCTCTTATTCGTGACGCTAGGCTAACGTTTTGAATTCATATAAAAATTTTAAAAAAATTATGGTCGCCAGCGGGAATAGAACCCAGGCATTCTAATAAGCATCTCATAAGAGTCAGAAGCTCTATCACTCCGCCACATAGGCATATGACAAATAAGCAAACAAAATGCAATTAATATTGAATGGGTTTTAGTCCGTGTCTTGCATTCCACAGACACACACCATGTCTCAGGCACGTACTGTACGATTTGATCCGTACTGTACCATTTGATCCGTACTGTACCGTTTGATTTTCATTCTACGAGTATGCACGGACATTTTATTTTTTTATGCTTGCAATGCTGTACATTACGTAACAAAATATAAAAATTGTGCATATTTTTTTGTTGAATATCGAATCCTAGCTTAAAGCTTAATTTGAAAGAGCATATCATAACGTTGATTGTTATCAAAAACTTGAAAGGTGATTGACAACATGCAAAACAGTTAATACGATATAAAATTAAAAGCAAGAAGTGTAGAAAGTGAAATAATTAAGACTGCCAAATCGTTTTTGTCATGCCAAAATATGTCCCGAAGCTAAGAAAAGTACCTTAAGAATGCAACTGCAGCTAGTCCACAACTCAGCTCACGAAAGTGCTTTTACATTTTCGACTGATTCTTTAGAAATTAAAAGCTATTTATTTTATTATTATTATTATTATTATTTTTTGCCTTGAATTTTTTTCGGGGAAAAATAAAGGTTACTTTTTACTTTTATTTTATCGGTCAAAAGTAACAATTATTTTGTGACTTTTAGTTTTTTGGTCAAAAAAATTATGCAATTTGTGTTTTTTAAAAGGCCGCTTGACAGATGTTGACACCATCAGTAAAATGTCTCACCGATAAGATGAAAATAATATATCAATACTGTTTTAGTAGGTAAATTTACCTTTGAAAAAATATAAATTGCTTGATATTTTTAACCGAAAAAATAAACGGCAGAAAAAACTGTTATTTTTGACCGATAAAATAAATTCAAAAGTAACTGTTATTTTTGCCCAAAAAAATATAAGGCACAAAATAACTTTTATTTATGTCGGAAAAAATAAAAGTTAAAAGATAACACTTAGGGTATTCACTTCAACGCTGAAATTTCCGAAATCGGAAATTTACGACGAGTTGAAGTTAACGACCTTTTGTAATGTTTCGTTTTTCACATGGATCTGTCAAACTTAAAATCGCCATCGCTTCATTTCGTTCGTGTGCTTGTTAGCAAAACAAACAATTTTATTCATATTTTGTTCAAAAACTTGAATAATTAAAAAAATAATGCTAAAAAAAAGTAGCAAAACTCAATTACATGAGTTTATTTTGGAAAAGACCATCCAAGATGTAATACTCCTGGAAGACACTGGTAAGTTCAATTGGTGCCGATGAAAAGCTTTATTTATTGATTTTTTTATTTTAACAATTCCGTAGATGAAATTAATGATATTATGGATGAGTTCTGCACTTCCCTCATCGCAATAGAGGCATACCGATATGCAATACCTTTTAACTTGGGATCCGTAGCTAAAAGCATGGACATTTTATGGAACGTTATACCCAATCTAGACGAGCAGCGATTTCGGCAAATCGTGTGAATGAATTGGAATACATTCGACTATATTTGCCAAATGATTGAGAATGATGCAGTGTTCAATGGCCAAAACTCTTGGAAGCAATTTCCAGTTGAAGTGCAGCTAGCCATTGTTTTGTTCCGACTTGGAAGTAGTGGAGAGGGTGCCTCCATTTGCAAAGTATCCAAACTTTTCGGTGTTGGTGATGGAGGGACTCTTGCTAAGCTAACTAAAAGAGTATTTAAGGCGATATGTAACAATGCGAAATTTTTTTTGAATTGGCCTGACTCTAATCGTCGAAAGCAGATTGTAATGCAAACTTACAATGAACTCCCATATTGCTTGGGTTATGTAGACGGAACAGAGATACGTTTAGCTGAAAAGCCTGCTATAGACCCTAAAGCATATTATTCCCGTAAACAGCAGTATTCCTTAAAGATGCAGGCTGTTTGTGATCATGATATGAATATCATGCATACTGTCATTGGATATCCAGGAAGCGTGCATGATAGTAGAATTTATAAAAAGTCTTCTTTATTTACAAAGCAGACCCACTACTTCTCTGAAAATGAATATATAGTCGGAGACAGCGCATATAAGCTTTCAACCACGGTAATAACTCTTTTTCCCGTTTTTAGGCGGGATTTGACAGAATGCTCTTTTTGTTATCGAAATTATAATATTCACAATGACTCACACTCATTAAACCTATTTCGTTATGGTTACTGAACACATCTTTTCTTCGCAAATTTCCGAAGATTATTTTTCATCAACTCAATAGATTAACTTTCAGCAAATTTCGGAAAACCAAAACAACAACAATTGCATTGAAATTTTCGTAAATTTCATATTTCGGAAATTTCAGCGTTGAAGTGAATACCCTAAGTGATTATGTGACTTTTTCGATAAAAACCATAAACGGTACGGTCCCTGGATATAAAAATTGAATAAACAGAATATTATTCCATTTTGTGTTGATTGATTTTCTTCTCTCATATTTTTTACTGTTTAAGAAGTTTCACTTCTGCCACATGTACTTCTGCTACACGCGAGTTTTTTTTTTTTATTTTTTATCGTAATTTTTTAAACACGAACAAACTAACCCAAACTGTTTGCGGGAATTGAGTATCTAGTGGAGCCAAGTGATTCAGTAAAAAAATAATTTTGATTGGCTTCCGTAAGTAGTGCAAAAAAATGCAAAAATCGTAGTTTTTTCCCAATATTTTTAACGAAAATCTCACAAAATTGATCAAATATTATCCGATTTTGACGAATGAGAGCTCATTGTAAACGCCTTGTGAATATCTATCGATTCAATATGTATATTTTTCTTAATTAGTTTGTATAAATTCATTCATGGCCAGGACATATTAAAATATCATATTTTTAAAGACAAATTTTTATTCAAGCAATTTTAACAAGCTTTTTCCATTAAAATCGGACAATTTTGCGTGTGAGCATATAATTAATTAATTCATTTGTATTTATTGTTAAAATATCGTAAAAACGTGTGTTTATATTTTTCCAATTTCTTAAATATATAAATAATTTCAAAGTAGTACAAATGAAACTTGAAATTAATGTAATTTTATTTTATTGACAAATTTTAAGCAAATCCTTTCTCGATTCAAGCTTATTATACTTGTGACGTGAAACGAGAGTACTGAAAACGTGTCCAATTCGTTGGTATTCTGTTACCACAGACTCGGCTGAGTGGCTCAAAAGTTGAACCTTATGTTCTGTTCCTTGCGAGAATATTTGATAAATTTTGTGAGATTTTCGTTAAAAATATTGGGAAAAAACTACGATTTTTGCATTTCTTTGCACTACTTACGGAAGCCAATCAAAATTATTTTTTTACTGAATCACTTGGCTCCACTAGATACTCAATTCCCGCAAACAGTTTGGTTTAGTTTGTTTGTGTTTAAAAAATTACGATAAAAAATATAAAAAAAAAACCGATTTCAGAGGAAAATTCATCGTCATTTCCGGTGGCTAGAGACTCAACCGATTTCCCTCAAATTCAGGATATCTTAGTTTTTCATCCCAAAGATTCAGAAACTGAGTGTGCTTTTTGACTTTCAAAAATGAGCCGGCCTAGTGTTTACTTCCGGTACCATCGGTCGGAAGCCTTCTGCAATTTTGATGATATTGGAAATGACTCTCCAAGAAATTGTTTTCGCAAACAAATGTATTGGGATTAAACATAAATCTATAGGTATCCATCCAACGCTGCCGCTTGGTTTCACACCCAGGCACTTGATAAAATCTTTTATAGAACCGTTTCTCACAAATAACGCAATATTTTGTTTCATACCAATTTGACATGGTTATTTATTGATAAAAATTACAATTCAACTTTTTAATTCACTTATCGCACAATGTTTAATGTGTTATTTGTTTTTTTTTTCGAATCACTTCTTATTGCTTCATTGCATGAAAAGCTTACTTTTTGACAGTAGCCAGTCGGCTCTCGTGAGAGGAAAGGCAGTTGTCAAGGCTACCTTATATTGTTCTATCATGACCCGTGCTAGGAGAACAAAAGCAGCGGCTCAAAGAGAAAATGGTAGGGAAATTATGCCTCCAAATGGGGAGGCACAACAACCTGTGAATGAAGTTAGGTCTGCTTTTAATTATCGACAACAATCCGGTTTGCCGGATATCCAGTCTCAATTAATTATTTTGACGGATATGGTCTAAGAACTCAGTATTTAAAGTATAATTTATACTTATTTTAAGTATTTCAGTATTAATTATTTTTAATATGGAATACACTTTTGTTAGGTAAATAATAATAAAGTAGCTTGGGGAGAGTGGGGTGTTGTAAGGCATGTGGTGTTGTGAGACACGTCAATATCTGTCACTGTAAAATATTTTCTCAATGGTATCTCACTTATTATGTGCACTCATCGCATTGACACGTATTCTTAGTGTCTGTATCAATTTTCAGTTTTGATCGCGCTCTTAAAAATTTTTTGTATTGTTTGCCTTTGTGCAATTTCCAGTACATTTCCAATTAAAAGTGAAGCTTAATATATATTAAAATGATATATATTTCATTGCTTTTAAACTAGGGCTCTTTTTTACCAGGGCTAATTCGAGCTACACGGGTATTTCCAGCTACCACGGTAGTTTCGAGTATTTCGAGCTTTTATATTTTAAAATTTATTTATGTTTTATATGAGTGCGATTGCAATGGTACTGAGAAAAAATAGAGTTTTACTCGTTTTATGGCCATTTCTAGAACACATCGTTTGTTTTGTCAATGAAGATCATGCGTTGCAACAAAGCACAATATAAATGCGGCTTAAGAAGATAAATATCCTTATCAGAATCTTTACTACTAGGGTAGGTCGAAAGTGAGAAACTACCCGGGTATTGTTTATCAAATTACCCGGGCAATGTCCGATTACCCGGGCTTTCGAGTTACCCGGGTTTTTTCGAGTATCGAGCACCCTGGTATCCGGAAATCCGAAAAAAGCTCGAAAATTATCGAGAGCCCTACTTTAAATCCACCGAACGGCGCTGTGGCTATTTGAAAATATCGAATATGGGGTGTCGTGAGACAGTAGATATGGGGTTTTGTGAGACAGCTAATTTTTGTGTTAATTTAATAATTTTAGAGCCATCATGCCACGTAGTGCATATAAAAGTTCGACAAGGCCAAAAGTAAATGGGGCATCCATCCACCTAGTGGCAGCCAATTAAGAAATTGTCATAAAAAATAATTGCTTTTGGGCTGTCTGCAAATCATAAAATCTTGATAAATCGAGAGTGTATGGAACCCGTTATATGGAAAAGTCGAAGACAAAAAATTTCTTCCACATCGGCTTAAAATGATAAATTAGTCGATTTTGTCGCATAGCAAAGTGGCAAAACTGGCGGGAAAAGCCAGTTTTTATAATATTTTACAAATTGAATTGGTTTTCATGGCGTCTGAGCTGAGCAGAGCACTAAGAAGGTTAGTCATCTGAAGTGTGATCCCCCATTCCAAAAATCAAAACGCGGCCGGAAGCCAATGTATACAACAGTATTAACATCTTCCGAAAATGTGGCGTTATTGAAGAAAATAGCCGATAAAAAGAAGAAAAAAATTTAGAACAAAACAAATCGCTGAAGGAACCAGCATGGCGTAGTCGTCATACGAAATACGTACTGACAAGACTTTTGTCATTAGATGAAGAAGATGCATCACTTTTGCATCATTTGTAGGGCAAACGTGCCAAAGAGTTTGGACGAAAACAACTTCATTAGTTGCAATAAATGTGATCGAACTGTTCATCTGTAGTGTGCCAAAATAAAAACCGGATATTTTAACTGTAAACCGAATCAGATTAACGCGAAAAATGTTTCTTAACTGTATTTTAATTTTTTCCTATTTCAATAAAGACTTTTATAGAGATTCATTAGTTAAAGACGCCTTTGCAGTGTAGATTTTTCATTGTTCTCGTTAATGGTAACGTAGTCGCGTTTTTCTGGGCAAGTGTGGCTGATGTCTTCACTCAAATAAAATTTTGTCAACATATCCACAAAATCTTGACATATGAGATTTGAAGCAACACGTTTCATTGTGTTAACAAAGCGCCAAATGATGTTGGAATATGCACCAACGTGCATTTTATTCGCTGTCCAGGACAGAATTTTCCATTTCTCCTCTTAATCAGAAGTTTGGGCAAATTTTTCAGTTAGTTGTTCCACTATTTCATAGGTTCATGTAGAGTGGATGGAGTCATTCCAAAATTTTTACTGGCCATATTATTCGTTATATCATTCATGATATTCCGGCAGTACGATATTGATATATTTATTTTTCGATGTACTATTTGTTGGACTCCTTTGTGGGAGCAGCTTATTAAGCTCTCAAACGAACTGTTCCCTATCAATCACTTCACTACCTATGCTCGCAGTTTCTGCTTCAATATTTTCACCACCAGCCTCCAAGCAGGCGCGGATACAAGGGGGGGTAAAGGGGGTAATTATCCCCCAAGAACTTTCAAATACTTTTTTTTTAATACTTTATTTGGAGAAATTAATTGCGCCCACTGCTTAAGGGTACTTTTATGTATACATAAGCGATTCTGAAGGCGTGTTTTGAAAGAATACTAAAAAAAAATGGTCAGAGACATTGTTAAACTCTAGTTTTTTTATTGATTTCAACAATTATTAAAGTATATAAAAAAAATTTTGTTTATTTTTGTTTTGTGACATCATTTGCGTGTAGATGACGTTTTTATGAAGCGATGCGAGAAGAGTATGACCATTTTGCTTGTAGAATCACATGATCTGTAGTCATCTGCAAAAACCAAAATATAATTATGTGTAAAGCAAACACTTACGTCAAGGTAGTAACTTCGCTTTTTTTTTAAAAATGAGCTTGAAAATAAAGTAACAGATTGTTATGTTCTCAAATTAACAGCCATTTTTTAAACAATCAACTTTAAAGACGCGTTATTTTCTTACAAACAAAAAACTTGAAGTCACAAACAAGTTTGTTCTTACAAACAAAAAACTTGAAGTCACTACCGTAAGTGTTTGCTTTATAAAAACTATATTTTTGCAAGACATTACCGATTAGTTTAAAAATGCCATTTATATGAAATCATTGAGCAAGCAACATTGATTTTGATTTGTTATGAGCGCAATTAAGATTTTGGCTATGCAGACCAAAGTTGCCACGTAAAATATTTTATTCTTCTAAATTTTTACTGAAAACCTTCCAAACTTTTTTGCAACCTATTTGCCAACGAATTTTACCATAAAAAACAATACGTGCATTGTACTTTCAGTTTTCACTTTATAAATTTTCAAAAAAAAAATTCAAACAATGTAAAATCCAATAGTTTGTTTTACTTCAATTATTTCATAATCAGTTAAATTATTACTTAGAAATATTTCAGCTATATTCAGTCCTAATGAAATTTTTTATACATCTGTAATACTTTTTGTCATATATGATATAAAGGGTGATTTTTATGAGGTTTTTTTTCAATATGGATTACTCTATTGTCTGACAGTTGTTTTGACAGTTTAAAGTCAAAAGTCTCTACTCAGTATTGTTTGGCAAATCATCATGAATAGGTTAACTCCAGAACAACGCTTCCAAATCGTGGAAATTTATTTTCAAAAACAGTGTTCAATTAAAAATGTTTATAGAGCACTTCGCGAATTTTATGGTGCACAAAATCGTCCGTCTGAGACCACCATAAAGAACGTAATTACCAAATTTTGGTCTACATTCACTCCCTTGGATTCCAAGCCACCGAGAAGAATGAGAAGAGTGCGTACAGAAGAAAATATTGCTGTCGTTGAGGCCAGTGTCGAAGAAAACGTTAATTTATCGATTTGTCTCTGAAAATGAGGAAGGAAGACGCGTTACCGTGAATAAAATTCGATACAGAACCATGATTAATGAATTTTTGTTGCCAAACCTTCAAGATATGGATGTTGAAATACGACCTCAAAGACTTTTGGGTCGAAAAGTGGACTTCCAGAATGCCCTTTGTGCCAAATAGTCGTGGTGGCCATATGCCCGAAATTATATTTAAATGTTAAATGCCAAGAAATTATCTACCAAATAAAAATTTTTTGGCTATTTCATAATTTGGCATGTTTTATTTAAATTTCAAATCAGCAAGCTCTTAAAAAAACACCCTTTATAACAGGGTTGTTTTGAAGTGAATTAATGTTAGGTTAAAGTTGCTTAAATTGTATCAACTGCGCAAATAATTTGTTGCATACAATTATTTTTGTTTGAGTTAATTCTAAATTGTTTGGAATTCTGAAATTTTTCAAGCCTACCTTGACTTACTTTTTATATAAATAGGCGCAGGGAAAACAGTTAAGAACCATTTTCTCCCGTGTTTTTCAACCGATTTTGATAATTCTGTTTTTAAATGAATTAGAGTGCGGAGAAGCAGTGCACCGACTATTTTATACAACTATAAATAAACAAAAAAAAATTGGTCGATTTGCGACCCCAGGGCGGTACTAGTAATTATAATTGCAACAAACCAACCAAATTACCACAACCGACTTTCATGAAATAAAACTGCCACTTTTAGTCCACTTTTAGTAAGGAACTAATTCAAATTCAATTATTTCATTAACTTAAAATTTGGCAGTGTAAATAGGAGAGCGAAACTAATGTTAATGATATTAACGCCGTTTTTACTCTTTGTAATAATGACATTTTTCCACTAATTTATCGGCGTAGAAACAGCTGAGCGAAGTTTTTCTATACTTCGACGATTAAAAATATGGTTCCGTTCGAATTGAGAACGATTGAATGGACTCTCGTTCTTGCATATACTTAGAGACATTTAAATAAATATTAACGAAGTTATTGATAATTTTGCGATGATTTTGTCAGTAACAAAATTAAGCTTTATGAAAGGTGCAGAGATCTCGAAACAATCTAAACAATCCTCTAAACAATCCCGAATGAATTTTGCCTGCTGAATTCAAATATGGACTCCATTTTTCTCCATCAGCTCGAGTTTTTGAAATTTAGGCAAAAACATGATAATCAGTTTTTTTTCTGATAATATGCTATATCTATTATATTGATCTAACGATTTGTTTTACTTTGACTGATTTCAATGAAGAAATACTACCCCTTTTAATTTTTGCACATTCAATAACAATATATTCGACAGTTTCGAAGATATCGACATTCAAAGACGAAAAAATTTCAGAATTTTACGTGGGCAGCTCTTGTTAGATTTCGAGTTTTTATTTACTTTTCGCTGAGATATTATTCCAGAAAAAGGGAGAAATAAATAAATACGGAAATGTGCGTGTATGTGTCTGGGAAAAATGCTTCTTAAACAATTCAATAATTTCAATTCAAAAAAGTACAATTTGTCTATTTGTAAAAAGGCAAAATTTTCTCAAATCGAAAATGTGTGTCTTTGATAACACTGGTTTACAGCCAATATGTACTTTGAATGCCACTATCCTTTTCTCATGTAAAATCGGTCGCTAATTCCGAAAAAAAAATTTTGTTTTTTCTGTCACTCCGTTTTCGAGATATCGCCCACTGTAGGGTTTTCAACGAAAAAAAAAATTGGATCCACTTAATTGCATATATCTCCAGAACCAACAACAGTAATAAAACAAATGATATATCAAATAAAAGCTAATAAAATTTCTTACAAACAATGAACACATCATTGTTTGGTAAAGCTTTTAGTTTTGGCGGAATAAATTCAAATTTCGGGGATTTTTTTATTTTTCAGAAAATTTCCAAAAAAAGACAAAATAGTAGCAAATTTCGTTAAGAAATCAAAATATTTTGTTGCTTTTGATATTTTTTACTAAAAGCCTTTATTTTTCCAAAAAAAATAAGCTATTGTTGAAGAAAATCTATTGAGAAATGAAAAAGTTGTGTTCAATAGAACGAAAGAACCCAAGTTATGTTATTTTTAAAAATTTTATTGTCATATTAATAAATTGGGTTATTGGACTATAATTTTTTATTTTTCATTTTTATTGTTCATAGGAATCAAGTCAAGGGTTTTGCGAAAGAAAAGATAAGAACAAACAGGCTACAATAAAAACAGGTAGGGTCACGACTGAGAGTGCAACCGTCGAAACCGTCACAGTAAAACACCTGATTTCGACACTTATGGCTTTACGAAAGAGAGCCTACCTGTTTTTATTATACCATGTGAATACTTATTTTGTGTTTTTTTTGACAGTTATTTACAGTTAATACAGTAAGCCAAGTATTGTGTGTCAATCGTGCAAATTAATATTGTCTGAATGGAGCTCGGGTAAAAAACGATACATGAAATTCGATGTTGCGATGATCTGGAGACAACCGTTTTGCCACCTTAACGATTGCTATTTTTGTCCGGCCAAAGTGACTGGTGTTGGAAAACACAAACGAGTGATATACGCCACTGTCCCGACTGTTTCATTGCCAGTATCTCATTCTGACGATGTTCCATATCCTACTTGTCCCGATTCAACATGCGAAAACAATCGAAAATCCGTAGATTAACTGGAGTCGGAAGTACTATTACAACTGAAAACACAACTCACCTTTTATCGCAAGCGCAGCTGAATGATTGGATAAGAGATTTGGAACTGTCAAAGGAAAAATCGGAATTGCATGGTTCTCGTTTGCAACAATTCAACTTTTTGAGACCCGATGTTAAGGTGACATACTACAGAAATCGTGAAAAACCGTTTGCTATACACTTTACTAAGAATGACAATATCTGCTATTGCGTAGACATTGCTGGCTTATTTAATACCTTCGGTCAGCCGTACATTCCCAAAGAGTGGCGTTTTTTTATTGATGGCAGCAAAGTGAGCTTGAAGGCAGTATTACTTCATATAGGAAACAAAAAGCCATCGATTCCGATCGCACATGCAGTCAACAAAAAGGAAGCGTACGAAACAATGGCGTAGCTATTGACATGTTTTAAATATGAACAACACGACTGGAAAATATGTTCTGATCTCAAAGTCGTTGGTATGCTTTGTGGTTTACAAAGTGGCTACACAAAGTACTACTGTTTTCTCTGCAAGTGGGATAGTCGAGGCCAGAAAGAATTGAGTCGAAAGTTGGAGAGAGCAACGTAAAAAACGTTCCACTCGTCAAAAAGGAAAACATAATTCTCCCACCGCTGCACATCAAACTTGGACTTATGAAAAACTTTGTGAAGGCGTTAGACAAAGAAAGCGAAGCATTCACATATTTGAAAACGATTTTTCCAAATCTTTCTGATGCCAAGATAAAAGAAGGTGTCTTCGTTGGACCGCAAAAAAAAAGGTGATAAACGATCTTCAATTCGCAGAACTATTGTCACCAGTTGAGGCAGCGGCGTGGGATTCTTTTAGGAAGACTGTTCTACCTTCCTCGGGAACAATAAAAGTGAATCTTACGAGAAAATAGTCAACGAGTTGCTCAAGAACTATAAAAAATGGGCGTAAATGTGTCTCTGAAAATTCACTTTCTGCACTCCTATTTGAATTTTTTTCCGAAGAATCTCGGTGACGAGAGCGATGAACATGGGGAAAGATTCCACCAACAGATGAAAGCAATTGAGAATCGGTATCAAGTATTTTGGGACGAAGGAATGATGAGTGACTACTGTTGGTTTTTTTCAGAGAAACCGATCCCAAATTTAAGAAACGACAAAACAAGATTTCTAATCATTTAGAATTTCTGAATGATAAATAAAAATTATTTACAATGTAAATAACAATATTAATGATTTAAGGGAACAATAAAAATTATAAATAATAATTACATATATACAATAAAAATAATGTAAAAATAATGTAAATTATTAAAAGAACAATAAAAATGAAGAATATATGATTTTATTACAACAACCTTTAGTTCTCATTTTTTTTTATGGCAATAAAATAAGTCCAATGCATAAATTGATAATCACACAATTTTTTCATTTCTCAACAGATTTTCTTCAACAATAGCTTATTATTTTTGGAAAAATAAAGGCCTTAGTAAAAAATATCATAAGTAACAAAATATTTTGATTTGTAACGAAATTTGCTACTATTTTGTCTTTTTTTGGAAATTTTTCTGAAAAATAAAAAAAATCCCCGAAATTTGAATTTATTCCGCCAAAACTAAAAGCTCTACCAAACAATGATGTGTGCATTGTTAGTAAGAAATTTTATTGGCTTTTATTTGATGTATCATTGTTGGTTTTGGAGATATATGCCATTAAGTAGATCCAACTTTTTTTTTTCGTTGAAAACCCTACAGTGGGCGATATCTCGAAAACGGAGTGACAGAAAAAAAAAAAAATTTTTTTTTCGGAATTAGCGACCGATTTTACATGAGAAAAGGATAGTGGCATTCAAAGTACAAACAACTTTTCGTTATTTGTAAGCCAGTGTAATTTACCCCCCCCCCCCCAAGATTTTTTCCAGATCCGCCCCTGCCTCCAAGTAATTCATAACTTCTTCCATTACATTTTCAGTTGCAATTGCCGCTTGCTTTTTGATTGCCTTCTGTTTGCTAAGTTGTAGACGGCAAGTTGAACAAATTTTCATTTCACCAGCCACTAAATCACTGATTCCTAAATATACCACAGTTTTGACACGCTCTTGGGTTAAAAATCGCAATCGATCGCGCACGTGATGATTACGTTTTTCGAACAAATTGCAACAAGGATGTTGTTGATTTTTTTTAACTAACAGCTGATTTTCATGAAAGCTTTACTTTTGAAAAATTATTTTTTTTAATTTTGACGCGATTACAAAATTGTTTACTTGTGAACAGCGTTGCCGCTTTGGTTAAATTCAATCAGCTTTTGGTTATTTGGTAGATTTTTTTCAATTTGTAAGATTTTGGTAGATTTTTAAATTTTGTAGTTTATAAAAATTTGTATCCAAATAAAACTCAAAGAAAATAAATAAAAATAAAATAATAAAATAAGGCGTGATAGAAGCAACAATGCTGGGAATAATCTTTTTTGATATATTCTTTGAAGTTATTTTGTTTATATGTTTTCGTTTAATTTGCAATTTATGTATAAACTTTAATATATTATTAAAAAATACCATTATTTTATCATATTTTTGAATTGATATGTATTGTTAGTTTAAAAATGTTTTGGCCAACACTTACATTTTTTATTGGCCCTAATAAGGTGGTGACCGTGGCATGAAGGTTAAGTGTGTGGCTTAGCATGCTCGGAGCCCGGGTTCGATCCCCAGCCGCGGCGAAAAGTTTTTTCAATAAAAATTTTTCTGATCGGTCACCACCTCTCTGCAGACAATGGCAAACCTCAGAGAGTAAATAATGCCATGTAAAGCTTCTTGAGAACATGAGCCGTTCGGAGTCGGCATAAAACATGTAGGTCCAGTTCTCGGTCAATTGTGTACAAACATTTAATAACACACACAACACAATTGATCATAAGAAGCTCGGTCAAAAACCTTTCAAGGGCTGAAATGGCCAATTTGTTTTTTTTTTTTAATAAGGTAAAGATTTTGTATAAATATCTTAAACGGTATAGAAGTAATGAACGATAAAGTGAAATATATGTCAGAAAAAATTGAGATTGCGAAAAACTTATCATTTGACCATCGTCATTTTTTGTTGGTGGAAATTTTACATATTCTATCTTAAAAAATACAAGAAAAAAACAAAAGGTTAATTTTTTGAGATATGAGCAAGTTAAATGTTTTTCAAAAAGTTGGCAACTATATCATAAAAATAACATATATATTTATTTTTCTAAATCGCTTTTTAATACCTTTCTAACGATACTTCATTTACAAAAATATGGTAACAGATTATGGAGACATGATTTATTGCCAATGTCTCTATTTGCAAGATTTTTACTTTCATTAAAAATTGGTATCTTTGAAAAAATTGCAAAAATATAAATAACTTACATTCTTATGAGTGGAAAAAGTACCCTTAGACAAAATTTCAAACCAATCGAAGATCATGAGGCCAATCACGACTAGTATTGGGCTGGAGTGCCCGTATTGAGAAAATATTGAGATTTTATTTAGCTTTCAAAAACGGAATTATAATAAAAATGTGACTTTTAATTTACGATTTTTTAATATACAATAGAAAATAATCATAAATGTAAGCATGACAGCATTTTTACTGTGTTCCGAAAAGAGTTTTAAAGTTTAAGTTGATGTGGTAGTTTTATATCCATTTTGGTAGTTTTTTTTAATGTGGTTGGTAGCAAAATATTTTTTTCGGTGGCAACCCTGCTTGTGAACAAGAACAGCTGACTTAAAGTTTCGTTAAGTAGACTCGAGGTGGGGCCCATACTTGTCAACCCATACAGATAATTGTAACTTTTTTATTGAAAGAGCGTCAGAGTAACCATCGTAACTTCTTTGTTTTAAAACCGATTTTAAAATTTATTGCTACAAAACCAATTAGAATTTAATAATCTCTAAAATGACAATAAATTTTTTTTAATTTTATACGAATTCAATTTAAAAAAATAATTTGTATTTTTTTCGGTTTTTACCATTTTTCTATACCAAGGTCAAGTGTAAGGTCATCAAAATTTATGAATAAAATGTTGGTTTTAACAAGGTAAACCATTTTGCAGAACAAATTTTCGAACATCTTAGTCATTATGAAATTTATAGGCGATAAAGTGTCTCAAACTGATAAGGTATGTGCAAAAAAATTGAAATTGCGAAAAAACATATAAAAGCTCCATCATTAAATTGCTTTTGAATTACAGGCAACATTCTTCTTCAAATTTAAAAAATAAGAAATAAAAAAAAAAATTATGCTTTTTTTGAGATTTTAGCAAATACATTTTTTTTTTAATTGATTGGCAACCCTAACATCCAAAATTTTAAAATTATATATTTTTTCCAGAAACTAATTTCCAATACCTTTCCAACGGTATCTTATTTATAAAAATTGGTTAAAAACTGACGTAGATACAATTAATTGAAAATTCCCGATTCTGGCGTTTCGGACGATTTGCAGAATTGAGAGGTCCATAACTTTTCAACGAATGGCGATAAAAAAAATAAATGAACTTATATTCTCAGAATTTTAATAGGAATCTATATCCCAAAAATAAAACAAATCGAAAGCCATGAGACGGACCCGTTTTGCGTTATGCTTGGAATGGGCGATTAGTAACTCGTCGCGTTTCTAATAAAAGTTGTCCTTGGTTTTCAAGAAGTGTCATGCTACACGGTTAAAAATTTTAGACTAGTTTTTAATCCAAACTTTGGTTTAAAGGAATTTTTAATCCAAAAAGTACTATTTTCTATTCCATACATTAGTTTAAGTTTTTTTAATCCGAAAAAGTTTAAGTTTAAGACTATTTTTGGACTACAAATTTACATTAAGGTAATATTTTCAGGAAATAGTGTTTTGTTACCTAAGATTGAAAACTACTACTTCTACGAAATTTACGCTTAATATAATTGTTAAAGCATCCGAAGTTTATTAAATTAAGTTTATTAAAAATTATAAAATAAATGAAACAAAATTTTTAATAAAATCTGAACCAAATAACATTAACATTATAACATGTTATAACATTAAACAGTGTTTTATAATACATAATAAGGGTATTCATGCAGCAATCTAATATTTTGGGCATTTAGTTATTTTTATCAGGCAGATTGTGTGAACGTCCCCTAAAATCGATCGAACTTTTTAACAGTCAACTTTCAGCATGCCTATAAACAGCTGATTGCTGGTATAAGTTTGCCAGATCGATTGCTCACCTAAAGGCTGATGCTCACTTAAGACACGAAACTAAAAGGAACGAAACGGAAAAATGTTACGTCAATGAGCATGCTTACATGAAAACCAGTGTTGTAATATTTTTCCAACCTTAAATCGTAGAGCAATTATGTCTCGTTTGTGCAAACGGTTCTCCATGCAGTTCATTTATAAGGCTGATAAACTTATACGGCTTATACCATTTGTAGGGCATTGCCTATATGCATGAATACCCTTAATGTATAAATAGTGAAGTTCATGGCAATATAAGAACTTCATTATATACGTCTATAAGGTTTTGTTAACATACTTGTTCCTTAAGAGTTGTATTATTGCTCAATGCTTGGATTATTTACTTACATTTAGCAAAGTCAAAACGGAAAACCATTGATGATCAGTATATGTTGATAGTGAAAAACCCTATTTACGTCAAATGAATTTAATGAATTAATGAATTGAATTTCAACTTAAAAGTGTATAAGCATTATGTATATGCATTGTACGAATAATTTAATGCTGACGTTGAATCTAAAATCTGTTATGACAAGCAATGTTTTCTCCAAAATAATAGGAGCATTAGTATTCCAGCGCAGACGTTGCCCTGTCACATACCGCCTACTACAGTTTAGAAAATGTTAAACCTTTGTGGATTAAAAAATAATCCTTTTCGGATTACAATATTTTAAAGTTTTTTTGGGCTAAAATCTAATCCTTTTTGGATTATAATATTTTAAACTTTCTGTGGATGAAAAATTATTCCTTTTTGGATTAAAAAATTTTAAACTTTTTGTGGATTCATTCACACTTTTTATTGGATTAAAAAGTAATCTTTTTTTGGTCGTGTCCTATATGTATTCCAAAAAAGATTAAAATTTACTCTAAGATTTTTAACCGTGTAGCCCTTAAAACTCGGAATGAAATGTATAATCGCTTTAAACGAAATTGCACAGCATTAAATTGGGATCAGTTTAAGAGAGCAAGAAATTAGCAAAACGCCTGTTTTTTATTAACAAGTTAAACCTTACACGGTTAAAAATTTTGGACAAGTTTTTAATCCAAACTTTGGTTTAAAGGAATTTTTAATCCTAAAAGTACTATTTTTTATTCCATATTTTAGTTTAATTTTTTTTAATCCAAAAAAGTTTAAGTTTAAAACTATTTTTGGACTACAAATTTGCATTAAGGTAGTTTTTTTAGGAAAAAGTATTTATGTTATATAATAGCTGAATTACAATGCAGCAGTGGCAGTGGCAGCAGTTGTGTCAGTGGCAGCGGCAATGATCAGATGTTTAGTATTTGACTGCCTGCAAATTACAATCTAGCGTGAGCATCAAAAGCAGTGAATGTGGAATTTTTTCTTAGTAGTTTAATTATTTGCATGTTGGCAGTGAATTTAGATAGGGCTAACCTCGGCAGTACTGCTTACTGCCACTGCTGCTATATAAGTTTCACCATTGAACAACAGTATTCCTAAAATAACAGCTGATCAATGCAACTGCCACTGACGCTGCCATTGCCGCATTGTATTCAGGTATAAGATTGAAAACTACTACTGCTACGAAATTTAAGCTAAATATAATTCTAAATGTTGTGTAAGCATCCAAAATTTATTTTTAATTAAATGAAACAAATTGTTTATTAAAATCTGAACCAAAATATTATTATATACATTATAACAGTAAACAGTGTAATCACTTTTGTGGATTAAATAGTAATCCTTTTCGGATTACATTATTTTAAACTTTTTTGGACTAAAATCTAATCCTTTTTGGATTATAATATTTTAAACTTTCTATGGATTAACAATTATTTCTTTTTGGATTAAGAAATTCTAACTATTCTAACACAACATTAATATCTTTTTTAATATTACTAACCTTATTTTTTTTAAAGTTGTATCAAAAGATGACTGATTTCAAGGTTTAAATTAAATCAAAATATTTAAAAATTTTTTTCAACTCGAAGTGTGTTTAGTTAAATAGTCAAAATAATATAAAAAATCATTTAATTTAAAAATATTTTTGCAGCAGGACTAACTTAAGATTCCACTTCAATTCGAAAACCAAAAATTACTTCAAATACATTCATTTTAAAATTCATGTTTCCGTTCCTCATTTCTGTGGAATGAGCCATATGTCTTTAAGTGAAAAAAAAATAACTCTTGAATTTTTATTTAAACATTTGTTTCTTAATTTAACTGTGGCAATACTTCATTTCAATTTGTCAAAATTAATCATTTACAACAAATCATTTTCAATACAAAGTTGCGTTTTTGGCGACAAACATTCATGTCGGTTTGATCGGTGTACATTTTTTATTATTTTTAATACTAAAAGTTACCTTTCAGCTTCAGCTGTTTTTTCTGGTTATTCTTCTCTCATAGTCTTGGCAAACAAATGGACTCAGCTTCTTAGCACTATTCTTAAACCCTGAAAATTCAATTTCACACACAAATATGTTACGAATTCGATAAGAGAAGACAACATATCGTTAGCAGGTATCATATCAATATCTCCTTTTTGCAAATATTGGCTGGTTGTATTGAAGCGATTCAAAATTCAGTTCCAGAAAACTATCATGAAAGCGTTTTGTAGTTTTATTAATTTATTCAATAGTGCAGAAGCTTCATGCCGTGTTTCGGATTTTTGGTTTTGTTCTTCACAAAAAATTTCTTAAGATCTATGTAGGATGGATATTGTAAGAACATGATAAGCCACATTGCTTTAAAAGTTCATATTTTATGTTCATTACGTTTCTTGACGCATTATCAACATCAACTTAAAATATTGCCACCATTACCAGATCAATTCTGGCCCTATACCTAAAAGAAATTTTAAGCACAACCACGATTTCTTACAAATATACATTGTTTTAAAACTTTAAGGTCGATTACTTCGAAAAATTTTTTATATTACGTGCCATGTTTTTACAATAAGCACTTCATATACAACCGCCTTCGGGGCCCCTGCCTGCTTGGGGCCGGGGGCTACAGCCCCCTATCCCCCACCTAAATCCGCGCCTGGCTACAGCTATGTTAAAAATTCTAGAGGACATCAGAATGACATATGATTTGGGTCACATTAACCTCCTTTGCCTGCTAGACTTTTCTAAGGCATTCGACTCTGTTGACCATTCTATTTTGTGCCGAAAACTTGAAGATAATTTTAAGTTTTCAAGCATTGCGATGTATAAATCGATGTATGCTTTCTCTAATATACCTGTCATTTACCTAAATGGTGTCCAACTAAATTTTGTTGACAAGATAAAAAATCTTGGTTTCCACATTGAAGCTTCACTCTCTTGCGAAAACCATATCAATTCTGTGGTATGTAAAGTTTACTATATATTGTGGAACTTGAGGTGGACTGCGTCATTTGTTCCTACTGAAAATAGAAGGAAGTTTGTTCAACAGCTTATATTGCCAATCATCTCTTACTCAGATGTCGTTTACAGTAAACTTGACTCCAGGTCTAAGATGAAACAGGAGCTAGCATTTAATAATGCTGTGAGGTACGTTTATGGTCTAAGGAAATTTGATCACATCAGTTACTTGAGTAATAAAGTTCTTGGCTGTAATATTTTTACTTATTTGAATGCTAGAAATTGCATATTTTTGCAAAATTTAATTTATTCACGAACGCCTAATTACTTATTTGAGAAACTACAATTCTGCAGATCTCATAGAAATTTCAACCTTATAATACCAGTTTATAATTATTTGAATTCCAATAGACTATTTTTTGTGAATGCCATCAGATTGTCACAATACGTTGCCTAATAGAATCAAACTTATTCGGAATAAACATATATATCTTTAAGCATGAAATTCTCAAATTATTTTCTTAAATCTTTTTTCTTATCTCTTTCTATTTAAAATAATATATAATTAGCAACTAAGTCTCACTTTGAATTCATTTGTATTTTATCGTTAAGTTAGATTTAAGTTTCATTCATCATATTGTCAAAAAACCTGTTGTTATCATGTCATACTTGTGCATTTCAAAGACTCTGTCTTAATTGTCGACATTTTTTCCTAAATAAATAAAAATAAATAAATAGCAAGGGCTTCTTACGAGCAGCTCTCGATGAATACTTCTGACGCAGTATGCCTGTTACACTGTTTCATGGGAAACAACAATATCACACTCTTCCTTAAGTTCTGCCGTAAGTGTTTTGGTTGAATTTTTTGGATTTTGGTAGATTTTCTTCAATATTAACTGCTCTGCACGTTTTGGTAGCTTAGGCTTATGGCCACCTCCATACTTCAATTCTAGTTTTCCCTTGTTTTCAGCACGATTAAAAACATTAAAGATTGTCTTCCGTGTACAGAAAACATTTCTAATAATTCCTGCACAGTCTTTTCCATTTGGAGATTGTAATATATCAGCTGAATCACCTCAAAAGATATCCCTTTGCGTGGCATATTGAAAAAACACAATAGTCATACCTTTAGCATACCTTTCCAATTTCCAATTTTTGCTGCTTCCAACACAAAATTTAATGACCAACTAACAGGCTTAACGTGAATAAAATCCTAGGAATGCCTAGATTCGAGAAAAGCACCGAATACGTAATTTAAAAACAATTGTAAAAAGAGTTTCTTGACGATGAGCAAATTGAGTATTAGTTATTTTTGGTGCATATTTCGTACGGTTTCAGTTGAATTTTAATTTTTATTTTATGGAACTTTTATACATACTCCAAATAACTATGATATATAGTTAAAAATTTTGCAATTTGTCAAAAAGGAGTATTATTTTGGTAAACAATTTGAAAATTCTAGTTTATTTGCAGTGTATAAACTCATTCTTGACATACTGTAGATGAAATTAGATTTCTGTTGTTACAATACAACCTTCTATCGAGTGATTTAATTTTTCTGGTTATTTTGAAAGTAGGCGTGCCCTGAAGAAGATTTCATAAGGAAATAGTTTTGTTATTTTACACTTTAACATCTTCTGTTTGCATCTCATTAAAAATTCACCTTTTCCAGATAAGGTCCCATTTCCTAAAAACGGGTTCATTGAAATTAGGGATTCCAGTCCCGGGACTGATTTTAAATTTTTCGAATTAAGATGTCAGGTTTAATCAAATAAATCAATTTTATGAACAAAAGTCAATCTCGACAATGCGAACAATTTGGATACAATGAACAGGATTCGACTGTTTATGAAAAAATGTTAAAAAAACTTGCAAGAAGCATAAAATAATAAGTTATTAATACATTAATATTAAAAAAAGGAGTACATAGCTCAACATTTCGTTTTTAAAATTTGAGGAATAAAATACAATTTAAATGCGTTCGTGACAATCTACTTCTTTGGGTTGCTTTAATTCAAGTTGAAACGGAAAATACAACGGAAAACAACTCTAAATTTTTAAATTTTGACTTTTTTATATAAATCAATTTGTAAGGCACATCTAAATCGACTGTCGACTGTTCTTTTTAATCTGATTGCTTTTTCAAGAAAGAATTTTGTATCCTTCTTTTATATGGAGTTGCACAAAAAACAAAATAGGTTTTTGGCTCTCCTGAAAATTTTAAAGTTTTGAGTTTTGTCTCTTTTGAAGATGATGTGCGAATTGAGATACCGACTGGGAAAATATCTGTGTATTAGTAAAAAAATGTGTGTGGGTATTGAAATTGTTTTAAAAAATTGTCTCGTGTTGACCTTAGGTTAGCCATAAGCTTATTAAATTAAAATATTATTTAATTATTATAAAATTAGCAGTGGCAATAATCATCATAAATGCAATAGTATGTGTTATTATCACTGAATGAAGGTAAAATCATATCGACCCCTTTGCGCGAAATTATCGTATGTGCCATTTTTTTCGAAATTGACTTTTTAATGCAACTTTGTTCTACATCCTATAACGCATCACCCTGTAAAATATTGTAGCTGAAATCCCTATAGGTTCTCCAAAAGCACTTGCTAAATTTTATTTTGATATTGCAAGCTAAAGCACAGAAAAGTAGAAAAAACGCTCTCCTGTAAAATTTGCTTTTTGGCACATACGATAATTTCGCTCAAAGGGGTCGATATCATTCAGTACCAGGGCTGCGCATTTAAGTCACGTTATTTTTTTATCACATGTGGCAATAATACACATTAGGTTGAGAATTAACGCCAAGGCAATAATTAACTCGGTAGTATACCTTATGACGTGGCAAAAATTCACGTGGCGTTATTGCACAGCGCCCACGATAATTTAATTTAAAAATTTCGTATTTCTAAAATCTATGCAACCAGTTGTAAGCTATAGCCATAAAAGTTCTAAAATAGTAATGAAACCTTCACTATTAGAGTCGTGCGCTGTCCAGCTTATTTGAAGAATAAAATATTTCGAATTATTACCTTGCTAAGAGCTGGATCGGATTCTGGTTTGCCCACTTTTTCTTGATGGCGTGATATTGCCATTTCAATTTTACGTTTGTCTTCTTCAATCCGCCGTCGTTTTTCTTCAAGTTTCATTCGGATAGTGGACAACTTTGAAACATCTAACATGGATCTTGATTCATCCTCATAAGGATCTGCGGAGATAAGACATAATGTTGTCAATTAATGTCCATTGTGTGGAATTTATAATCTTAAACTACCAATTTGTTCAGACTGATTGAGCATTATGGTTTGCTGCCATGCTTGTGTATTTCCAGTATAGGAAGATTTTCTTTTTGGCGCATACTCATCAGTTTTATCAGTATTACTCGGTTTAGAATTTTCCATGCTATTGTTGAAGGAAGTATTGGTTTGTTGATTTATTTGCTCACAAACATCGCCGTAGTCTTTGTCACTGGAATGTTGCTTATGAGTTGGTATAGAACTATTGCTAGTTATATTATTAAGATTAACGTTGGAATCACGCAGAGAAATATTTTCGGAACTTAAAAATAATTTAAAAATTGTAATAACAGTCAGACGTCAAATAAAGCAATTTACCTTCCCTGTTGTTCAAGAAAGAATTTTTCAGTTTCACGGTCTTGTTTTTCCGATCCTGAGTCTGTATCATAGCCAAGCTGCAATGTGCCACGGGCATCAACAATCGATGAACGCACAGCTACAGCAGGTTCTAATAAATTAAAGATAAAACGACTTTTTCTTTATCTAAAATAACTTTACCTGCACAAGCACTAGTGCTTGACAATTTTCTCTCACGATCTCGATCAAAGCTTCGCCCAATTGCATTCAACTGCTCCTGGGATCCACCAAAATTTTCAATAGTTAGTTGTGAATCTTCACTTGAAGAATTACGTCGAGAGCGTCGCCCTACGTAATAAAATAAGAAGAAAATATTATATGCTACAAAACAAACTGTATTTAATAAACAGGAGTGAATACTCCTTAAGGCATGAATAGACCTCGATTTTACATATTTGCATATTATTTAATGATTAAGATAGGTAAATTCTGATGACACCAAAGTTCGTTTCATTGAAAATAGATTTGAAAACTATATGCATGAAATGCATATGCATAATATATGCTAAATTTAAGCAAAATATATGCAACATATGGGCATTTCCGCAGAAAAGTCTACCGTGACCAAAAAATTAAAAGTTAACCAACGTTTTTTTATTACTTGCATTATTAAAGAGAAATATTCAAAATTAATTTAATTAAAGAGTTAAAATTTTTCCCATGTTGCGTTGGCAAAATATCGGGCTATCAAGTTAAAGTTAATGTTTTGGTCAGTTTTGTTTATTTCTATGAGCATTTTCGCTTTACAATTTCCATTTCTAAGAGTAATTGTGCAATTGAACTCTTATGCAAAACTTTTGCAAGTGCGTGAAGATAAATTCGTAAATCCGTTGCGATCTTAGCAAAGACACAAACCCATATTTTTTATCCGGATAAAGTTAAATTCGTACTATCTTCACAGTACGAATTTAACTTAGTGCCAAGTACGAATTAAACTTCGCATTTCCACGAATTCAACTATTTTGATGTGAATCACTTTACAATTGTTTTGTTAATTGTAAATTATTCGTAAAGTAAGAAACTTATAAAATATATTAAAAATTTAAATAAATTAAAAACAAAACAAATTCAAGATTCAACTGTACAAACTTCGGATTAAAGACATCCGAAAATATAAAAAAATAATGTTTATGTTAAAAACATAAAAGGTAGGGACCGAAATGTTCATTGGATTAACTTTGAATTAAAAAAATACTTCATTCGTATGTAATATATACCACCACACAGGTAGTTGAATCACCTTCTTATCGATATATAATTCATGCGAGAACACTCAGGATTTGGGCCAAACGAATTTTTGGGAAAAGTATTAAAGGATAGGTTCATGGTACTACCTTGGAATGGCAAAAAAAGGATATCCGAAATACAGACATGGCATGATATGCATGCCACTGGACAGGTAATTGAAGCACCTTTCCAAGAATATATGACTCATTCGTGCACAGTCAGGATTTTGGCCAAAGGAATTTTTGGGAAATGTAGTAAAAGACAGGCTCATGGTACTACCTTGGAATGGCAAAAAAAGGATATCCGAAATACAGACATGGCATGATATGCATACCACTGGACAGGTTATTGAAGAACCTTTCCAAGGATATATGACTCATTCGTGCACAGTCAGGATTTTGGCCAAAGGAATTTTTAGAAAAAGGAGTAAAATATATGTTCATGGTACTAACTTGGAAAGGCAAAAAAAGGATATCCGAAATGCAGACATGGCATGATATGCATACCACTGGACAGGTAATTAAAGCACCTTTCCAAGGATATATGACTCATTCGTGCACAGTCAGGATTTTGGCCAAAGGAATTTTTGGAAAAAGTAGTCAAATATATGATCATGGTACTAACTTGGAATGGCAAAAAAAGGATATCTGAAATACAGACATGGCATGATATGCATACCACTGGACAGGTAATTGAAGCACCTTTCCAAGGATATATGACTCATTCGTGCACAGTCAGGATTTTGGCCAAAGGAATTTTTGGAAAAAGTAGTCAAATATATGTTCATGGTACTAACTTGGAATGGCAAAAAAAGGATATCCGAAATACAGACATGGCATGATATGCATGCCACTGGACAGGTAATTGAAGCACCTTTCCAAGGATATATGACTCATTCGTGCACAGTCAGGATTTTGGCCAAAGGAATTTTTGGAAAAAGTAGTCAAATATATGTTCATGGTACTAACTTGGAAAGGCAAAAAAAGGATATCCGAAATACAGACATGGCATGATATGCATGCCACTGGACAGGTAATTGAAGCACCTTTCCAAGGATATATGACTCATTCGTGCACAGTCAGGATTTTGGCCAAAGGAATTTTTGGAAAAAGTAGTCAAATATATGTTCATGGTACTAACTTGGAAAGGCAAAAAAAGGATATCCGAAATACAGACATGGCATGATATGCATGCCACTGGACAGGTAATTGAAGCACCTTTCCAAGGATATATGACTCATTCGTGCACAGTCAGGATTTTGGCCAAAGGAATTTTTAGAAAAAGGAGTAAAATATATGTTCAAGGTACTAACTTGGAAAGGTAAAAAAAGGATATCCGAAATACAGACATGGCATGATATGCATGCAACTAGACAGGTAATTGAAGCACCTTTCCAAGGATATATGACTCATTCGTGCAAAGTCAGGATTTTGGCCAAAGGAATTTTTGGAAAAAGTAGTAAAATATATGTTCATGGTACTAAATTGGAAAGGCAAAAAAAGGATATCCGAAATACAGACATGGCATGATATGCATACCACTGGACAGGTAATTGAAAAACCTTTCCAAGGATATATGACTCATTCGTGCACAGTCAGGATTTTGGCCAAAGGAATTTTTGGAAAAAGTAGTAAAATATATGTTCATGGTACTAACTTGGAAAGGCAAAAAAAGGATATCCGAAACACAGACATGGCATGATATGCCCACCACTGGACAGGTAATTAAAGCACCTTTCCAATGATATATGACTCATTCGTGCACAGTCAGGATTTTGGCCAAAGGAATTTTTGGAAAAAGTAGTCAAATATATGTTCATGGTACTAATTTGGAAAGGCAAATAAAGGATATCCGAAATACAGACATGGCATGATATGCATACCACTGGACAGGTAATTGAAGCACCTTTCCAAGGATATATGACTCATTCGTGCACAGTCAGGATTTTGGCCAAAGGAATTTTTGGGAAATGTAGTAAAAGACAGGCTCATGGTACTACCTTGGAATGGCAAAAAAAGGATATCCGAAACACAGACATGGCATAATATGCATACCACTGGACAGGTAATTGAAGCACCTTTCCAAGGATATATGACTCATTCGTGCACAGTCAGGATTTTGGCCAAAGGAATTTTTAGAAAAAGGAGTAAAATATATGTTCATGGTACTAATTTGGAAAGGCAAATAAAGGATATCCGAAATACAGACATGGCATAATATGCATACCACTGGACAGGTAATTGAAGCACCTTTCCAAGGATATATGACTCATTCGTGCACAGTCAGGATTTTGGCCAAAGGAATTTTTGGGAAATGTAGTAAAAGACAGGCTCATGGTACTACCTTGGAATGGCAAAAAAAGGATATCCGAAACACAGACATGGCATGATATACATACCACTGGACAGGTAATTGAAGCACCTTTCCAAGGATATATGACTCATTCGTGCACAGTCAGGATTTTGGCCAAAGGAATTTTTGGAAAAAGTAGTCAAATATATGTTCATGGTACTAACTTGGAAAGGAAAAAAAAGGATATCCGAAATACAGACATGGCATGATATGCATACCACTGGACAGGTAATTGAAGCACCTTTCCAAGGATATATGACTCATTCGTGCACAGTCAGGATTTTGGCCAAAGGAATTTTTGGAAAAAGTAGTAAAATATATGTTCATGGTACTAATTTGGAAAGGCAAATAAAGGATATCCGAAATACAGACATGGCATGATATGCATACAACTAGACAGGTAATTGAAGCACCTTTCCAAGGATATATGACTCATTCGTGCACAGTCAGGATTTTGGCCAAAGGAATTTTTGGAAAAAGTAGTCAAATATATGTTCATGGTACTAACTTGGAAAGGAAAAAAAAGGATATCCGAAATACAGACATGGCATGATATGCATACCAATGGACAGGTAATTGAAGCACCTTTCCAAGGATATATGACTCATTCGTGCACAGTCAGGATTTTGGCCAAAGGAATTTTTGGGAAATGTAGTAAAAGACAGGCTCATGGTACTACCTTGGAATGGCAAAAAAAGGATATCCGAAACACAGACATGGCATGATATACATACCACTGGACAGGTAATTGAAGCACCTTTCCAAGGATATATGACTCATTCGTGCACAGTCAGGATTTTGGCCAAAGGAATTTTTGGAAAAAGTAGTCAAATATATGTTCATGGTACTAACTTGGAAAGGAAAAAAAAGGATATCCGAAATACAGACATGGCATGATATGCATACCACTGGACAGGTAATTGAAGCACTTTTCCAAGGATATATAACTCATTCGTGCACAAACAGGATTTTGGCCAAAGGAATTTTTGGAAAAAGTAGTAAAATATATGTTCATGGTACTAATTTGGAAAGGCAAATAAAGGATATCCGAAATACAGACATGGCATGATATGCATACCACTGGACAGGTAATTGAAGCACCTTTCCAAGGATATATGACTCATTCGTGCACAGTCAGGATTTTGGCCAAAGGAATTTTTGGAAAAGTAGTAAAATATATGTTCATGGTACTAACTTGGAAAGGCAAAAAAAGGATATCCGAAATACAGACATGGCATAATATGCATACCACTGGACAGGTAATTGAAGCACCTTTCCAATGATTTATGACTCATTCGTGCACAGTCAGGATTTTGGCCAAAGGAATTTTTGGAAAAAGTAGTCAAATATATGTTCATGGTACTAACTTGGAAAGGAAAAAAAAGGATATCCGAAATACAGACATGGCATGATATGCATACCAATGGACAGGTAATTGAAGCACCTTTCCAAGGATATATGACTCATTCGTGCACAGTCAGGATTTTGGCCAAAGGAATTTTTGGGAAATGTAGTAAAAGACAGGCTCATGGTACTACCTTGGAATGGCAAAAAAAGGATATCCGAAACACAGACATGGCATGATATACATACCACTGGACAGGTAATTGAAGCACCTTTCCAAGGATATATGACTCATTCGTGCACAGTCAGGATTTTGGCCAAAGGAATTTTTGGAAAAAGCAGTAAAATATATGTTCATGGTACTAATTTGGAAAGGCAAATAAAGGATATCCGAAATACAGACATGGCATGATATGCATACAACTAGACAGGTAATTGAAGCACCTTTCCAAGGATATATAACTCATTCGTGCACAAACAGGATTTTGGCCAAAGGAATTTTTGGAAAAAGTAGTAAAATATATGTTCATGGTACTAATTTGGAAAGGCAAATAAAGGATATCCGAAATACAGACATGGCATGATATGCATGCCACTGGACAGGTAATTGAAGCACCTTTCCAAGGATATATGACTCATTCGTGCACAGTCAGGATTTTGGCCAAAGGAATTTTTGGAAAAAGTAGTCAAATATATGTTCATGGTACTAACTTGGAAAGGCAAAAAAAGGATATCCGAAATACAGACATGGCATAATATGCATACCACTGGACAGGTAATTGAAGCACCTTTCCAAGGATATATGACTCATTTGTGCACAGTCAGGATTTTGGCCAAAGGAATTTTTGGAAAAAGTAGTCAAATATATGTTCATGGTACTAACTTGGAAAGGCAAAAAAAGGATATCCGAAATACAGACATGGCATAATATGCATACCACTGGACAGGTAATTGAAGCACCTTTCCAATGATATATGACTCATTCGTGCACAGTCAGGATTTTGGCCAAAGGCATTTTTAGAAAAAGGAGTAAAATATATGTTCATGGTACTAACTTGGAAAAGCAAAAAAAGGATATCCGAAATACAGACATGGCATGATATGCAAGCCACTGGACAGGTCATTGAAGCACCTTTCCAAGGATATATGACTCATTCGTGCACAGTCAGGATTTTGGCCAAAAGAATTTTTAGAAAAAGGAGTAAAATATATGTTCATGGTACTAACTTGGAAAGGCAAAAAAAGGATATCCGAAATACAGACATGGCATCATATGCATACCACTGGACAGATAATTGAAGCACCTTTCCAAGGATATATGACTCATTCGTGCACAGTCAGGATTTTGGCCAAAGGAATTTTTGGAAACAGTAGTCAAATATATGTTCATGGTACTAACTTGGAAAGGCAAAAAAAGGATATCCGAATTACAGACATGGCATAGTATGCATACCACTGGACAGGTAATTGAAAAACCTTTTCAAGGATATATGACTCATTCGTGCACAGTCAGGATTTTGGCCAAAGGAATTTTTGGAAAAAGTAGTCAAATATATGTTCATGGTACTAATTTGGAAAGGCAAAAAAAGGATATCCGAAATACAGACATGGCATGATATGCACACCAATGGACAGGTAATTAAAGCACCTTTTCAAGGATATATGACTCATTCGTGCACAGTCAGGATTTTGGCCAAAGGAATTTTTGGAAAAAGTAGTCAAATATATGTTCATGGTACTAACTTGGAATGGCAAAAAAAGGATATCCGAAATACAGACATGGCATGATATGCATACCACTGGACAGGTAATTGAAGCACCTTTCCAAGGATATATGACTCATTCGTGCACAGTCAGGATTTTGGCCAAAGGAATTTTTGGAAAAAGTAGTAAAATATATGTTCATGGTACTAACTTGGAAAGGCAAAAAAAGGATATCCGAAATACAGACATGGCATGATATGCACACCAATGGACAGGTAATTAAAGCACCTTTTCAAGGATATATGACTCATTCGTGCACAGTCAGGATTTTGGCCAAAGGAATTTTTGGAAAAAGTAGTCAAATATATGTTCATGGTACTAATTTGGAAAGGCAAATAAAGGATATCCGAAATACAGACATGGCATAATATGCATACCACTGGACAGGTAATTGAAGCACCTTTCCAAGGATATATGACTCATTCGTGCACAGTCAGGATTTTGGCCAAAGGAATTTTTGGAAAAAGTAGTAAAATATATGTTCATGGTACTAACTTGGAAAGGCAAAAAAAGGATATCCGAAATGCAGACATGGCATGATATGCATACCACTGGACAGGTAATTAAAGCACCTTTCCAAGGATATATGACTCATTCGTGCAAAGTCAGGATTTTGGCCAAAGGAATTTTTAGAAAAAGGAGTAAAATATATGTTCATGGTACTAACTTGGAAAGGCAAAAAAAGGATATCCGAAATACAGACATGGCATGATATGCATACCACTGGACAGGTAATTGTAGCACCTTTTCAAGGATATATGACTCATTCGTGCACAGTCACGATTTTGGCCAAAGGAATTTTTGGAAAAAGTAGTCAAATATATGTTCATGGTACTAACTTGGAATGGCAAAAAAAGGATATCCGAAATACAGACATGGCATGATATGCATACCACTGGACAGGTAATTGAAGCACCTTTCCAAGGATATATGACTCATTCGTGCACAGTCAGGATTTTGGCCAAAGGAATTTTTGGAAAAAGTAGTAAAATATATGTTCATGGTACTAACTTGGAAAGGCAAAAAAAGGATATCCGAAATACAGACATGGCATGATATGCACACCAATGGACAGGTAATTAAAGCACCTTTTCAAGGATATATGACTCATTCGTGCACAGTCAGGATTTTGGCCAAAGGAATTTTTGGAAAAAGTAGTCAAATATATGTTCATGGTACTAATTTGGAAAGGCAAATAAAGGATATCCGAAATACAGACATGGCATAATATGCATACCACTGGACAGGTAATTGAAGCACCTTTCCAAGGATATATGACTTATTCGTGCACAGTCAGGATGTTGGCTCAGTGTGGTATGCATATCATGCCATGTCTATACTTCGGATATCCTTTTTTTGCCATTCCAAGGTAGTACCATGAACATATATTTTACTGCTTTTTCCAAAACTTATTTTGGCCAACATCCTGACTGTGCACGAATGAGTCATATATCCTTGGAAAGGTGCTTCAATTACCTGTCCAGTGGTATGCATATCATGCCATGTCTGTATTTCGGATATCCTTTTTTTGCCTTTGCAAGTTAATTGAATGAACCTGTCTTTCACTACATTTTCCAAAAATTCCTTTGGCCAAAATCCTGACTGTGCACGAATGAGACATATATCCTTGGAAAGGTGCTTCAATTACCTGTCTAGTGGCATGCATATCATGCCATGTCTGTATTTCGGATATCCTTTTTTTGCCTTTCCAAGTTAGTACCATGAACATATATTTTACTACTTTTTCCAAAAATTCCTTTGGCCAAAATCCTGACTGTGCACGAATGAGTCATATATCCTTGGAGAGGTGCTTCAATTACCTGTCTAGTGGCATGCATATCATGCCATGTCTATATTTCGGATATCCTTTTTTTACCTTTCCAAGTTAGTACCATGATTATATATTTTACTACTTTTTCCAAAAATTATTTTGGCCAACATCCTGACTGTGCACGAATAAGTCATATATCCTTGGAAAGGTGCTTCAATTACCTGTCCAGTGGTATGCATATCATGCCATGTCTGTATTTCGGATATCCTTTTTTGCCTTTCCAAGTTAGTACCATGAACATATATTTTACTACTTTTTCCAAAAATTCCTTTGGCCAAAATCCGGACTGTGCACGAATGAGTCATATATCCTTGGAGAGGTGCTTCAATTACCTGTCTAGTGGCATGCATATCATGCAATGTCTGTATTTCGGATATCCTTTTTTTGCCTTTCCAAGTTAGTACCATGAACATATATTTTACTACTTTTTCCAAAAATTATTTTGGCCAACAGCCTGACTGTGCACGATTAAGTCATATATCCTTGGAAAGGTGCTTCAATTACCTGTCCAGTGGTATGCATATCATGCCATGTCTGTATTTCGGATATCCTTTTTTGCCTTTCCAAGTTAGTACCATGAACATATATTTTACTACTTTTTCCAAAAATTATTTTGGCCAAAATCCTGACTGTGCACGAATGAGTCATATATCCTTGGAGAGGTGCTTCAACTACCTGTCTAGTGGCATGCATATCATGCTATGTCTGTATTTCGGATATCCTTTTTTTGCCTTTCCAAGTTAGTACCATGAACATATATTTTACTCCTTTTTCTAAAAATTCCTTTGGCCAAAATCCTGACTGTGCACGAATGAGTCATATATCCTTGGAAAGGTGCTTCAATTATCTGTCCAGTGGTATGCATATCATGTCATGTCTGTATTTCGGATATCCTTTTTTTGCCTTTCCAAGTTAGTACCATGAACATATATTTTACTACTTTTTCCAAAAATTCTTTTGGCCAACAGCCTGACTGTGCACGATTAAGTCATATATCCTTGGAAAGGTGCTTCAATTACCTGTCTAGTGGTATGCATATCAAGCCATGTCTGTATTTCGGATATCCTTTTTTTGCCATTCCAAGGTAGTACCATGAACCTATCTTTTAATACTTTTCCCAAAAATTCGTTTGGCCCAAATCCTGAGTGTTTCGCATGAATTATAAATCGATAAGAAGGTGATTCAAATTCCTATGTGGTGGTATATATTACATACGAATGAAGTATTCTTTTAGTTCAAAGTTAATCCAATGAACATTTCGGTCCCTACCCTTTATGTTTTTAACATAAACATTATTTTGTTATATTTTCGGACGTCTTTAATCTGAAGTTTGTACAGTTGAATCTTGAATTTGTTTTGTTTTTAATTTATTTAAAATTTTAATATATTTTATAAGTTTCTAACTTTACGAATAATTAACAATTAACAAAACAATTTTAAAGTGATTCCCATCAAAATAGTTGAATTCGTGGAAATGCGAAGTTAAATTCGTACTTGGCACTAAGTTAAATTCGTACTGTGAAAATAGTACGAATTTAACTTTATCCGGATAAAAAATATGGGTTTGTGTCTTTGCTAAGATCGCAACGGATTTACGAATTTATCTTCACGCACTTAACTTTTGCTACAACAACAACTTACCGCAAAATAAATGCAAAAGAGCAAACAAATATTAAAATTGGTAAAATTTTGATTTGCTTTTAATGATATTCTGAGGTAACGTCACGCCAGACAAAAAAGCATTTTGTGCTATTTTTTCTACACTGACGTTCAAAAGTGCGTGAAATTTTGCATTTTAATAAATTTTCATAAAGTTAAGTAAATTTTATAAAAAAATCGCGAAGAAGAACAACCGTTAATGTTATATTAAACTTGAAAAGTGAGTAACGTCACGCCATATTGCTCGACGTTTGCCTGATTTCGGTACTGAATTTGGTTGCAGGTATTTTAGTGGAATTTTTTCCAACTTCTCATGCTCGATGGGGTAGGAGTTAAAAAAATATAATATACTAGCGGATGTTACCCGGTTTTACTCGGGGTTGTGCTTTGAGCACAGAAAAAGTACGATTTTTAAAACTGCGCTCATATTAACATTTTTTAAATTATCAATTAAATTTTTAAATTTCTTAAATTATCGTTTTTTGGGGTTTTTCCCTTCCCTCCGTCAAAAGTGTGTAGTCGAATTTCCGTAAAACAGTACCTGCCGGTCATATTTAAAAAAAAATTACATATTCAATGTCTAGATCTGACATCTGGGTTCTGAGGGCAATGGTCACTCAGTTTGAAAAAGTCATTTCGAGAACAATGCGTTTAAAGTTTTTCTTAGCATGCATTTAATATGGATTTTTATCTCAAAAACAAAATTCTAATTTTAAAAAATCCTTTTGGGATCGATTCGATTTTTGGATTGCCTTTGTTCAACTTCGGTTTTGGTCGATACTGTTCGGTTGATTTTTGTTCATATTTGTATAGCTTCTGCTCGTATTCGTTAAACTTCTTTTTATTCATTAGTCTTTGGTTCTTGACTTCGTTTGCCTTGATTCCTTGATTTTTGTCAAAGAACTTTTAGAATCATAGGATCTATTTCAGTAACAGATACAAATGTTTACCAAGTCTCATCAAAATCGGTTCATCCGGTTTGACGTGAATGAGCCAGACATTAGTTGATTAGTTGACATTAGTTGATTGAGTAAAGCCCCCTCCTACGGAAGTTTTTGAAATTTAAGTAGCCTCAATTCCGTTGCAGGGTCAAGTTATTTCACGTACCAAATATAATTTAAATCGGTCAAGTCATATGAGAATTATTCCCCCTATCACCGTCCGCGAGTCGAATGTTGCAGTCGAATCGACTCAGCTGGCGAACTATTATTCTTGCGGTATCATCGTTAGCGAATACACTTATTCGACGTAAATTCAGTGCTGCCAAAGCAAAAACTGTTAAAATATATTTAAAACGTCAAAAAAATGTTTATAATTCGCCAGCTGTTCACCAAGTATTTTTATTCGTCTTTTTTTGACTTTTGAGTCGAATCGAATTTTTGAAATTCGCGAACAATGATACCAACTTGGCGAATTTTATGTGTTTTTTATTCGATTCGCGGACGGTGATAGGGGTATATATAGTCTAAAAAATGCACTACTTAAAGCGCCCTCTTGCGGAAATCTTTGGAGTTTTTTTAGCCTATGTTATATCTTGGGCGCAGTTGAACCATCATATCAAATTTCATTGAAATAGGTCCAAGTATTAAGGAGTTATTAAAGAGTGCCACGCCCACATATTTCCCCCCACTTTTTTACACCCCCTATGAGCTTCCTCTTTATGAAACGTACGTGGTGTCCAAATTACAGCACAATCGGATATACGGTGCGCGAGCCTATACGGAACAGACCGACAGACAGACAGACAGACAGACAGACAAACAGACAAACATTTGATTTTTTATATTAGATAATAGCTCAACTTTATGTTTTATTTACGTCAAATTAGTTTTTAAACAAATTTTAACTTAAAATGTTCGGATGAAAATTTAAGTAACGTAACGCCAGTAACGTCACGCCAGATGACTTAGCGTAATAAAAAAAAACCGAGAAAAGATTTTTTAATTTCATAACCAGCAAAATAAACTGATATTATTTTAAATTCTTCCAAGTAAAGTTTTGTATAAAAAGTCTTGCCCAATTCGCAGTGTTTTGCAAATTTTCTAATCTAAGTCGAAAACCACTTCTGTTTTCTGTAACGTCACGCCAGTGCATATTTTTGCTTATATCTTTTATTTCTTACAGTCGATTGTTATAATTTTTTTACTTTATGTAGAGCAACCTAATAACAACCTAATAACAACTAATAACAAATATAAAAAAAGTTTTTAAAACATAGACTTCTTCATTCTTTTTTTTTTTAATTTTTTCGTACAAAACGTACATAACGCCAGTTTGGAAATGCCCATATGCAAAAACTTCCCATGTTAAACAAATCAAGAAATGATATAAAAGTAGAGCAAATGAAGGGCTTATTGTAAAAACATGATATGCCACATAAAAAATATTAAAATAATCGAAATTAAAGTTTTTAAAAAACGTATATTTGTATGAAATCATTAAAATGCTTACAAGAACTATTACGTATATGTCCAAAATTGATCGGATAATGGTCGCAATATTTTCAGTGGATATTGGTAATGCATCAAGAAACGTAATGAACATAAAATATGAACTTCTAAAGCAATGTGGCATATCATGTTTTTTCAATAAGCCCTTCAAATGATACTTAATACAAACGATATTTTATAGGTTTAAAAATAATTCAAGATAATCGATATTAAATTATAAAACCATAATTTTTTGAATAATTTATAATAATATTTTATTAATAAAATTAATTATTATAAATAGAGAGGCTGTTGAAAGACATTCAACTATTTGATAGAATTTATTTTAATGTAATATTTATATACACTATTTTCTTCTTGCTATCTTACTTAATATTATTTTTAAATAACAAATAAATTCATAATATACTCTATAATCATTTCGCTCACTGTAATTTCTCATAATTTACCTAATAACACAAACACCAGGGATGGCATTTAAGGCACAATTGTACCTTTTTCGGCACTTTCGAGATTAGACGCAAATTTGACTTAACACACGTGCCTGTTCATTTCGGCACAATTTTAATATCCCAAAATTGAAAAAAGTTGCATCGTTTTTGTCATAGTGTCAAACTTTAAGAAGATTTTGACTGCGAGCTCCACCAAATTTTGTGATAAATTACCTTGTGGTCTGTGGTCTGCGCTTGAGTATTATTTTGGACCCCCACGCGTACTGCGTAAGGGGAATATTATTTTGGCACGAAATTTGTAACGCCCAAAAGGAGGCTTGGGAGGTACAGAAAAGTATATATTATTGATCAGCATCACCACCTGAGTTGATTTAACCATGTCTGTCAGTCTGTCGACACGATTATAGCCGTAATTTTCAAACTATCTTAATGAAATCCGATATTTGACCTTCTTTCTAAAAAACAACATTCAAGTTCGAGAATGGGCTGAATCGGATGAAACCCACGCCTTCCTCCCATACAACCACAATAATAAAAACTCTATGAAGAGGCTAATATTTAAGTTACAAAACTGAATGTCGGTATTTAAGTATTCTATGTCAAAACTAAGGTGTTTTAAAAAAATGAGCGTCATCCACCCACTAACACGCCCACCTCCAATACAACCTCAAATTTTAAAACTTTATAAATAGGCTTCTCTTTAAGCTACAGGAAAAAAATTTGATACATTTGCATTTTATATCAAAACTAAATCGTGGAATAAAAGTAGGCGTCATCCGCCTACGGACACACCACTTCCCATGCAACCCACTAAAGTGACAATTCTATTAATAGGCTAATATTTAAGCTACAAAACTGAAATTCGGTATTTGAATATTTTATTTTAAAACTGAGGTGTGTTAAAAAAATGGGCGTCATGAATCCAATAACACACCCATCTCCCATAGAATCCATAATAGCGAAAATAGTGACGAAACTGAAACCACCACGAACACGCCAACCTCCCATACAACCCCAAAATTGAAAACTTAATTAAAAGTCTTATATTTAAGCTGCAGGAAAACAATTTGATATGTACGTATTTTAGACGTCATAAAAATATTATAATCTTTTAAATCTCATACAAAAAGCGCTCCAATTTAAAATTTTTTTAACCTTACAAATCGGCCGTGGGGTTATTTTAACTTCGGATAAGTCGAAGATACACCATACTAGTTTTGTTTTTAAATTAGTTTCAATAAATATTTTCAAATCTGCAATTCTTAATTTCATGATGAAGCATCAGCACTAAAAACTTTAAAAACTTTTGCGCTCTTTAGAGATCTTTGGCAATTATCATATCGACCCGTTTGCGCGAATTTATCGTACGTGCCATTTTTTTCGAAATTGACTTTTTGATGCAAATATATTCTACATCCTGCAACGCATCACCCTGTAAAATATCGTAGCTGAAATCTCTATAGGTTCTCCAAAAATTAAGAGCAAATTTTATCGTATGTTACAATGATTTTTTTTTTTGAGGGCGAAATTATCGTATGTGCCATACAAAAATATTGTTTGCATACTAGTTTTTGTTTTGTTTACATATTTTTTTTAATTTAAAAGTAGAATGTGAAGCGGATTGCGCACTTTATGTAGCCTCTTCGTACCATGCCTCTATTCGTTTTACCGTAACTTAAAGTCAAGCAATACTAAGACTTAAGAGAAATATTTCGCATGCTCTCTTTTTGGGTTCATGAGCATAAATGGGACTAGCAGTTTTTGTGAAGCACTCAGTCACTCGCATAGCTTCATTCGAAAAAAAAAACAAAATCAATTGAACTAACCTATGGATATGTTGAAAATTCCACCAAAAAATCTATGAAGAACTTAAATTTGATTTTTTTGTTAAAAATGTTGTACCATTAGCCTTTATGTATCTTCTCGAACAAATTTAAAGATTTGCAAAATTAATGTTTGCAAAAAGTATTCCATCCAAATATCACAATGAATGATATTCATTTAATTTAAATATAAAAATACGATTTTGCGGCTAGTTCGTGTTTAAAAAAATCACAATGAGTGTTTAAATCTAAAACATTCTTTAAAAGTAAAGGACTGGTTAAATGAAACCGACGGAGAAGAATAAATTTCTTAAATTACCACTTTTTTTATATGGAATACATGTTTTTGTCAATTATTAATTTTGCTATATGGGTGATTCTACGTAAAGAGGCACTAACGGTGGCTCAATCAAAAAAACCATACATTAGTTGAACATTTGCGGAAAACGACAATCATACATAATAATAAACAACGTTTGCTTTGTTACCAGTAAACTGCCATACCTAAATTAACATAGTTTAGTTAAAACTGCATGATAACCTTGAAAAAAGTATCTACCCTGGCCTGTCCTTTTACCATCTCGCAAAGAAGTCAGTGTAATTTAATACATTTCTGAATGATAAGACAATTAAGTATTATTTATTTCATTAAGAAGTATTAGTAATAAGGGTAAATATTAAAAAAAAATTAAATTGCTTTGATTTTCTATTAAAAACAAATCAGCAATTTTTTTCCCTCGTATTTTAAGTCTCCTACCCTGGACAATTTGCGTGCGTTAAAAAATATCGAGAAAGTAATTGTCGTTACAAATTTAAATCTCAGAGCATTGACTTTGATGTGAAGTTAACAAGAAACGACGCGCAAGCCACTCGCGTCCTCTCATTAACGGGCAGTTCGATTACGCCACTCGGCATGTGCGGATGTGCCGGTGAATGCAGTATCTCCACTGGTAAGTTTTATTCCTTTTTTATTCAAAGTATAACTTTGTTTGTAATGTGAATTTACTTTAATCTCTGCGTAGTTTATCGTGATCATTCATTTTTTCTTAACAATATGTACTCTCTTGATTGTGTAAGTTTTTTGGTAAAAATATCTCTCCCCTGCCGTATTTCCCCTGCCACCCGTGATGCCAGGGTAGAGACCATAAGTCCAGGGTAGGTACAAAATGGGATATAAGAGGCGCCCACGAAAAAAAAGGGATCTTTTCTTAAAATCTGTCAAGTGGGGCATAAAAATAAAGTGTTTTAAATGGTCATTACGAAAATATATACAACTTATATATTTGCGCAGTCGATTGTTTTTTATTTTCATCGTAATTTACTTGTTTACGTTTATTATCTTATTTTAATAGAACACACATTCGTTTTCTCTGCGTTTTATACGTTGGTTGATTTTAGAAATTTTTGAATAAGCCTTCTATGTTGTTTTAGGTCATGGCTCCCAGAAAAAAAATAACTCGTGAAGAACGTCTCGAAAAAAAGCGTTTGACAGAAAGACTACGATACCAACGCATAAAAAATGATCCCGAAAAGTATTCTCAGCAAAAGGAAAAAGATAAGAAGAAATATGAAAGAAAAAAAGAGAAAGGAACTATAAGGACTGTTAACCAAATGACACCTAGAGAAAAACGAAAAGCTAGAAAGTTATGGAGAGAAAAAGCAAGACTGCGGAGACAACGTTTAACACTCCAAGATATTAGTAATGCTCCTGTAACCCCACCTAGTTCAGGCAATGAAGTTCCTCCACCTCCTAGCGAAAATATTAACCGACGAGCGCAAGCTGGACAGCAGAGGTCGTCTGTGCAAGGCGAGCAAGAAATTTATTAATTAAGAAACAAGCAGCTCAAATTGCGAAACTTCAATCAACTGTGCAATGTTACAAAAAACGACTCCAAAGATCAAAAATACAAAATAAGGAGCTAACTCCAAACTCAAAAGTAAACAAGTTACTTAATTTGCCAAAATCGAGAGATATTGTCAGGAAAAAACTGTTGTCCTTTCCCGACAATTAGAAACAAATTTTGTTGGCCTTTCAACTCAAAAAGAGAAAAGATTATTTAATAGAACTATAAGTGGAAAACTAGTCACAAAATACAGAGTTTTAGAAAATGAAAATATATTGAAACCAATAAAGAAAATAAAAGCGAAACTAACATTAATAGAACCAAAGCGAGGCACGAGAAAAAAATCGAATGTTTTGAGAAAAATTATTCAAAATTTCATGGAAGAAGATTTAAATAGTAAAGTGTGTGCGGGAAAAAAAGACGTTGTAACAAAACAAGGAGTAAGAAAACAGAAGCGAGTTATATTGGACACTTTAACTGACTTGCACAAACTTTTCATAAAGAAATCCAAAATTAAAATTTCGTATGCGCTTTTCTGTAAGCTCCGGCCGTTTTGGGTTCTCCAGCCACGCTGTGACAAACGTAACACATGCTTGTGTGTAACGCACAGTAATATTAATTTAATGTTGAATTGTCTACACCAAGCAAAGATAATATCGGTGTCAAATCACGTGGGTATTCTAAATACGATTTGTTGTGACAGATTTAACGGAAAATGCCTTTCGAGAGATTGTGAGACCTGTAAAAACAACACACTTTGCTATAAAGTATTTAATGATTCAATTCCACTACTCTATAAAAAGTGGCAATCTGTACCTCAAGATTATGTCGATGTTAAAACTAAAATGACGCGAAAAATTAAAAAGTGCGTAAAAAGCACAATAAAAATAAACCCCCGAGATTTAATTACAGAGTTGGAAAGTAAAATAGAAATCTTTCTTCGGCACGAGTTCAATATAGTGCATCAATATATTGCTGTGAAATCTAAAAAGGAAACCCTGACAGATCGAGATGCTATTATTCACGTCGACTTTAGTGAAAATTATCAAACTAAATACGCTGAAGAAGTGCAATCGTTTCATTTTGGAGGGTCGAGAGCGCAGCTCAGCATCCATACGGTAGTGGTTTACACCAAACAAAATGATAGTGAGTTAAAATGCTCCTGTTATTGCACGTTATCAAAAAAATTATCACACTCTCCACCAGCGATTTGGGCACATTTACAGCCTATACTTGACATCCTTCCCACACAAGTTGAAAACTTGCATTTCCTAAGTGTCGGACCGGTCACACAATACCGTAATAAAATTATGTTTCATGCATTGGCAACAAAATTGCAAGTCTTTTTTCCAAATCTCGTAAATTTCACATGGAATTACCACGAAGCCGGTCACGGCAAGGGTGCTCCTGATGGAGTAGGTGCGACGTGCAAAAGAACCGCGGATAGACTTGTTGCAACTGGTAGCGACATTACGTCGCTGGAACACCCTCCAGAAAAATTGTCCCAATATAAAAGTTTTGACCATTGATGACGAAGATATTTCAAATAAAGAAGTGGAACTTGAAGCAACTGGATATTTAAAAGCTTCCTCAGGCACAATGAAGGTCCATCAACTTACAGGAAGTATATTTCGTCCGAATCACTTGACAATGAAGAGCTTAAGCTGCTTCTGTGATCTTGAGATCTGCAATCATTTTGTGCTCGGCACTTTGGATTTCGTAACCATGAATTCGAAAACGCGCCTTCATATTGATAAAGTGTATGGACCTGAAACCGAATCTGACGACGAACCACTTGCGTCCTATAAACACAAGAAGCAACTTTAAATATCAGCCTTTTGACGCATCAGAGAGGAAAAGCCAGTTTTTTGAGCAGAAGTGATCTCATTTATATTTTATTTAAGTGTTTAATTATTTTTTATGTTTTTTATGTTGTTTTGCTTTTTACTAAATGAAAATAAATATGAAATTAAACTTTGTTTCAAATTGAAACTATAAGAAGTTTGTTTTTTTTTTATAGAAAAATAAATTATATGATTTTTGCTTATGTAGATACTAAGGAATTTTGTTTTCTGAGTTTAACAATTGAAGTTTCATTAAAATGACTGTATGAAGATTTAAAAGTCTGGTTTGATTGTTATACACTATCATAAAAAAAAATGTATAAATAAAGTTGATTCTTAAAAAAATATTGTCGTTTTTGTCTCCACTGTGCAGTAAGGTATCCCACCCTGGCCTTCATGTCTCTACCCTGTATAGAGTATATCCCCTGGTCCCTTAAAAAACACGTAAAAGTTAATTAATTGACTGGCCATCTTAAAGTAGTAAACAAAATACTTGATTACATGGTATAACTTCAAAAAAATACATATTTTTAAATATATATATCACGCCGCCTTTCCTAATATCAGACAACCTCTTAACGTAGAATCACCCATATGTTATTTTATACTAGTAACTGAAAATAATATAAAAAGAAACCTTGATTTTTTTCGTATATTTATATATAAAATTCTTCTGTACATGGATTTGTCACTGAATTCCTGTGAGTGCGTGTGGCTGGGTCTGCAGATGGTTTAAATTTAAAGTTTGACTCGGTAGGTGGCGCTGTTGTTGCTGTGGGAGTGTTTAAAGGGATATTTAGTATTATAACTCAGAAACGAATTGAGAAGTTGACATGATTCTTTCACTTCACCCTTTATTTTTATGCATATAAAAATTCAAAATTAATTTAAATAAACAAACAAAAAAAACCTCCTATGATAGGCTTGATTTTTCGATCGTATAAACCGTTTTTTAATTTTTACGATAGAAACTTTAAATAATTCCTATATTACGAAATAGTTTCAAAAAGATTTAAGACATCAAGTAATTTTGTGTTTCAATTAATTTGCAATTTTAAATGTTTTTAATTTTATCGTAAGTGCCACTTTTTACAAGATACTTGCGAAACGTTGTGAGCGAAATTATCGTATGTGCCAAAAATAGGTTTTCTTCGGATAATGTAAATTTTTCCACATGAAAATTTTTGATTTTAGTTGTGTTACTTAACAATCTAAGCACATGCCAAATTTGGTTTTGATATTGCAAGCTAAAGCACAGAAAAGTAGAAAAAACGCTCTCCTGTATAATTTGGTTTTTGGCACATACGATAATTTCGCGCAAAGGGGTCGATATAACTATATGAGCAATTTTATTTTACTTCCATTGATAATCTGTTAAAAAAATTTGACTTGCATGGGCAAAGCCACGCCTAGTCTTCCAATGTTCGGTCCAGTTTTCTAGTAAAAAAACCTGAGTTTTAATATTATCCGACATTTTGTTCCAAAGATCTTTGTATGAATATTTTGTATTTTATGGACGCTGACACGCCCCCTTGACCACAGCTTGCTCACTTTTGCCAGTCAAAGGACATGACTAAACAGTTTGTCGTGAAGAGTTTCATTGACGTGATCATTAGACCGTACCCAACCAGCAAGAAACGCTCTAAATTTGGCTTATACAGCGAATTCTCTAAGCTGCTTTGCAGTGTAAGCAGCCCAAAATTTAAGTAATTTTTCGTACTTTGAGGTATCAACAAGAACGTTGCATAGACTGCTAAGCAGCGTTCTAATCGAACTTCGAAAACTTTTTTAAAAAAAAATATTTTCCTTGTTTTATTTCTGATTTTAATTTTTTTATTTTTTATATTTTTTTATTTTCTTCTTTTTCTACCATTACCGCTTTTGTTCTCAACTTGCACCATTCGCAGTGAAAAAACTTTTTTTTTAAATGTTGCCTTTGCCAGGGTTCGATCCCGTGTCTCGCCGATTTGAAGTCCGACGCCTTAGCCATTCTGCCATGTAGCTTTATATCGAAATGAAGATTTTTCATTTATACAGCTAACTCTGTCGTAGGTACCCATAAGCAGCGTTAAGGTGCAAAATTGGGTTCAATCGAACCATTAAGCAGCTTTAAGTTCAAAATAAATGTAAAGAAGACGCACAAGCGGCACTTCAGAACTCCTTTCGAACTTAATTATCTTTAACCTGCACAGAAGTATAACTTGTAACTTTTGGAACTACAAGATCTATTGCCTGAAATTGACACCATAAAGCAGCTTTAGGTGTGGCAAGTTCCACAACGTACCTTTAAGCAGCTTTAGGTGTGTCGAGTTCTACAACGGACCATAGAGCAGCTTCGAAGTGCCATGGAACTTATTTTGCCGCTTAAAACAGCTTTAAAGGGAACTCAAACGCAAATTTCTACTCATTTTGCTGGTTGGGTATCACCTTGTATGGCAGAAAAATATACCTATTTTGACCCCGCCTCAATCGTTAGATATTTGAAAGACAATTTCGAAAAAAATATTTTTTTTTTTTTTAAAGTGGTCCCTATGGTGCTATTTTGGTTTTTTCGTTATATCTTCGGTGTTTCTTGTTCGATCTGGAAGATTTTATATCTGTGTGTTTGTTGGTGTTACAAAAATATTTTTTTATGTTTTTTTTACCTCAAATGTTTTATTTTCTACTGATTACACAATCGATCTTCGTTCCTACCATATTATCCTGCTTCAAAAAGTCCAACAAATTAAAGCTTTGAAAAAATCATTATAACCATGGGAAGAAGTGAAATCGAAAAAATGGATTTTAGAAGCACTTCCGACCTATTTTGCAAAGAATAACACTTTAGATCATAAAAAAATTTTTTTTGAATTTTCGAAATCTTTTCGGGATTCAAGGTGGCTGTAACGCTCGCAACTGTCAAGTTTCGCGAAAATGTGCCCCAATCGATTTTCGTCAGTGACTGCTGTGGCCGACTTATGTACTTTTTGAGTGAAACGCTCCGTGTTTTGCGAGTGGCAAAGATAATCTGTCGAAAATAAAACGTATTTATTAATATTATTATTTATTTTTTTAATAATAAATTAATTTTTAAAATAAATTAATAATCACTGACCCGCCATGTCTCCAGTTTTACAAGCAAGACCAACTGTCGTAGATCAGATAGTATTCAGACGAAATCATTAAAATGTATTTTGTTTAAATTAAGTATTTTTGCACGTTTCATGCGAACTAAAGCTCGATTTTATTGATCACTGAAAAATACCGATTTACTTTTTGATATAAAGTGACTGCTACAGCCACCTTAAATCCGAATTCTTAAATCTTAAATCCAAATTTCCGATTTCGAAAATTAAAAAAAAAATTTATTATGATCCAAAGAGTTATTCTTTGCAAAATAGGTCGGAAGTGCTCCTAAAATCCATTTTTTTCGATTTCACTTCTTCCCATGGTTATAATGATTTTTTCAAAGCTTTAATTTGTTGGACTTTTTCGAGCAGGATAAGATGGTAGGAACGAAGATCGATTGTGTAATCAGTAGAAAAAAACATTTGAGGTAAAAAAAACATAAGAAAATATTTGGATAACACCAACAAACACACAGATATAAAATCTTCCGGATCGAACAAGAAACACCGAAGATATAACGAAAAAACCAAAATAGCACCATAGGGACCACTTTAAAAAAAAAAAAAATATTTTTTTCGAAATTGTCTTTCAACTATCTAACGATTGAGGCGGGGTCAAAAATAGGTTAGTTTTGGTGATACGCTCTAGTGATCATACTTATAGTTCTAAATTTATACCTAAAATTTAAGTTGATCGAAAAGTGACTCGCCCCTATTATAAGACCCATAAAATTTTACCAATGGGGGGGTGGCACTTATAAATTGAGATTTTATTCCTAATTCTGAAATTGTGCTACCTGTAATTTCAAAGTTAACCTATATGGCAAATTTAAGTTACATCAGAGGTGCCACGCCTCTTTTATCGATCGGTGCCAAACTTCACAGAAACACTTTCAAGACCTTGTTACAGGTACCCAGAAAAAATAATATCAATTGGTTTAGCGGTTTGGGAGTCTATAACTTACATACAAACAAACGTACATTAATTTTTATATGCATATAGATAACTACCTTTTTGAGTGTAAAAGGACACTTAAAATTCTGAAAATCGTAAAGTGTAACGATGTAATCTAAAAAACAAACAAGCAACAAAGAAATTGGCCATTTCAGCCCTTAAAAAGACTTTGACCGAGCTTCTTATGATGAATTGTGTTGTGTGTGTTATTAAATATTTGCACACAATTGATCGAGAACTGGACCTACATGTTTTATGCCGACTCCAAACGGCTAAAGTTCATGTTCTCAAGAAGCTTTACATGGCATTATTTTTACTCTCTGAGGTTTGCCATTGTCTGCAGAGAGGTGGTGACCGATCAGAAAAATTTTTTATTCAAAAAACTTTTCGCCGCGACTGGGGATCGAACTCGAGCTCCGAGCATGCTTAGCCACACACTTAACCTGCATGCCATGGTCACCATTTTATATATCAAAAATAAATTTTACTTTCAACTGTGGGGTATAAGTGTAGGGTGTATGCAATTAAAAAATTTTATTATGCCAGGTTATTCCTTAAAAAAATAATTTTTCAGATGTCAATATTTCAGCATTATATTTTAGTTAATATAGAAATGAGAGCAAAAACAGACTCATGCGCACGTTTTACCCCATTTCTTGCCTACGTGCGCCCCTTTAATCACCAAAAGTCAGAATAATTAGCACTGTCTTCTGCAGAACTACGACCAGCTTTACTAACAATAGTAAAAACAATTCAAGCTTCGGAGTTCAGTGAAGAAATAAAACACCTTATAAAATTTAAATATGTTCGAAGCTCCAGTCCATTGGGAAACCTGACACCCTTTGTTGACGAATTTGGTATTTTGCTTGTTGGTGGACGCCTTGAATCACCATTGCTGCCGTACGATGCAAAACATCCCATGGTATTAACATACAACGACACAGTATGCAAATTGATTTTCCAATTGAAGCACGAAGAAAACAAACGCTTGTGGATCCCAAGCACTTCTTAACATCAAGCGTCAAAATTTCTGGCCTATTAAAAGAAAAATTACGGCTCGAAACATCATTCACACTTGTATACAATGTTCAAAAGCAAAGCCTAAGCTATTTGAGCAGCTCATGGGAGCTTTGCCCACTGATCGAGTCAATCAATCTCGGCCATTTTAAATTCTGGAGTGGATTATTGTGCCCCATTCTGGATACACTACAAGATAAGGGGAAAGAAACCAACAAAAGCCTACTTAGCCATATTTTGCTTTTTTCCACAAAGGTGGTGCATTTGGAGTTGGATATACACAATATATTCAGAGATGTCCAAGGAAGCTATCATCCGTTTCAGCAGTGACAAGGGTATACAATTTCATTTCATTCCTCCAAGAGCTACGCACTTTGGTGACCTATGGGAGGCTGCTGTCAAATCAGCAAAGCATCTATTCGTCAGAAGCGTCTCGACCTCATAACTCACGTATGAGGAGCTGGAAACAGTCGTGATCGGAAAAGAAGCCATCCTAAACTTACGACCACTGACACCTATATCGACAGATCCCAAGGATTTAACTGCGCTTACGCCAGAACATTTTTTAATTGGTGATACACTCACGGCTCCAGTTGATCCACATGCCCAGCAATCATTATTAAACCCAGTTGCTTACTGGAAAGAAGTGTCAAGAGTAAACACAGAGGATTTTCAATATGATGCTGAGGCATTACTTACGATTTGATACGATTTACCACGAGTGTTGTCCATGCACACGGTGGTTTCCGAAGCCATGCAAGAACAATAGTTGAATCTGTCGAGCAATACAATTTATATTGCTCTATTTTTAATTCCGGAATTCAGATATCAACTATATTAGCAAGCAAAGCAGATCCACACAATTCAAGTCTCGGGAGCGAAACTGTTTTTACTGTAGCCACTTTTGTTTTGGAAGTCAGCAAGTGAGAGGATACTATGCCATGCGGATTTTCAATTCGTATATATGTATATCGCTGCCGCATATACTTTTTCTGAAGCATCACAGAAAGCATGAAATTCTACTTTACTCCATTGAGAAAAATTTATCCATCGTGGAATTTTGACCACATTAATGAGATCATAATTTTGCACAAACTTTTTCCATTTTTGAAGAGTTTGGCTGGTCAATTCGTCATCCCAATCGATTTTTTTCTAACCAGATATGCTGCATTAGAATTTTTGCAATAAAAATCGTGGGATTTAACCATCCAGCTGGGTCAAATAGTTTGGCAATTGTTCATAAAATTTGTCTTTTGGTAAAAGTGTGCTTTATTTAAGGGGGGACATGACATTGACCTTATTTTTAAATCGACTTTTTTTATAATTTTGTATTTTAGTAAATATTCTTAAGATTCTAAGAAAAAAAATTGCACGTACGGCAGCTGGTATATACTTGTTTTACTTGCTACCTGACTTTTGGTGGTTGTTATTTCGTACCTACTTGAAGGGTGGGTTTTTTTTGTGTTTTTGAATTTCTTGAAAACAAAGGCATCTTTATACCTCATATAGTGGAATTTTTATTTTATATGCTCAGTTATTTGGAATCTTTTGCATCGTGAAGTCGTGGTTTTTTTATGAAAAATATTGAAAAATGAAGCGTCGTTCTTAAGATAGAAAAGCCAAGAGAGGTTTTTTACACAAAATCATTACACCAAGAAAACCTATTTCAACTGAAGAAATGAAATCTGAGGTGGAATTCACTAGTACATCTACTAAAAAACTTCATGGAGCATCAGTGGATTTGGTTGTGATGAAACATTTTCCTACTGCATATTACAATATGCTGCAATATTTTTGGGCATTGTTGATTGCCTTGTTTGTCGAAAATGTGGTGGATATATAAAATTTGAAAAGAAATCTATGCGTGGCCATAAATTCATCACCATTGATAAACAGTAGAGCGTATGAAATCAATAGGAGACTTGCTGCCACTATGCGCGTTCTTGGGAAAGGACTGTCAGCCACGCAACTGTTTTGTGGACTTATGGATTTACCAACATGCATCACTCAACGACCATATGACGGCGCTTATAGTTATTTGCAAATGTTTCAACAACTTGGTATCACCAAGGAGCTACAGCATTGAATTTTTGCAAAGGAAATGATGCAAATCGTTTGAAGTGCGCCAGAGTGAAGGCATATGAAGCTTCAAAGGAAGCCCGAATTGCTAAACGATTGCAAAAACCTATAAGAAACAGCACAAAACAAGATAACGAAGGCATACAGTACGAAGCAGGCATGGCAGATTGAAGGTAACCTTTTTTTTCTTTGTTCACAATCTTTTAACGCGTTTATCTCTTAACCATGGTTGCGGCACTAGCGGGTTCATGTTTTGACGAAATTTTTTTTTTTTTTTATTTTTTTAAACTTGATTCGCTATCGAGCTTTTTTTAAATTTTTTTCGATTTTTTATGAATTTTTAAATAAATATTTTTTTCGAAAAAACACACTTTCAAATTTGGAAAAAATCTCCTGTCATACGATAACTAATTTTGTTAAGATTTAAAAAAAATTTTTTTTTTTTCAGATCAAAAAAATTTCAAGTTCTTCACAAGCATTATTGATGTAGCTTGAATATATTTTTCGAGCATCAAAACAAACTTAAACAACTTTAGCAAATGACAAAGGGTCAATTGGACTCTCTCATGAAGAGTTTGTCCGATGATTGGTCTTGTATTTGGTCAACAGCATCTATTATTTCATCGTTCTGTCGCACGCCACGTATTCTTCTGCTTGTGCAATAGGAATCACTACCATTTCCTCGATATCTTCAGATAAGACATCACCTACTTGAAATCATACCTGCCGGAGACACAAAGTGCCAAAGTACATTACAATATTATAAAAATTATTGCGAAAGACAATTTACCTTCTGAAAGCAGTTTTTAATAGTTTCGCTACTCACAAGCTCCCACGAACGTTTACTGTCAAGCCTTTCTCCACTGGGAGAAGAGGTTTACGAATCGTTATTTGCCTGAAATAAACTTTGAAAGTGTGTATGATACTTTGGTCAAGAGGCTGCAATATTGATGTGGTATTTGGCGAAGGGAACTCTACTTTTACATTTCCAAGACTGTGATCTACCTTGTGACAAGCAGCGTTATCAACAATCAACAAAACCTTTCGATTTTGCTTCTCCATTTCACGATCAGATTCTTTCAGTATAGTAGACCACAATGTACTCGTCATCCATCATTTATTTTGCGAATAATATGGGATAGGAACAATTTCCCTTTAAAACACCTCGGGAAAGCACTCGGGAAAGCACGCAACGATTTTCCCATGGTCGACCGGTGATAATAATTTACCCTTTTGGACTAAAAACATTTCTAATATTTTGAAAAGTATCAATTCTCATAAAAAAAGGATTAAAAAATGCATTATTCCAAGATTTTTAACTGTGTGGTAAGCTGAAACAAAACCGCAATGCAATGGAAACATTTGGAATCTACACTATTGTACATTATCTACATTATTGCATATACAATAATTGAAAAATCTTTGGAAGCAAGAATCTCCTCAACGATAGTTTTTTCATGAATTGGCCGCAATGATCAATGAATAAGTTTTAAATACGCGGAAAAAGATGGAATTGTTTCATCTGAATATTTTTGTTTTATTTTTTCTAGCAGGAAATTTTGAATTTGGGAGCCCACTTCAGATGTGGGGCCCGGGGCTTAAGCTCCCACTGTCCCTCCCTCTGATAGGGCCTGGTAACGAACGCTTTTCGATTACTGAAAGTGTTGAATAATCGACATACCAGGAATAGAATATGTATATATTTTCAAACTGTTTGAACTATATATTTTCAAACAGGTTAAGATTTTCACTGATATTTAAAATGGCACTCTAAGGGGAAAAATTATACTGTTTGTTTTAAATGGAACGCTGAAATACCTGGTACTTAAGCGAGAATGGCACTAAGTGGGGGATACTAAAAAGGCGAATTTAGTATGAAAATTGTTTAAAAATGTTAAGATTAAGTTAGCAAAAAATTCTATTTTTGGTGGTCAATAAGAATCATAATGAAAAAAAATTTTAACATCTTTTTTATGTCAAAATGTTGGTATGGGTAAGAAATTTAACATTTTAGCACATGTGGTTATGAGTTCTGTGAAAAATAAAAAGTTAAAAACAAAAAATATGTTTTTTTTACCAAAAAGGACTTGCAGGAGATTAAAAAATGACTTTGGCAGATTTTCTCTGATTTGAAAGAAAAGTATGCAGAAATCATTTTAATGAGTTCCTCTAACTTTTAAGGCCCCGACCGGATGACATTTTTTTTATCCATACAAGTATGATCCGGCCTAATAAAAACAAACATAAATGTATTACAAATTTGCTAAATAGCACGGTGATGCTTTCACAAACACGACATAAACCAAGGAAAACGATTTCACGGCGCGTTTATCCACTTTGAATACACGATCATTACTGATTCTGCTAATTCTTCTTCTTCTGATTCTTCAGATTCTGCTCATTACTTATGTGTATTGTATATTTCATAGTATAATTAACGAAGTACCCTGCAGTATTTGGAACTAGTTCAGAACTAGCGATTTCACTAGCCCCTTGGTAGCCAGAACTAGTTCTACTTCAATCTACTTTCTTTTCATTCAACTGGCGAATTTAACGTGAAGATGTCATAGGAAGGGGTCAATTGCTACCTTTTAGATTCCCATTCCCTAGTTACTTCCCTAGTGCTGTAGGGCAAGCTTATTCGCTAGTCAGAAATATAAAAAAACAAAAACTCTTGGCATCGGGAAATCAATTTTCAGCTATTTTTTTTTGTTTTATTACAATTTTGCATTCACGTTGTTCAATGAAATTGAATATCCTCATATATCATGTTTTTTCCGAAATAGTTGCTTTGAATTATATCATCCATTTTTATGAGAGAAAGACATAAAAAACATAAACAATTCAACTGACCCATCTATGCATTACCTAGGGTCAGAAAAGTAGCTAGTGCGTATAGAACTAGTGAAATAGCTAGTGATAAGCAGGCAATTGGTTACTCTGAATACTGGCGGGTAATAGCAGGAGTGAACGTACTCTCTCTATCAGTACCCTAAATGTCAAAATCGGCCATCTTGGCGAATGCAGACAAAGCAAACAAGCCAAAGCAAACAAACAAATCGAAATTCAATGGAACATCGTGTTGTGTTAAGTGCAAATAACATTTAATATTTTCGTTGTGATATTATTTTGTTATAACAATAAACTAGATAAAATAAATATAATACAATAACTAACAGTGAGGAATAACAGTGACTTCAAGGTGTTTGCAGCGAATTGTTCATGAGGTCTGAGTTTAAGCAGCAGCAACAGTGACTGCAAGCAGTATGCAATGAATTGCAGTTTATTCAATTTGCACTTTTAATTTTATTTATTACTTGTTTATTACTTTAACAATAACAATAACAATAATATACAAAGCGACAAATCACAATTTTCTACAATTATTTAACATAAACACGCGAGAGTTGGTAGCGGAACATTGTTTACATTTTGCCTATTCTTAGCATTCTACTCGTTCGTAGATTTTGTATGAGCTCTCAACTTCGTTTTGACAATCACGGTAAGCTGCTCTCCTTCCTGATATTACTTCGTTAATTAGACTATGCTATATTTGATGCCTGAAAGTCCGGTATTTTATTTACTCTGGAAGTAAGACAACCTAATACAATCGTAATACATTAACATTTGGAAATTTGTAGTGCACCTAAAATAAATTCGTCCGAATGTACGTCAGTTCGTCCGTCCGTGTTTTGTCCGTAAACACAGAATAACGAGAAGGAGTTGAGATAATTAAATGGAACTTGGTACGCATGTTCTCATGGACCCAATGATCTGCACAAATTGATATTTTTGGAATCCGCCCACGGACACGCCTACCTCCATACAAAAATGTGATACCACTAGGCATCAGAAAACTCTAATAAAATTCTTAAAAAATGATAATAATCGTTCCAACGATGTATTTAACGTTTTGATATATATAATAGATATTCACAATTGAATAAATAGCGAAAAATTCAACGACATCAATCGATTTTTTGAAAATATTTGCTCAAATCCCTAAAAAAAAATTAAAATGAAATAAAACTTGAAATTTGTCAATTTTCTTAGTTTTCTCAATGAGTGTGCCACACCTCAACATTATTTATTTATGCTAAAATTTCGCGTAGAAGTTTGTTATAAGCAAACGAAACAATTTAAAAGTGTTCTGAAGGTATATCAAAAATTGTTATTCAATTAGTGATATAAGGGACACCCTAATGTCCATATGTAACATCAAAACTAATATGTATACAAAAACACATTTCATCAACCTTTATGAACACGCCTACCTACCATACAAGTTGATAAAAATGTTTCGGTAAAAATGTTAAGGACAGTTTTGAAGAAAATTGTTGGATCTATAATTTTCATCTGAATGACTTTAATCTAGGGCTTACAGTAAGGAAGTTACCATCTTTGGTAATCTTTGAATCCGAATATCTTTGGATGAGCACATGTAATTGTTGTGATCTTTCCAGAGGTGGATTATTTTATTTTACTTAAGGTGTGTGCAAAAATTCAGCAAAATCTGTTTTTTTTTTAAGACAAATACAAAGTAACTGAACTATAAAAATTTTGTTTTTTATTAAAAAAGCTCTGTTTTTGAAGAAATAATTAACTCCCTTACGTAACTCTTTGAGCAAAAAATGGTCTCAAAATGTAAAGAACCTCCCATTGCAGATATTAAGATGCAGTTACTACAAAGGATTTGAATTTAGTTTAAGAGTTATAAGAAAAAATTTGTGACTTAAAGGTGAAATTTGACCTTGAATTTCTCTCTTATTTGACCTAATCCGATAAAACTGAGTATGAGGGCATAATATATAGACCATGCACTACTAGAGACCATTGAGATATTTGAAGTTATTTTTTTGTGTCGCACTGTGTAATCAGGGAATGGAAAAAAACCTTTACGAACGGTTCCTTTTTGTTCAGTTCAAGAGAGCGCAATCCTTATTCGGCTTTATGCGAATTCAGCTCTTCTACTCAAACACAAGCACAACCACGCAGAAGAAAGAGAGCGGAATAAAATGGAAAAGGTTGCGCTGTTTGATCAAAAAACATTATTTGCTTTGTTGTGCTTTTTGATCGTGATCAAAAACCTTACCTTATGTAGCGAATGTTAGCGTTGTAGAACAGCAACAAAACATGTTGGCGCATGCTACAATTTTGTATTAAAGACGCCGGCACACAGTGTTTCGTTGCTTACAAGTTGGACAGAGAATATTATTATTATTATATTAAGAGAACATTCCATTTTGCATTGCAGTCAAAGAATTTTCTCATCAATTTTGTGCCCTCTTTGAATTTAATGTTTGTTAAGTCATTTTCTACCAAATCGAAGATATTTTGTGCAAATTTATTTGAACACCTCTTGATTTGTTGACAGCTAGTATATATTTCCTTGTAATGAGACATAATTTGATTTCTTTTTGTCATTGCAAAAATACCCTTTCAGTTTATGTTGTTAAAAAATGTCTTCTTAAATATTTTGTTATTGTTGAATCTTAAGCCAAAATTAAAGCATAATTATATAACCAACGTAATTGGATTTAAACAGTTTAAAAACTGAAGTTAAAAACACACAATTTTTTAGACCATTTATTTTGGTCCATTTATTTTGGTCGGTGTCAGTTGATGTTTACGTAGAGTCGTTCAATTATTGTGCAATTTGTGTGTTTTAAATTGTAAAATTGTTTAAAAAATTTCTTAAATAATATATTTGTTATTATGTGGTGCCTGTTAGTGTTTGTATTTTCATATCTTTTGTCTTTTTTATTAATTTCTTTAACTTATTATTTTCTTGCTTAACTACTTCTGTGCAAGCTGCTTGTTTTTATTTTCTTGTATCCTCTTTGAGCGTTATTTGTTTATTTATATAAACATATTAAAGCACAGGCATACTGTTGCTGTTGCTTCTAAACTGTTTGAAGTGTATTGTTAACCCTTTAAGCGCCATTTAATTTTTAACACGTTTGTTCACACAAAATAATTAAAAGCATTTATTTATTTTTTTTTTATACTGATAGTTTTTGTTTTTGTTGTTTATTTTTGTAATGAGTTATTTTTCTTCAGATAATATGGCTGCATGTTCTTTAAACGAGCTTTGCAAAAGCCAAAACATTCTGAACCCCATGTTCAATTGTTCTGCGCCTTGTGAGCAAATGTTCCATTCTTCTTGCGCGGGTATCTCCAAGTCGTGTCTCGATGATTTAATATCAACGAGATCAGGTCTTCGTTGGTATTGTGCTTCGTGCAGGGCCCCTTCCCCAGGTGAACTTTATTCAAAAATAAAGCTTTTTGGAGAAAGTCTAAATTCGTTGAATAACAATTTCAGAGAAATTGTAACATTTTTTAGTGAAGTAAATGCTACACCCAATACCAGCGTCTACGATGAGATTTATATTCCGGAAAATACCATTCCTTCTCTGTCTCAAGACAGTTTCATCCGGGACTCAAACAAAAAAAGACCTTAATAAAACCAAAAACAAGAGGAAAAATAAAAATAAAAACAACAAGCGCCGCAAGGCGTCTCTAAATACCCATCAAGCTATGCAGCCCTCAGCTATGCCTTAAGCAATAAATAATGTAGTGACTTCTGCGTTGCCATCAATTACTCCTCCATTGATTAGTAGTCCTATTTTAACTCAGCCCAACAATGCACTATGGGAAATTTCACCCTATTTTTTGGCCAAAATTCGAAAAATTGAAGTACCAGCTTAAAACTTGATCCATCACTTAAGTTAGAAGTATTAAGCTTGCCTAACAAAAATATACTTGCCACGCCCACTTTTTTATAGGTGGGAGGTATAGAGTTGAATTATCAGCTTGAATTTTGATCCAGCTTTTGAGCTCGAATTAGTAAGCTTACAATACAAAAATTTACTTGCCACGCCCACTATTTCAACAGGTAGGCGGTAAAAAGTTCAATAAATGTTGTAACTTTTAGGTTAGAAAAATTCTTTTGTTTTTAATATCGCACAAAATCGCAATATGAGATCTTGTGGCAATAACACATAAATGATTGCTCTATCGATGTATGATGAGTTTTTCTTGAACTCTCTTGAACTTTTTTTTTAAACTCTAACTAAAGTTTTTTTTTTTAAATTACACAATTTCTCGTAAAGGTCACTTATAATAAATTCACTTTCTACCAGAAACATTCAATTTAATAGAAATTATTAATTGATATATTTCTGAACAAACCATCACTAGTTTTTTCCATTTTTTAGTTATCTTAAGTTGCTGTTAGATTTTGAGGTACATCCATTTGAACACGATATAAAAAACTACATAAAAAAAATAAATTTTTAACTCATTTCGAAACAACATGTTTGGGATGTACCATAGCAGTGGTAAAACGCATTATCTTTAAACAGAGTTTACATATGTATGCTTTGAAGTATTCCCTACCAGATAAAACCAAAAATAGAAATTCAAACAAGTTGGAAAATTGACTTTTGGCCTCAAAATGGGGCCAAGTTTCCCAATGTGCAATGAATCAAATTTAATTCTAAGGGCAGTGTCGAGGAGAAAAATGATTTTTATTTCACGCCTTCAACCTGATACAACTACCGAAAATGTTATGACGTTTGTCAAACAAAATAATTTAATAAGCCATAATGCATTCTGTTCATACAAAAAAAATAGCTAACAAACCCTCCCACGCATCCTTCATTCTGACAGTTGCAGCTGAAGAGTTTGCAACTGTTTGAAACTCTAATTTGTGGGGCAATAATATTCTCGTTTCTGAGTTTCAGCCTAAAAATAAGTCTAGAAGGTCCAACAAACCAGCCCGTCAGACTCAAAAAAACTAAAACCCTTTATTATAAAAATGTAAGGGGATTACGTTCTAAGACGCATGACATATTTTTGTCAACTCAGAATTTTTCTGAGGATATTATTGCGTTAACGGAGACGTGGCTGAACGGAAGCATTACAGACTTGGAATTGTTTGACAATTGTTTCCATGTTTTTAGAAAGGACAGGCACGCTGACAATACTTCTGCTGTTGGTGGTGGTGTCTTAGTAGCTGTAAGGAACTCCTTTGTTAGTTCCTTTATTAATATTCCCTGCTCTTCCAATATCGAACTTATATGCGTTTAGATTAAACATTGTAATTCCAATGTATATGTTGTCAACGCGTACATTCCTCTTAAGAGCAGTGCTGACGTCTATGCAAACCTTGCGGATTACATAGAATACATTATAAATTTACTTGACGTTCATGACGACATTTTATTGTTGGGTGATTTTAATTTGCCTGACTTAAAATGGCATTCTTCTGACGATGATACATATTTATGTGTATCTAATTCGAAGACTCGCCAAGAACATAAATTTGTTGGTAATATATGTTCTGACTTACAACAAGTGAGTTGTTATAATAGTCTCAATCGACTTCTTGACCTGGTCTTAACTACAGACAGTAACAATGTCATTGTTAAGAGGGCCTTCCATACTCTTACAACTGTTGATGAATACCATCCACCATTGAGTATTTGGTACAAATCAGATAGAGAAAATAAAGTTAATTCAAATTCCATTGACAAAGTTAGGGCCGTTTTATTCACTTTTTCTAACTTAAGCTAACTTGGGAAGTTTCAATAACTTTTATCAACTTGACTTTTTGTATAACTTGCGAAGTTTTGAATTTTAATTTCTCAAGTTAAAATTTGATTTTATTCAGTTTTGTAAATATCAAGCTGACGCTTTCTGAGTAGAAGTTTAGTCAAGTTATAAATATTCAAGTTATGAAAAAATCCCAGGGAAATTAATAATATTTGACAGTCATAACTTGAGAAATTAATTTAAAATATTCTTGTTTCAAATTGAATACAAGGACCGCACAAATCCGCAAGTTCAAGAAATTTAACAAAAAAATAGCAATATATGGAACACAGAGCAGTAATAACTTACACAAGGTCTTACAAGAACTTTACAAGGTTCTTAACATAAAGAAATTGATGTTTCTTCACAAATCGATTGGTGGATTTCTTCATTGGAATTACTTCAAGCAGCTTTATCATCAACTTGTCGTGGTTAAAAAGTAACTTAACAGAATTTTGGTTCTGCCGATGGATAAGAACGCAACGTGTCCAAAGTGGAATAGTTTTGTTGGAATAAGTTACTTGTTCATGCAAAAAGAGAAAGTGTTGCATTACACTATTTTTCAGGGGAACTGCAATGTAATGTGAGTTAATTTGTGATGTTATACTTGAATATATCATCTAACTGCTTAAAGCATCAACTACTGGTTGTTATTTTTCAATGTTTTGAAATGATATCAAATCGTGTATGTTCGGGTAAGCATACACTATGGCAGAGGTGCACATAAGAGCTTCGGGGAGCCCTCGGCTTTCACCGTCAAGTCGTGTGTGCGAAGCTGCCGAACTTCTTCGACGATAGCATTGACCCAGTAGACAATGACATCGCTGCTAGCAGGCCTTCCTGTGGATTTTGTAGTACTGCCGCACTCATATACAATTACACTTTCTTTTTTATATGAAGTGGGAAAATATCGCAGGCCTTCCGCTCCGATAGCTCAAAAGAGGCCTGATAGAAGCACTTCTTTAGAATGGCTAAAAGTAGGGGTAAAAAAAAGTGTTGAAAAAATATTTTTTTCTTTTACACCTTTTTCTATTTATTTATATATTCTATGATTTTATCTTCTCTCCTATGTTTTTTTAAGTTATATTAATTTAAATCTATAATCTTTGATATAGCAGTAAGAAGGGCCATTATTGCGTCATATTTTTAAACTGATATATATTCTAACTTGTAACGAAAAAGTTGCCCTGAAGTATATGAAAAGTCAGTCTTTGTAGGGAAAACAAATTTGTTGTGCTGCCTTTTGTGCAGAAAAGGAAGGCCTTCAAGAAGTGCTCATAAGAGCAGCGAGGAACGGATGTGTTTAGCCTTCAAAAGAAGCAGTCAATGCAGGCCTTCGTATGAAGAGCGCTGGTTTAATTGCCTATTGGGGAATCAGTTTGCGTTTGATCTTCACGGAGTAAGCATCTTATGCGCAAATTGTTATGTTGAATTTTTGTCTTGTACACACATACTTAGACAAAAATGTTGCGTTTGTGTTGGAAGCTCAGCCAACGCTGTGCATCACTGCACTATGGGGATCTTTACAACTCGTAAGCATGGTTTTTAAATGTTGATCCACTGTGAATATTATTGTCGGTTAACTTTGTTAACACTGCATTTATTAAAGCACTGTATATGATATATATAACACCTCGATATATTGTTTCTTATTAAATTCGGTTTTTATGGATTTTTTCCAATGCATTTGTTGGAGAGCCGGTGGGTGTATTCGGTCTTCTGGAACTTCTTTTATTTTTAAAGATTTTTAATCTAACAAATTTTGGAATTTATTAACTATTTTTTAGAACAAATTACATGTGAACTACTTCTTTAAACTGCATTTGTAGTTTTTAACAACGTTGCGATGCGTTTTTAATGTGAATTTGTAGAAGGTCAACTTTAAAATATACTAAAAAGTTATGTACATAAAGACAAATATCATTAGTTATTACTTCTAATGTTATCATATTGTGGTAGAAGACATGCAGTTTCACGAAGCAATCGAAGCGAAGATTCTTTCTCCTTTTTCTGAAGAAAGAATCAAATGACGAACCATCTACAACATCTTGGCAACGTATGCTTTCAGAAAAATTAGTGGATGACGAGTTATATTTCACATTAGATGGTAATAAGTGGCAAGGACGGTACTTTTCTTCCTCTCTTTTTGCCACAAAAGTGCTTCTAAATTGCCGTAAGATCACACGCATTGGTGATGTTTTTTTTCTGCATTAACTATAAGTTAATAAGTTTCAATAAAAATAAAATTTACCAAGTTTTATACTAGTTTTTTGTGAATACAAATTTTAATTTTGTGCAAATTTTATTCCGCATACGTTATAATGCAATTATGATGAACGTGATATTAGCATTTTTCATTCATTCGTCACTTTATTGCATTGTTTTTATTTAAATTTTGTCTGCATATTTAAGCATATTTTGCATACTTTTGTAAATATTCGGCATATTTCTTGCGTGCAGCTTTGCATAAAAATTCGCTCTCAGGTCATAAGAGCTACGATTTCTTAACTCGTACATTCATACATTCGAATTTTTTTGTGATTGAAACAAAAAACACAAGTTATACCAAATATCCCAAGTTAGAACTCATAACTGCTCATATTTTTGGAAGTTAAAAAATCACAAGTTGACTCCAGTTATCGAACAGAAGTTATTTATAAACTTGAATTTCTAAAGTTATATTTGACAACTTGAAGTGAATAAAATGAATAAAGTTGGAAAAGTCGAAAAATCCCAAAGTTATTCTTAAATCTTAAGTTATAAAAGTGAATAAAATGGCCCTTAATGAATTCAACTTTAAAAAAGCTGACCTTTTGAAGTTGAATAATTTGATTCATAGTAAACTCAATGTAATTTTAGAAAACATAAATGAAAATAATCTTAATAATTCTATTAGTTATTTTTATTTCGAACTCTTTGCTATGTTTTCTCAATCCGTACCATATAGCCTCAAATTTGCGAATAATTCGACGTACCCCTGGTACACAAAGGAATTAAAAACATTTCGCAACAACAGAAACAGAGCATGGAAGAATGTCTGTAAGAATATGTCTGTAGCTTAGACTCAAATGACCTAGAAACTTACAAATGTTTGTTTCTGGAATTTGAAAATCGCTCAGCTACGCTATATAATGAATACTTAGACCATATTAAGCTGAGAATATTGTCTGATCCAAGGAAATTTTGGGGATTCATAAATACAAAAAAGAATTCCGATGAATTCCCTTCATCATTTAAAACTCTTGACGGATTTACTGATGATCCCGTCATAATCTTTGGCCTATTTGCTACTCTTTTTAAAGAATCATTTTGTTCCGATTCTTTTAACCCTGATGTTGGGTATTTTGATTATATGAGTTCTTCACTCAAGGTTTCTTTGGAATCTATATCCTTTACCGCTGAGGATATTTTTAATTATATTGGATCGATAGAAAACAATGCGGTTCTTTTTTGTGTCAACCACTTTCTTGTTGTTTAATAAATCTATAAATGAAAGCCTTTTTCCTCAATTTTGGAAAAAATCATTTATAAGCCCCATATACAAAAAGGGTTGCAGGAATGGTGTTACTAATTATAGGCCCATTGCTAAACTATCATCGATTCCAAAACTTTTTGAGAGAGTGGTGTATGATCGGGTTAAGAGATAGAAGTCACAACAACTCGTCAGCATGGTTTTGTTAATGGCAGATCTACTGTGTACAACCTTCTCGATTTTACATCTTCTGCCTTAATACAATTGAATCAGGTTACCAGGTCGACTGCATTTACACTGACTTTAGTAAAGCGTTTGATAAATTACCACATAATTTAATTTTATTTTAACTCAAGTTATTGGGATTTCCACAATATTTTGTTAGCTGGATTTAATCGTATTTGACAGAACGATCTTATCAAATACGATTCCGAGGGGTTTTGTCTCCTGAATTTGTTGCGGAATCAGGTGTTCCTCAAGGCAGTCACTTAGGTCCACTTCTGTTTATTTTAGCCATTAATGATGTTACCCACATTATTAAACACTCTCACCTGTTAATTTATGCAGATGATATGAAAATATACAGAACAATAAATGCTAAAGACGACTCCAACCTACTCCAGGCTGACCTGAAATCTTTTGAAGTTTGGTGCTTTAAAAATAATATGATTCTAAATCCTGTTAAATGCCAAACTATGACCTTTTCGCGCTAAAGGAATAATTTAATTTTTGACTATAATATTAAAGATACTGTTTTAAGTCGTGTTGAGGCCGTCAAAGACCATGGTATATGCATGGATTCTAAGCTATCGTTCAACAATCATATTGATTACATTTGAAAAAAAGCATCTTCAATGCTTGGATTTATAAAACGCTGGGCCAAAGAATTCAATAGCATGATTACAACTACAACGTTGTATTATACAATAGTGCGCCCTCACTTGGAGTACGCAAGTCAAGTTTGATCCCCAAGTTATAGTGTGCATGTTGAACGTATAGAGAATCCAAAAACGTTTTGTTCGGTTTGCTCTTAGGGGCTTAGGTGGGATTGATTTTTTGAACCTTCCTCCTTACGAGGATCGTTTAAAACTTTTAAAAATGCAATCTTTAAATGAACGAAGGAAGTCTGCGGATATCGTATATTTACACCAACTCATAACCGGTGTATTCGATTGTCCGGAATTACTTTCTCTTATAAACTTTAACTCTAACCGTAGAAGTAGTAGAAATGCTAACAACTTAATTTATCTACCATTTAGAAGAACAAATTACATGGCAACTGCTCCCTTGAACCGCATGAGTGCCTCTGTTAACAAATGTACATTTTTTTATGTTAGATTGTCAAAAGGTCAACTCAAAAGTAGATTGAAAGCTATTGTGTAATTAGATCTGTGTTTGTGTATGCATGGTTAGTCGTTATGTTCTGTGTTGTCCCTGAGCCCAATCCATTCTGTGATGGGTAAACTTTTCCCACATTAATTTGTTTGGAGCCACTGGAATTCATTACATTGAAATATTTCAATGAAATCTGGATTGTGGCTTCAACTAGATTAAAGCTGAGAATGTGCGAAAAAGCTGTAGTAGCTGAACTCTATTGTTATTGCATGGTAAAAAAAAAAATACAATATTGAAAATTGAAATTCCACATAAGATATACAGTGAGCGTCGTCCCCATGGACTAAAAAAAACATTTAATCTAAGCATTTAATACTTCATAAATTCAACGTTATTTTTTGGCATCATGCTAATTACTATAATACCCCTTGTGTTCCTTTTTATTATTACAAAAACAATTTTGTGAGTAATTAAAAAAATTAACAAAAAACCTTTTTATATTTTGTTTTAAACCGAATTGTTAACCCTGGATCACTAACCTATGGCTGAATTGCGTCACAACTAACTCTGAGTGTCTTCCACCCACAAAAGATATATTAGTTTTTATTTATTTAATTTTTTTTTATTTATTTAAGCTTAATACAAGCATAATATAATGAACAGGGAGTATCTTAATTAACAATGGTACCATATCTTAATTGGAAGAATACATTAGAGAGGGGGAGGAAGTGGCGTTGGAGTTAAGAAGGATATTTCGGAGTAGTGGTCTGCTCAGGTGAAAATCGAATTCACTGATCAAATTATTGGTTACCCTAAGCATTCTGGTTATAGGTTCACTGCATCCATAGTCGGTGCGATGAAAGTTAAGGTGGAAGAGAGGTATACACCCAAGATTGCGTGGGTTGGTATTAAAAGATATTAATTGGAGTAGTTCTGGGCAGTTAGTGGTTCCGCAGACTAGTTCATGAATGAAGAGAACATCGGCAACTTCCCTTCGCTTTGGAAGTGTTTGCATGTTAATCAACTTCAGACGGTTGGGATAATTGTGTGAGGTTGGTGGTAGTCGATCTACCTTTGAGGAAGCCATGTTAACTAGGGGGAAAGATAGATTTGCAATGGAAGAAGAGAATGTCGTAGATAATACTTTCAAGAATTTTAGGAGCACATGACAGTTTTGCAATAACTTTGTGTAAAGGTATTATGTACCAGTTCTTCCATAACTTTGGAAAAACTGAGTTAGAAATAGAAATTTGAAAGAGAGTCAAAAGGGGATGAGCCAACAAAATCGCGAATTTTTCATGACAATAGCAGGCAACCAATCGGGTCCAGGAGAATAATCATCTTTAAGATTATGTAACTTTGCTTAGACATCAGCTAATGTTATATCAACAGAAGTCAGTGACGTTTGAGCACAGTTCCTTAATGAAAGAAAGTATTCATAGTCTAGTTCATCGTTATGACTTGTGAATGACTGACTGAAGAAATTTGCGAATAGGTTTGCAATTATTTCCGGGTTATCTGAGGAAAGATCTGAAAAAGGAAGGGTTGATGGGTAGTTGTCAGATTTTTTTTATATTAATGAACTTGTAGAAGCTTTTTAGATCCGAAACCAATTTTGTTTGAATATGAGCAAAATAAGACTCATATAGATGTTCACAGAGTGCAGAAAAAAGGTTATAGGCGTGAAGATAATTTGTGAGGTCAATAGAAGAACGAGAAGTTAAATAAATGCGCCAAAGTTTGTTCCTTTTATTACGAAGTGAACGTAGTTCCTTATTGTACCAGGGGGAGGTATTCTCAATAAGGACATAATTTCTTCAACCTAAGAAATTTGGTAGTTTTCAATAAATTGCAGATTATTTTCGCTCTTTTAGAATGTTTTGTTATTAAAAGAATGGCTATTTCCATGTAAAACAAAATATTTAAAATTAGCTTATGTTTTAACATAAGTGGTGACCGTGGCATGCAGGTTAAGTGTGTGGCTTAGCATGCTTGGAGCCCGGGTTCGATCCCCAGCCGTGGCGAAAAGTTTTTTCAATAAAAAATTTTTCTGATCGGTCACCACCTCTCTGCAGACAATGGCAAACCTCAGAGAGTAAATAATGCCATGTAAAGCTTCTTGAGAACATGAGCCGTTCGGAGTCGGCATAAAACATGTAGGTCCAGTTCTCGGTCAATTGTGTGCAAACATTTAATAACACACACAACACAATTGATCATAAGAAGCTCGGTCAAAGTCCTTTCAAGGGCTGAAATGGCCAATTTGTTTTTTTTTTTTTTTTTTTTTTTTTTATGTTTTAACATAAAAAAAAAACACGAAAATACAATAAGTCTTGAAAAAAGCGTGTCATTTTTACAATTTAAGAGCTAGTGAAACATGAAATATATGATTGTAAAGCTTGATTGTAAAGAAATTATACAGAAAAAAAATTGTATAAATCCTTTTTTTCTCTCTAGAACAAATTTCAACCTCAAAAAGAGCAGCTAAATTTATTTAATTTTCGCAGTAACATTACGCTACTGGAGGAAGTATCGTCGGTTGTTTTCCATATGTGCGAAGGCGTTGCGTTGAAGTACATACTGTTGTAAGTGCAAATTGGATATATGTGCTCTTATCAAATGTATTTATGACTGTTAGAGCACGTTGTCTGATTTTTACTACTAAGCTTCCTGGGTGTAATTCACCCACAAAAAAGTATTTTATAACTACGAGTTACCTGGGTGTAAGGCACCCAAACACTTCCTATTTTAATCGCGATGTCACGCTTATGTCTCGAAGACCACTAGAAACTTTTATTTTAATATACAGAATTTTATTCGATACCAACTTTTCTCATTTAGTACAATTTTCTTCAAATTTTCATACTAAATTGAAAAAGTCATTTATCAACCCTGGTTTATATATGTGAGACACGAGAGTGAGTTCGTAAACGAGTCTCTAGCTCGAGAGCCATATTTGTTGATGGCTCAAAATTTATACTTTCAAAAAAGATTTTCATGTATTGCTGACCTCAATAAACAATTTTAAGAAGAATAAGTTTAGATTCAAAATACCTGCATAGCTCGGCCTCCTGCTTTGTTCCCAATTGCTTGGTCGTCCGGCCGGAACATTATCGCCTACAATTCGTGCATTAGAGTGAAAAGTGGATGTTAATGAATAAATCGAGAGCCCAGTTTTTATTGATTTTGAAAATAAAAGAAAATAAATAAGTAGAAAAAATAAATAGTTTAAAAACATATAAAGTAAAGGTTAATTTTCAAAAATTTGTATTTTTCTTTTATAAAAGTTCTAAATTAATTCAAACCTAAACAATGTGCCCTGTATATCTGAATGGAGCCTTTAATTTATTTTATAATGTTCATTATCTTTATTCAATAAGAATGTTTTTTTGTTCTTGTTTATTGCAAAAGTTCGAAGATTTCAAACACAAATTTCCATATTATGGAATGGAATTTTGACAAAATTAGACTTGTTGAAAAGTCTGAATCATCCATCACCATTTTTATAATATACTGTATAATATAATATATATAATATATACTGTATAATATACTGGATGTAACCCGATGTTACTCGGGGTTGTGCTTTGAGCACAGAAAGAGGACGATTTTCAAAACTGCTCTCATTTTTACGTTTTTAAAATTATCAATTCAATTTTAACATTTTTTAAATAATCGTTTTTTGGGGTTTTGCCCCCTCCTTCAGTCGAAAGTGTTTAGTCAAATTTCCGTAAAACTGTACCTGCCAGACATGATTAAAACAAAAAAATTACATCTTCAACGTCTTGATCTGACGTCTGGTTTCTGAGGAAAATGGACACCCACACTCAGAAAAGAAACACATAACTTCCTCCGGTGAAAATTTTTCTATTTTCGATAATAGCAATTTTCTCTTTTCAAATAAAATTTTCTTCAATTAGAATAAATTTTCACATTTTCGAAGAAATATTTCTTCACTTCTAGGAAATGGAAATACTTCAATGTCTCTTATAATGACAAATATTTTTCTCGCACAAAAAAATTCTCATTTATACAGAAAAATTTTTTGAAAATGAAAATTTTTTCCTATATTTTGATAAAAACTTTACTATTAGAAGTATTTTCTTTAATAAAAACAAATGTTTTCTCAAAAACAAAGAGTCTTTCTCTCTAAAATCGAATTATTTTTATATATTACTCTTTTTCATAGAAGGTTTTTATAATTTTTAGAGAATTTTTAGGATCGCATTTAGAGAAAAGCATTTTCTGAAGCAAGGTCAATATCATTTTTCGGAAAATATTATGCCATTTTTATCATATTCCGAGAAAATTTTTTCTGAGTGCAGTTTGAAAAGTTATTTCGAGAAAAATGCGTTTAAAGTTTTTCTTAGCATGCATTTAATATGCAATTTTATCTCAAATAAATTCCAATTTTAAAAAATCCTATAAGCTTCGATTCGTATTTTGGATTGTCTTCGTTCAACTTCGGTTTTGGTCGATACTGTTCGGTAAATTTTTTTTTATCTTTATATAGCTTCTGCTGGTATTCGTTAAACTTCTTTTTTTTCGTTCGTCTTTGGTTCTTGACTTCGTTTGCCTTCGGCTCATTCCTTGATTTTTGTCGAAAGAATTTTTAAAAGCATAGGATCTATTTCAGTAACAGATACAAATGCTTACCAAGTTTCATCAAAATCGGTTAATCCGTTTTGACGTGAATGAGCCGAACATAGTTGATTGAATAAAGTGCCCTCTCACAGAAGTTTTCTGAAATTTAAATAGCCTGAATTCTGTTGCAGAGTCAAGTTATTTCACGTACCAAATTTTAGTAAATCAAGTCATTTAGGAGTTATTGAGTCTTAACAATGCACTACTTAAAGCGACCTCTTTCGGAAGTCTTTGGAATTTTTTATATTTTATGTTTTATCTTGGGTGCATTCGAATGTTCATACCAAATTTCATTGAAATCGGTTCAGGCGTTTAGGAGTTATTGAGTCTTTAAAACGCACTACTTAAAGCGCCCCCTTACGGAAGTCTTTGAAATTTTCATGGCCTATGTTTTATTTTGGGAGCAGTTGAATCTTCATACCAAATTTCATGGAAATAGGTTAAGGCGTTAAGAAGTCATTACAGAGCGCCACGCCCACATACATCCACCCACTTTTTTATCTATGCTTTATATTGGTTGCAGTTGAACGTTCATACCAAATTTCATTGAAATAGGTCCTGGCGTTTAGGAGTTATTGAATCGTCAAAATGCACTACTTAAAGCGCCCTCTTGCGTAAGTCTTTGGAATTTTTTATGGCTTATGTTTTGTTTTGGGAGCAGTTGAACTTTCATACCAAATTTCATAGAAATCGGTCCAGGCGTTAAGAAGTTATTATAGAGTGCCACGCCCACATACTTCCGCCCACTTTTTTACCTATGCTTTATATTGGTTGCAGGTGAACGTTCATACCAAATTTCATTGAATTAGGTCCATGCGTTTAGGAGTTATGGAGTCTTCAAAATGCACTGCTTAAAGCGCCCTCTTGCGTAAGTCTTTGGAATTTTTATGGCTTATGTTTTGTTTTGGGAGCAGTTGAACCTTCATACCAAATTTCATAGAAATCGGTCCAGGCGTTTAGAAGTTATTATAGAGTGCCACGCCCACATACTTTCGCCCAATTTTTACCTATGCCTTATCTTGGGTGCAGTTGAACCTTCATACCAAATTTCATTGAAATCGGAATCGAAAGTTTTTGTAATTTTTTATAGCCTATCTTTTATTTTGGGAGCAGTTGAACCTCCATACCAAATTTCATTAAAATCGGTTCAGGCATTTAGAAGTTATTATAGACTGCCACGCCCACATACTTGCGCCCACTTTTTTACACCCCCTATGTTCTTTCTCTCTATGAAAGGTACTCGGTGTCCAAATTTCAGCTCAATCGGATAAACGGTGCTCGAGCCTATACGGAACAGACAGACAGACTGGAGGACAAACATTTGATTTTATATATAAGAAGATATACCAATAAGTAAACTTCATTTTTCTTCCCTCGGTTAAGCAGAAAATTTAAGAAATTTGTTATCTGAATGATTTTACATCTGAGTAACTGAATGAATTAAAAAATTCAACTTACAGGTCTATTCTGGTGCTGCAGTAACAATCAATTGTCACCGCACTATTGTTACCTTTTTTTGCCACCCTATTTTGTTACTTATTCTGGTAATGGCGTAACAGTGAAAAAGGTAAATTGAGTTCAACACAGTGGAGAAGAGCTTTTCATCAATCGTTCTGTAAAATTTCTGTTAAAAAAATTAAAAAATGTAAAACAAAACGCAAGGAAAGTAAGCATTTTTGGTTTATATTGAATATTTCATAATTTTAATGCAATTAAAACTAATTATTGCATAAAATTCATTGTGGCGTCATAGCGTTTATAGCCAAAAAGAAAAGGCGATTGTCACAAACCTGTTAATAAGTATTTTATAGATTCTCATTCATACTGACATGTTGTTGCCACCAAATATTTATACCCCCACGCGTACTGCGTAAGGGGTATATTAATTTTGTCACGACGTGTGTAACGCCCATAAGGAGGCGTGGTAGGTAAAGAAAAGTATATATATTCTTGCTCAGCATCACCACCTGAGTTGATTTAGCCATGTCCGTCTGTCTGTCCGTCTGTCCGTCTGTCTGTCCGTCTGTGGACACGATTACAGCCGTAATTTTGAAGTTATCGTGCTGAAATTCGGTATATAAGCTTTTTTCTAAAAAACTAAGATCAAGTTCGAGAATGGGCTAAATCGGATCAAAACCACGCCTACCTCCCATACAACACAAATGATGAAAACTCTATAAAGAGGCTAATATCAAAGTTACAAAATTGAAACTCAGTATTTGTGTGTTCTATGTTAAAACTTAGGTGTGTTAGAAAAATGGGCGTTATCCACCCACTAACACTCCCACCTCCCATACAACCCCAAAATTGAAAACTCTATAAAGAGACTAATATTAAAGTTACAAAACTGAAACTCGGTATTTGTGTGTTCTATGTCAAAACTTAGGTGTGTAAGAAAAATGGGCGTCATCCACCCACTTACACGCCCACCTCCCATACAACCCCAAAATTGAAAACTCTATAAAGAGACTAATATTAAAGTTACAAAACTGAAACTCGGTATTTGTGTGTTCTATGTCAAAACTTAGGTGTGTTAGAAAAATGGGCGTCATCCACCCACTAACACGCCCACCTCCTATACAACCCCAAAATGGAATATTTTATAAAAAGGCTTATATTTATGCTGCAGAAAAACAATTTGATATGTTTGTATTTTAGACACATAAAAATAACAAAATCTTCTAAAATCCCATACAAAAAGCTCTCTAATTTAAGATTAGTTAACCCTTAAGAATCAGTCGTGGGGGTATTTTAACTTCGGCCAAGTCGAAGATATACCTTACTAGTTTTGATATAGATATGTGCATAAAAATATATTATTGCAAGGAAGCGAAAAATTGATGGTATTGACATTTATATATTAAATCTTCTTAATATATAAAACCAAATGTTTGTCCCTCTGTCTGTCTGTCTGTCTGTTCCGTATAGGCTCGCGCACCGTTTATCCGATTGAGCTGAAATTTGGACACCAAGTACCTTTCATTGAGAGAAAGAACATAGGGGTGTAAAAAAGTGGGCGGAAGTATGTGGGCGTGGCACTCTATAATAACTTCTAAACGCCTGGACCGATTTCTATGAAATTTGGTATGAAGGTTCAACTGCTCCCGAAATAAAACATAAGCCATAAAAAATTCCAAAGACTTCCGCAAGAGGGCGCTTTTAGTAGTGCGTTTTTAAGACTCAATAACTCCTAAACTCCAATCTTTTTGTCTTTTTTTTAAGTCATGTAAACTGGTGCGACCATAACCTACGAAAACATGATGACAAATTATATGCTTGCGCATATAATAAACATCTGCTTTCAAAAAACCTTTTTCACGCCTTCTATGGTTAAATACCAACAAAATGTTGGAACCTAGATGGACACGTGATAAAGAAGTAAACAAAAAGCGCAACAACAAAATCTTTGCAGAATAAATGAAGTCAATTTTTTTACATTTTGCAATAAGCAAGAGTAGGAAAACACTGCTTGAACAAGTGAAAAGCTTTTTGGGTAATTCCGTTTTGGTTTTACTGCAATTGAGCTTATTGAAGTTAGTGGACTGCATAAACCACAGAGACAACTGTGAGTCGGAGTAGCGTCCGACGAAACCATGGTCTAGTCTGCTCAATTTGTTCTGCAAAGAACATTGTTGTTGTAGCAACCTGTTTGGCTTCACGAATTATTTGGCATCAAGCTCTAAATATAATTCTTGAAAAATATGTTTTTTAAGAACTGTACACTAATTTAAAATACTAATGTTATAACTTAAAGTCCATTTTGGATGTTTTTTGGGACACCCATTATAGTGCTGAAACACTTTCGATGTAAGCTTTTATTTTAGGGAGTGTCGTTTTATATTCAGTTTTTCTCTCATATAAAGCGACCCACTCTAGTGAACAGTTTCGGTTGAACTCAAACTAAACTCTCTGGGTAGACTTGTTGTAAATATATTACAGTGTTTTCATAAAAGCATAAAGCCTCAATTTATGATCAACAATTTTATTGGATTTAGGATATTAAAATTAATTTCAAACCTCTTTCGTCAGCCTTTGTCTCCACGTTGGTTTTTTCTTTAGCCAGGCGCAAGCGAGCTGGAACTAGAGGCTCCTCTTGTTGATGACTTAGCTGTGAGTGCATGGACGACAGGGTCGTTATACCTCGTGATTTGTGTACAACATAGCCTACATTTAATATGTGTTGATTGCGATTTTTCAATTGGAAGCAGTTCATCAAAAGAGAAATGGAAAAGAAAATATAATTTTTAAAAGCTATTAAATAATTATATCCAATAAATTATAAAAATAATAATAAAATTACCTTCTCGATCTTGACTGATTTCGTTTTTTTGCTCAGCCATTTGATATTCAATAGAAGGCGCTGATCTGCACGCTAAAGCATTGGCAGACGATGAACTCGTAACTAAAAGTTTGTTTAATAAAAAAATTAAAAATACTAAAATAAAAAGTTTAATAAAAGCTAATAAATTATAAATTTACAACTAAAAGATTAAATAGTGCAGTTTCTCATATTTTAAACGTAGTGATAAAAAAAAAACAGAGTTCTGGTTTAAAAAATCTCAGACAGAAGCTATTTGTGCGGCAACAACTTCAAAGTTCAAGAATTTATCGATGTTTTTTACAACTAACAAATTTAACTACTTAATCTAGTAATAATACATCAAATATTTAGCAAAAAAAGTTCAAGATCAAAAAGTATCAAACGGTTCTTTTACAAGATATTACTAGCTGGCAAGTAAAGACAAATGAGAGAAATTGAATTAATATTCTATTATTAACACTCATAAGTTCCCTTTAAAAAAAACAACATTTCAAATTATATATCAAGTTAAGCAAAGCTTAATAAGCTGAAAGCTTGCGAAACAAAGTAAAAATCTGGTAATTTATGATCTGATAATGGTTATGTATACACACATGTTTGTGGAAGTATACTTCATCGACATCCTAGCAATTAATGATAATTAAAAGCATAGTTTCGTTTTGACTATTTTGATTTGAATGACTGTAAATAAGTATGTTAATCAGACTGTAAATAAGTATACATATGTAAGACAGCTCAAAATTAGATTTCTTCGATTTTATATCTTACTTGTATATTATTTTAAGAAGGGTCGTATTTAAAATAATTAAGTAGCAGACGATATGACATTTTTCATTCACCTCAAATGTTATTTTATTCCAGTCGTCGTCAATGTATTTTTAATCATGACACCTTACTTTACTAACAATTTGTTCATATAAAAAACACTGTAATAGCGAAACAGGTTCTGATCCAGGCTAACATGTTCAGCCTGTACATAGCAATAACAACTATAACAGTTTGAGTGATATAGAGCAGGACGCTTGTCTTTTATATATTAAGATAGTAGCAAATAATCATATTGAAAGTTTTAAAAAATTAGACGTATGATTTTAATATTAGCTGCGTTCGCTTCGCCAGTGCTCAACTCTCTTGTGAAAAGAACGTCTTCTCATTTTGCTTTTATTTGCTCAATAGTTGGCAACGCTTTTGTTATGACGACCACATCAATAAATACATGAAAATTTATCCCGTACACCAACCAAGTGAAAAAATAAGAACTTGGCAACGCAACTTTACTCAACTCAACAGGTAGTTGACTTTCTCTATGCTCAACTAGCTGGAGACTTTGTTGTTGTTTTCTCATACAAATTTTGAAATAAGCGACATTAGTTGAGTAAAGGCTGGCGAATCGAACGCAGCTATTGAAGACCTTGATCTTGAAGGTAAGAGTTGCGCTGAAAAGTTCGTATGCTAACATCGTAAAACAAATTTTTTTTTGTAAAATTCGATTGTATTATTCAACATAGTTGCCTTTAAGGGCGATATAACGATTAAATCGATCATACAATTTTTCATTACCATTTTTATAGAACCATTTCTGTTTCGCCTCAAAATAGACCTAAATTTCAGTGATAACTTCTTCTTCATTAGTGCTGAATTTTTTTCCAGCGAACATTTTTTGAGGTCTCGGCAAAAAAGAAAAAAAACAAATGGGAGTCAGATCTGGAGAATATGGTGGATGGGGAAGCAATTCATAGGCTTATTCTTGCAATTTTGCCATCGATTTTTTATTTAAAGTCGCCCGTTTTTTTTGTTACTTCATCCAAGAAACGCTCAAACAACGCTATGTTTGTATGCCTTCACGCCGTATGAACAAATGCTGCATTGAGCTCGTTTCTTTGGCTGTGGTTGATTGTCTACGTCAAAACGACGCTTGTGGCTGGTTGAAGGCATTTTATTTTTTAATATATATACTCCTCAATATATACTTATATTCAGTGCATACAGTCGGTGCCAATTATTCGCCAAATACAAGAGATTTTTTAATCGTTAATTTTTTTTTAATTAGCATGCTTGGAGCCCTAGTCCGATCCCCAGTCGCGGTGAAAAGTTTTTCCAATAAAAAAATTTTTCTGATCAGTCACCACATCTCTGCAGACAATGGCAAACCTCAGAGAGTAAATAATACCATGTAAAGCTTCTTGAGAACATGGACTTTAGCCGTTAGGAGTCGGCATATAACATGTAGGTCCAATTCTCGGTCAATTGTGTGCAAACATTTAATAACACACACAACACAATTGATCATAAGAAGTTTGGTCAAAGTCCTTTCAAGGGCTGAAATGGCCAATTTGTTTTTGTTTTATCATTTTTTTTTTTTGCCATTACCCGATTAATTTTGGCCGTATACGTAATAGTTCTTGTAAGCATTTTAATGATTTCATACAACTATACATTTTTTAAAAACTTTGAGGTCGATTATTTCGAAATATTTTTTATGTGGCATGTCATGTTTTTACAATAAGCCCTTTAATTCTATGTCTACACAGAGTTTAGTTCATATCAATTAACATTTAACCGAAGTTGTTCACATAGAGATATCGCATCAAAATTGAGTTTATTTTGCCGACAATGATGCTGCCATCTCTGCGTACACATGCGCTTTTTTCTTGCTATGCGAAGCTTTGATATTTTTCATCACATATTTGGATGAATACTTCATTCCCTACTCTTGCCCAAATTCTTTTTGATGTTCTTTTGCTCAATTTAAAAGAAAATAACAAGCAATAGTTGAAAACATAAATTGTATAACTCCAGGTAGCAGTTGTTCTATTTTTACATTTCTTATAAAAAATTTCTTTCGTCAAGAATATCACTGAGCGTACACTTTCATATAATTTTGATGTTAATTTGTGAGTGACTCCTCGTTAAAGTACTTCGTATATGCATAAACGAAACACCAGTACGCTTCCAAGCGGCTACTTGTGAGAAAAGCAATATCGTGCCCGTTCCATACTAGAGTAAACCTCTTAAGTGCTCCAAATGAGCTTCGAAGAGATTTTGCATAAGTTTTTAAGAGGCAGGAAAAATATTCCTCGCAATAGCTTGTTAGAAGTTCAATTGTTAGTTGGGAATGAAAGCTATGAAATTGAAGCAGACGAAATGTTAACAAAAAGCAAGCGTAAGAACGGCATTCTTATGAAAATGTTTTACCAAGGTAACAATCAACTGGACGAGAAGCTCTCAAAAAAAATATTAATGTTCATTAATTGATTTTTAATAAATATTTGTAAGCTTTGCAACATGTATTAAAAAATCAGTGTTTAAACATGTTCAAAATAATGAATAAAAGTTTTTCTAATGATAAAAAAAAGGCCTACTGACCACACAAAACGAAAAAAACTAAGTTTTATTTATACACATCTAATTAAAAATAGCCTTAAATTCAAAAAATTAAGTGGCAATATTAAAATTGATTATTGGTATTACAAAGCGAAAGACAAGGGTTACAGGACAACTACGTACAACGAAATAAAACAAACATTAACAAACAATATTAGAAACAAATTTCACAAGCAATTAACGATTTGAAGAAAAATAATAATGAGATATTGATTATTTTGTAAAGACCTTGGAATGGGGGACGATCCGTTGGCGAACCAGAAAGTGCATCTGATTCACTTCTTAGATCTGGAATCGGTGTAACTGGTTTCGTTGTAAGACCACGTCGGTGACAAATTCCGTATTCATTGGAGCCCGCGTTTCTTTGCGCAATTATATCTATGTGTTTGAGTTGTTGTAGTTCGATGTAAGTTATTGATCGAAGTGAAAAATATTTTTGTTTTCAATTGTAAAGAACCGACGTAAGCATTGCAAATAAAAAAGAAAAGATTTTTATTTTTATGTGATATGAAATGTATGTTCTTCAAAAATATGTGATGATAAATGTGATGCTCTTAAAATCAAATGTAATTGTTCCAAGATTAGATATTTGATCAGTAAATTATATCATGTACTAAGCTTTACTAACACTTTTAACCCAAAGTTGAAGTTTAAGAGGCTTTTTCGAGGCTGTTAAACCTCTTTTTTGGCCATTCTTAATTGTTATTCAAGCATTTTATTAAACATCCAACAAAAAATAGGATGTAGAAATAATCGTTATTTTTATTATAACTTATTCCCCTTATAATAAATTCCAAAATTAATATCAGAAGGAACATTAGCTGCTATGGCTATTAGCTGAAAATATTTAAAATTAAATAATTAATAAAGGGTTATCCATCAAGGCGAGTGGTACTATGATTTTGAATAAAACGGATCGGAAGTTTTCCAAATATTTAATTTCGTTACACGATAGGACTACGTGTGAAAAATCATTTCGCGAATTCATAGCGACTATTCCATAGTATCTAAATATCTTAATCTTTCGGCCATATTTTCGATGACATTTTGCATTATGGCCTCCGGAATGGACCGAGTCACCGATGTTATATTGCTTTTCAAGCCTGGAATCGTTTTCTGATCATTCACATAGACTTTATCTTTCGTGTAACACAGAAAAAAGTCTAACGGCGTCAAATCGCATGATCTGGGCGGCCAATTCACATCACCGCGAAGAGAAATTGAGGCGAGTTGTGTGTGGTTAGGGGTGACACCATTTCGATATTTTTTGTATTTGTATTTCTCAAGCAGACAGAAAATGTGATGAAAACATTGCGTTAAAAAATTTGTATCCCATTTTTATACCCTAAACCTGAAAGGTGAGGGTATATTAACTTTGTGCAAACGTTTGTAACGCATAGAACGCATAGAACGATGGGAGTCCGGTATAGAAAAGTATATATATTCTTGATCAGCGTCACCTCGTAAGTCGAGCTATTCATGTCCGTCCGTCCGTCCGTCCGTCCGTCTGTGTGTTGTCCGTAAACACAGGATAAGAAGAAAGAGTTGAGATAATTGGATGAAACTTGGTACACATGGTCACATGAACCGCAGGATTTGCACTATTGAATATTTTTGGAATCTGCCTACGGACACGCCTACCTCCCATGCAACGCAAAAATTGAAAACTGCATAACTCAGCTCATAGTTCACCTACAATTATAAAATTTGGTATGTATGTGTTTTGTATCAACACAAAGATGTCTTAGAATGGGTATTATCCGCGAACGGACACGCCCACTTCCCATACAACCCACAAATTGAAAACGCAATAAATAAGCTCGTGTTTAACCTACAGAGATTAAATTTGGCACGTATGTCTTTACGACAAAACAAAAATGGTTTTGAAAAATGGACGTCATCCGCCCATGGACACGCCTACCTCCCATACAACCCAAAAAGCTTAAAACTCAATAAATAAGGTTATGTTTGTCATAGAGAAATCAATTTTGGTACGTAGGTATTTTATACCAAAACTAAGGTGTGTTCAAAAATTGGGAGTAATCCATCCAAGTACACACCCACCTCCCATAGTGAAAGCACAATAAAGATATTAACTGTGAGCTACAGGAATAAAACTTGGTATGTGTAAATTTTTCATCATTATTTAAATAAATATAAAATATGGGCTTCATCCGCCCACGGACACGTCCATTTTCAATAATATTATTTTTTTTTTTTAAAAGTAGGTTTAGGGTATTTCATAGTCGGCCTGGACCGACTTTAGACTTTCTTTGCTTGTTTTAATTGCTGTTTAAAATTAAAGATTTTGCTTGCAAGTCTTAACAATGAGGATTTTCAATAATATTATTTTTTTTTTAAAAGTAGGTTTAGGGTATTTCATAGTCGGCCTGGACCGACTTTAGACTTTCTTTGCTTGTTTTAATTGCTGTTTAAACACTCTAAAAAGTAAAGCGTATTTTAAAGACTGCCTTTAAATCAACTTGTGCCTGAATTTAAGCATGTTTTGAATTGTAATATTCTAAATGCTTGAAAACCCAAAGAAGCATATTTGAAGTCAGCTTTTGGATGTTGATTTTCAGACAAGCTAGCTAAATTTAAACCAATTTATTGGTTTTTATATTAAAAATGTCTACAATTCATCATATGAGTCTTAATTTAAGATAGCTTGCATTGCTATTCAGGCCAGTTTGTTTACGATAAGAGCTGAAATTCAGCGAAGGTAAGGCTGCATTTACCATTTAACTGCCTTTAAGTAAGACATCATTGAATGCTGTTTTACAGCATAAAAAGGCAAAAGTAATTTCAGCAAAAGCTGTCTTAATGCTGTTGCAGCTTATTTTAAGACAGTTTTTTTACCTAATATTAAGATTTACTTTTTACAGTGAAATTAAAAATTTTGCTTGCAAGTCTTAACAATGAGGAGACATCGAAAAATTTAGTGGAGATCGCATATTTTAAATCTTGCGATAAATCATATGATTTATTTCACGACGTATGTTTTATGCCTCTTTTAAACGGCAAGGCAATGCTAACTTTCATTGTCTAGTGGGACTTTTACCAAACATTTCATTAGCATTGAAAGTATTTCTTACAATTTGTGTATCGTAGCTTAATGCGAAAGGAAATTTTAAAGCTTAAATTAATAAAGACTTATTTAAGGTATTTCATCTATTTCATGCGACAGGAAAGAGTTTCCGATCTTGCTATTTTATTCATCGAAAACGAGCTTGCAAGCAATGTTGCCACTTTGCGCCAATTGGACCAACAATTTTCTTTTTTTAACGTTTGGTCCACTTTTTTTCATTTGGTTCAGTTTATGAAAAGTTTACGTATTCAATTTAAGCCAGACATGCACAACGAAATCAACAAAATTTTTTCGTTTCGTTGAGGCAGAAAATTAAATTATCAAAATTATGTCGTTTTTTAAATAAACGTTAAAAATTTATCAAATCCAATTTCGTTTCGTTAAAAAACGAAAAATTTTCTATTATTTTCTTCTATGCTAAAAAAAATTTATTCTGCTGCAAAAACACGATATATTTTGTTGAAATTAACGTTATTTTCAACGGTTGAATGGGAACAAAACCGAAAAAATTGTATATCGTTTTCTCCGAAACGAAATAAATATTTTTCGTTTTTTGAATGAACGTAATTTTTTTTTATTTTTTGATTTCGCTTCAACGAAACAAAAAATATTTTGGTTATCGTTAAAATTAACGTTAACGTGCATGCCTGATTGAAACAAATGTTCTATGTTTTGGTCGGCAAGACAAAATTTACTTACAAAAATCAACACTTATCATGAAGTGAAAAACACGTTTTGCGGCTTGATTCATTCTACCTGCACAAATTGGATCATCTACATGGCATCCTATTATTTTTGAAGTGAAACTTCTTTAGCCGCGTGTACAACATACGGCGAACGAAACGGTAGTAAAATTAAGGTGAATTTAATTGAAATTAAGTGTTCGAAACACCCAATAAATTCGAAGGAAAAAATTATCAAACAATGGTTTGAGTCCGAACTAACAGACGAATTAATCAACAAAGTTGTAGACCGTAATTTTTGAAGGTGGAATTATCAACTAGACACGTTATGCTTCAATTTCCAACCGTGACACATTACGCTGGAATTTTCAACCTGTATGATTCAATGGCCAATCGAATGCAATAAGATTATCTGAGGTCACAGACGGGGTCATTGGCAATGTCATGAATTCCACCAATCATTTGGACAAAAATGGATGAATCTATGGCAAATCGGATGCAATGGGATTATCAGAGGACACAGGCGGTTCATTGGCGATTTCATGGATTCCATGGATCATTTGGACAAAAATGGATGATTCTATGGCCAATCGGATGCAATGGTATTATCTGAGGTCACAGGCGGGTCGTCATTCGCAGGTGGTTATTGAAACTTTAATGAATTCCATTTTTAAGTACATTTTTTTACAAGACGAACTCAATTTATATTGATGATGATGAGAAATGAGTTCATTACGATAACCCTTAGCGCTAAGAACCATACGGATTTTTTTACAAATCGATGCCAAAGCCAATTCACAGTGACAAGGTCCTTCTCTGTGTTTGGTCTCTGTATTTGGTGGGGCTTTGGTGTACTATAGGCTGCTACAACTAGGTGAAACTATCACAGGGCAACTCTACCGAACTCAATTGATGCATTCGAACCGAGCATAGAAGCAAAAACATCCAGAGTGCGATCAAAGGCACAACAAGGTAATTTTGCAACATGACAACGCTCGGCCACATGTTACGCAGCCGGTCAAAACATACCTTGAAACGCTGGAATGGGAAGTCTTACCCCTATTATTTGGTTTCTTTGATGACGCAAGAAATTGCGGATCAGCACTTTCGCTCTTTTAAAATAAACTATCTTCTAATGGCTTTATATGAAATGAGACTTTTTTAGTAAGACTAACCCAAAAAAGTAGAGAGTTTTTAATTTAAAGTTTCACTTATACCGTGCGTGGCAGCCACACACATATTTTTTTTTTTTCTTATAGATTTGGAGTCTCTTAATACGAAAATCGCAAACAAAATTTTTTATGGTTGCATTTATTTTTAAATTTTCAAGTTTTTCTCGCTTTTTTCAAATAAAGTCATATCGCACACCCTCTTGTTGTGACTCATTCGTCACAAGCGAAACTGAGTTGTTTTTATATTATAAACTACAAATACTGACCTACCTCAATAATAATGAAGCGATCAGCGTTTTTGTAATGCTTGCCAATTTAAGTTTACGGTCAAGCACCCAACAATTAAAAAGTGCAACGGTCAGCTTAAAACAGCAAGTAAGCACGGGCCAGCTACTTGAGCTGAGCTTCTGTTACCATAGCTTATAAATTATATTGCGGAAGTAAACAAAGAATGTATATTTGTAATATGTTTGTTTGTATATTTAAAATACGAAGTATGTATATTTGTATGTTGTTTAGCAAAAATGTCTAGGTTAATTGTATATATGTAACTATTATGGAATTGTCATCAAGTTTCATTACGGAAGTTAAGATAATGATCTTGAGACCAAGTAGATTTTAAGATTCAAATCTGTGATATAAATAAGAGTAAAATTAATAAAAAGAAGAGAGTTAATTAAGCAATCAAGAAGTGAAGTCTCATTTTAAACTTTCAGGTACCACCAGCGCAGAAAAACATTTGGTGAGTATACATTTAATGATGTAACAGGTAATACATATAACGTTACACAACAGAGTTGTGTGGGTTCAACGGAGAACCCCACACAACACTCTTCAATAGTGACACAACTCGAAATTTTTCAATTTTGACTTTTTAATGTTAACCAATTCGTAACGCACATCTCCATCGACTGTTAAAATTTTGTTTTAATCTGATTGATCTGTCATTTTTAAAAAATAGTTTATGTCCTTCTTTTGTATGAAGTTGCTTTGAAAAAGAAATAGTTTTTTGCCTCTCCTGAAAATTTTAAAATTTTGAGTTGTGTCACTTTTGAAGATCATGTGCGATATATATATTTAAATATATCTTGTATATTTCCTATTCGATTTTTATAATCAAGCCTATCAAATTAAGCCCAATAAGATTTTCTGCACAAATTTTTTTCATGTGAATTGAAGAAATTTTTATAAAAGAATCAGCAGTTTTTGTGCTATTAAAAGAAATATTTTGAAAAAATGGTTTTTCCACATAAAAAGGCAAGTCAAAAGTGCCTTAAAATATAATTAAAAATCGAAAGCTTAAAAAACTGGTTATTTTACCATTTGATCTTTAAAATACATTTTTAATAGAGAAAACAGTTATCACCGAAAGAAATTCGTGAAAAAAATAAGGTCAGGTATCATTTGAGTTTTGGTTTTTACATATTTGATTACATCTTACTTTTAGTGAATTTTTCGTTTGGCCATAAACTGCTCATCCAAATGTTAAATTTTTTTACAAACATGTAGAACATTTTATTGCTCATGGCTCAAATAATCAAATAAGTAGTGTACAAGATATATTAAAATTATTTAAATATTAAATATTATTTATATATTTAAATGCTACTATTTGAAAAATGCGAGAAAACCCTAAAAAAATTTTTAAAAAACGTAACCATTTACAATTTTTTTTTGCGATTTTCGTGTTTAGAGTCCCCAAATATATTAGTATAAAAAAAAACTAGTGGCATGCCGTGTCCAAAAACAGTGTCGCAAAGTGTAATTGTGTCCCTTTTCTAAATTATGTATGTTATTCAGAGCAAATAGATTTTATTTGAGTGAGTGTTTCAAAATCAGAAAGTTTTTTTTTGCCCTGTTTTAAAAATGGTTACATTTAAATTGATCCGCTGTATTCCAAAAAATCTTTTTGAATGAGAATCATGAATGCATGATAATGTTGATAGGACCATTTGTCATCTAATTTTTTAATAGCTTTTAAATATTTCATTCGATTTGGCCAAATTTTTACTAATTGTAAGAATTTTTTATGATATAATGATCTTTTATATTAAATCTTAAAAATAGGAAATTTTCGTTTATTAATTATTGCTAATTGATAAAAAAGTCATATGAGAAACCAGTTAATTTTTGGTATAATTTTTGTAATGGTGTTAATAATAAAGTTCTTGTGGAAGTTTTGTGTAAAAGATACAAAAGATACATTAAAAATGGACTACGTTAAATATGTTTTTGAGGACTCGTCTGTTGATGTCATTTGCGTATCTGAGACGCGGTTTTGTTGTGATGTGTTAGACTCTGTATATAATATTAAAAACTTAACGATTTTTAGGAATGATAGGAACGGAAGAAGGGGAGGCGGTGTTGCGATTTATTGTCGATGTAACTTAAAGGCTAAAGTAGTAAATTAGTCAAAAAATTCTAATAATGGTGAGTACCTGAATATATGTATAGCTGACAATGGTGTGAATGTATTCCTGTCTTGTGCAATAGTTTAGACTTATTTTTTTCAGAATTGTCAGATATTTCAATAGATTTTAATTATTTTGTTATATGTGGTGACTTCGATGTAAATCTTTTATGTAATGACATCTCAACACGTTCTATATGTGATAATATTGCATCTGTCGGTCTCTCTGTATTAAATGATACCATGCCTACGCGTTTTTCTTCTAATGATAACCCTAGTCTTCTTGATTATTTTATTGACCAAAAATCTCATCTGAGAAATGGGAAAATTATAGGTGCGCAAGGAATGCATCAGTTGCTATAATAAGACAATCAAAAATAAAATATTGCTCTGCTAAATTGAAAATATCACTTCCACCAAAAGTTTTATGGAAAATTTTAAGAAACTCTGTATCGTTGATAAGCAAACACCTAATTGTCAAATTCAACCTGATTGTCTGAATGAATATTTTCTTTCTACCCTGAACGAAAATCGAAATAATACCCATAGTTCTTTTAATATTTTGGATTCCTCTTCAAATCAGACATTTCAGTTTTCAACGGTAACAGAAGATGAAGTGGCAAAGGCAGTTTTGAAAATTAAATCAAATAGGATTGGAGAAGATGGCATAAATTTAAAATTTAAAAAGATTATTTTACCTCATGTTCTTAGCTCCCTCACCCATAATATAAATTATTGTCTTACAACATCGTCGTTTCCTTGTTTATAGAAATCTGCAATTGTAACGCCGGTAGCAAAATAAAACAGAAGCTTGTGAGCCAAAAGATTTCAGGCCTATAAGTATATTGTCTTCTATGTCGAAAGTCTGTGAATATCTTATGGCTAATCAAATATCGTCATTCCTAAGTCAAAATTAGGACTTTTGTCTCCATTCCAATCAGGATTTCGTGCTAGTCATAGTTGCTCTACTGCAACGCTTAAAGTATTTGACGACATAAGGTCCCCATATGATGATGGTCGTTTAACTATACTGTACCTGCTTGATTTTTCGAAAGCATTTGACACTGTTTGTCATCAATTTCTCTGTCAAGAATTGAAAAATATATATGGGTTTAGTGACAATGCCACTCGTCTCATAAGTAGCTATTTGACAGATAGAAAACAAAGTGCAAAGGTTGGTAATAATTTTTCTCTTTACAAATCTGTTTGTTACGGTGTACCGCAGGGATCGGTTCTTGGTCCACTTTCGTTCTCGATATTTGTGAATGACATTTTTGGTTGTTGCACCTATTCATCAATGCACGCTTATCCTGATGATGTTCAGATTTACTTGTCTGGCAAAACAAACCTTATGGAAGATCTTGTGTATAAACTGAACGAAGAACTTCTCAGTATAAGCATATAAGCATATGAGCTATGAATAATTATCTCCATCTTAATGTTCTTAAGTCCTATGTGTTGCCTATTTCTAAAATAAAAATAGACCCTAGCTCCATCCCAGACGTATTAATGGATAATAAGAAAATAAAAACTGTAAATAGTGTTGTTAGCCTTGGTTTTCATGTTAATTCTTACCTCACATGCACAGATCACATCAACAGTGTAGTCCGCAAAGTATATTACATTTTGCGAAATCTTTGGATGTCGGCTCAGTTCACTCCTATTGATATAAGACGTAAGCTTGTAATTCAGCTCATTGTTCCTGTCATAACATATGCCGAACTTGTGTATAGTATAGTTATAATCACAGTGCCAACATAAACTTCAAATCGCTTTTAATCATGGTACACGTTATGTTTATGGCTTACGTAGGTTTTATCATTAATCTGAATTAAGAAATTGTATACTTGGATGCGATATAATAAGTTACTCTAATATAAGAAATTTCATATTTCTGCATAAACTTAAACAGTTAAAAACTCCTTTTTACTTGTTTGAAAAATTACAATTTAGTAGTTCGCGTAGAAGCCAAACTCTTATTCTACCAAGTTTTAACTACCTTAACTCCACAAGACTATGTTTTATTAATGCTGTTCGATTATGGAATTCATTACCAAGTCAATTCAAATCAATACAGTCAAGAACGCTTTTCAAACATGCTATTCAAAGACATTTTTCATCACCTAATTCTAAGCAAATTTGCAAGTTCTCTTCCAGCTCTCTCTTGCGCTCTACCTTCATCTCTCTTTTGATCTTACCTTTCACAAAACGCATTCTAACTTTATAAATTAAGGTCATGTTATTCTTATTTATATAATTATTGTTACTTATCTTAACTTAAGTTATAATTCTAAATTAATAATTGTATTCAAAACAACTTGTCAATAAGCTTTGTACTTTAAAAGAACTTAGTTGTTAGGGTACTAATGTAATAAAATCACATAATAAATATAAATAAAATAAAAAAATTGTCACAAGCATACCGTTGTTAAGAAGATTGCAATACCTACTACTTTTTTACTACTAAAGCAATGTTCATTTATTGTAATATTGCAATAATAAAAACACTAAATTTCATTGAATTGGTTTCTTCTTTGATTTAGAAATTTCTTATAGGGGTGACACCATGAGCAACCACCCCGGGTGACACTAAGCCTAGGAACGCCTCTGCTCTGAGCTTCAACCTTCCTCACAAAATAGTCCTCCAACATAGTGTGGTACCGCTCAGAGTTGATATTGTCGGTGTTTCCGTCCTCATTTCCAAAAAAAATGACCCGATGATGCCTTCGAGACATAAACCGCACCAAACAGTTCAGAGCCCAAAAATTATTTTTTTACTTGCTGACATAGCCGCCGAGGTGGCAAACGGGCCTCGTCCAAAAAGATGATTTTTTAAGTAAAAATCATCATCTTCCGCAATCATTTGAAGTATCAGTGAAAGTACGGAGTTGTGCATGGTCACGAATCAACAGCTGCTGCGTTAATTGGCCTTTATATGGGTGTATCTTCAAGTCCAAGCGCAAAATTCGATGCTTGGAGGTCGCGGATATGCCAATTGTTTCGAACGATGGCGAATAGACATTTCGGGGGTCACGACGAGACTTGCACTTACGGCAGCAATATTCTCAGTACTGCGTGATGTCCACACTCTGGTTGGCTTCGAAACATCAAGTGCAGACCCATTTTGATAAAATTAATTTATAATGTTGCGCACAGTTGTTTTACTAATGTGGTGATTGCGACCCCATTTTTGGTTAATCCATCGTAGCGTTTGTACCATTGGCTTAGAATTTAAGATCCAAAATTCGACGATTTCAATGCGTTATTTCGTGTAGCGATCCATAACTAAAATCCTATAACTGTCACAATAACAATGACACAAAATATAGGGAACAAGGATCGATAATGCATACTTTAATCGATAACAAAGTACCATACTTTCTATTGGAACACCCTTTATATTTAAAAGTTTAAAGTTTTTGTTTAATTAGGAAAAGCCGATTTAACTTTTAATTTTAATTAATTTTTTTAATTTTGATCTTACTTTATAATCACATTTCATGCTTATATTTAATTTAACATTAATATCTCACTGGCTCTTCATGTAAAACAAAGTTGTAAAATGTCTTTGAAATTCCATAACTCGAGTCCGATTGGCTTGGGGATTTTTTTTTTTTTGTTGTGTTCTTCTCCCATCCCATTCTACGAACATAAAAATCCAGAGGCCACACCCGCTTTCACAGCCCACAAATCAATAAAAATGCTATATTTTTAAGGCTAAAATTCGGTAAGTCTAATTGTATGGTTACTGACGGCAAATTTACTAAAAAATGGTTTTCACGCCCCTTTTACCACCCACACATCAATGAAAATGCTACATTTCAAACGACAATCGACAATTCTAAAAAAAATCGGCCTGGTTAAATAAACTATATATATGCCCACCTTTTCAGAAATCATTAAAATTTACTGCTGGGTCGATTAATTTAAAATGTTTGCAATAGATTTTGTTCGAGTATGGTACACTTTATTTATACTTTTATCCCCTTTTATCTCCAATAAACCAATAAAAATTGCATGTTTCGGACGGGTTTTTTGCGAATTAGACTTAAATTTGGAAATTTAGTTCGTATGCGTATTATCGGCAAATGTATTTGAAATGGGTGTAATTGAACCCTATTTACGCCAACTTTAAATAGTTTCACTCGCCAATCCCGAGTGTAACGAGTAGCATAGTTCATGGACCATGCACGGATCATAATCCCGAATCTCCATGCATAGCTGGGAATAAGTGCATAAAACTATTACCCGCCAAAACGATCAGTGGCAACGACAATTATTCCCTGTACCACCGTCGCTCTTCTGATAACAAATGAAGATTATTTATGTTAAAAGTCAAAGGGGAAAACTCGTTCCTGTCAAAAACATTCTAAACACACGTCAATGTGGATTGTTGCAATTTCATCAAACCAATAAAGTACGTTTGTCAATAAGGGCAGTTACATGGCTGTTTTGTATTGTCGCACTGGATGCAAGCAACAAAGTGACGCGGTTTCAATTGGGGCATTACGTCAGTTGCAATGAGGCAACTTGGAGAATTTGTTCATTCCTGATACACGAACGGCAACCACCGAAGAAATTTCAATGCCAAAAACAAGGTCAGGCTGAACCAGACCATTCGGGAATGGTTTCAACAGATGCCATCGGTCGCATATACACGGTTCATCTAAGCAATGATGAATGTTTCTACCAACGGCTTATTTTGGTTAATGGTCGTGGCCCCACCTCGTTCGATACGCTACAACTGTTGATGGTGTTTTGTACAACACATATCGTGATGCCTGTCATCGTATGAATTTGCTTGAAATCGACACCCATTAAGACTTGACACTTAATGATGCAATTGTTTCTGCGTCAGCACATCATATTCGCACATTGTTCGTCATCATCATTTTTACATGTTTCTCACCCAATTCGCTCGACATATGGAACAAGTACAAAGTGAATGGCTAATGATGTTTTTTCCAGCATTCGCAGAACGACAATTCCAACTATTAGGTGAATCATAACTTCAAAATCGAGTCATTGCTTTTAATCGAAGACATGTGTCTGCTCATGCATAAGCTCATACGTTGTGGAATTTTGGAATTCCCGCTACAAACCGCCTCAAGTATGATGCTTTTTATCGTGAGTTACAGCGTGAGCGAGACTATGATCTGAATACATTAAATGATGCAAAAAAAAGAACACATTGATGCAGCGCACAGTGCTGCGTTTCATACAACCCAGCCAAAAAAAAATATTTTATGATTTTAAACGATTGGGGGTGCAAAAACAAGTTAAAAAAAATTGTATGGAAGGGTTGTCTATTTTCACTCGCTAGGGAGTTATGGGTTAATTTGTGATTTAAAGAGGTTGTTACACAAAAAATGCTGTTACATCAAAACTAATTGATGTAGACCTATTACTATTAGAGATTTGAAAAGCTATTTTAATGGCCTTTGTATCAATTTATAACATTAAGTTGTTGCAATAAAATGCATATTTTCAGAGACCAAAGTAAAAAATTTTGAAAAAAATACAGATTTTTTAAATTTAAAGTAAATTTTCTTCAAAAAAAAATTGAGTCACCCTGGTTTTTTTTTTACAAAACTATGATTCCTCGTTAAATTTTATTAAATTTGTTTTTATATTTAATTTTCTTCAAATTTTCACTAACTTAAACGAAATTTTACACATGTTCACATGAACCCAAAAATCTAGACAATTGAATATTTTCAGAATCTGCCCATGGACACGCCTACCTCCCATAAGACCATAAAATTAGAACCACTTTATAGGGAGTTGTATTTAAGCTCACAAACACTTCCTATACAACCCACTATAGTTAAAACTCTATAAATATTTTTGTATATGGGCCACCACAAAGGTATGTTATATCAGAATTAAGATGTGTTCACAAAATGGACGTCATCCGCCGACAAACACGCCCACCTCCCATACAACCCACAATATTTAAAATACTAGTAAAAGTTTTATATCTGACCTATAGAGATAAAACTTGGCATGGAAACATTTTATGTCAAAACTAAGTTTTTTTTGAATTTCGGATGTTGATATATGCGAACTAAAAATTTTATTTTAATGCTTGTTTGTATTTAAATTATGATTTGAGTTGCAAATTGAAACTTTTTACAGTGGTATGCTAGCTTTTACCTTCATATTTCAATACATATGTCTTCGAAAACCATGGGTTGAGAATCGACAGCCCTATAAATTAAACGTTGTCAACATTTGCCTGAGTTAAGACTATCAAAATTTCAATGTAAATTTAACCCATTTATTCCCAAACCATTTTAAAACCGAACATATAAATGTTTTTTCATTTTTTTGTATTAATAACGATTAAAGCATTACAAAAATATAGAAACCATTTTTTTCCATACAAGTAGCAACAAGTATGTAAGCAATGTGTCAAAGAATACATACAAACAGAAGTTCAATGGATAAATGCGCAAACAGCAAAACAGCAGTGCAAATAACTAAAACATTGTTCTGTACCCAAGCGAGTACAGTGGGAGTAAATGGGTTAATATGGTTTTTGAAAATGTGGAAGCAAATGGTTGCGAGAGTTGTCACGATCAACAGTGCCCGATGAAGTTAACGCATGCTTGAAGGCGTCACATTTTTGACGATATATGAAAAACTGCAGTTGACAACCAATATGCGAATCGCGCTACAACACGTTCCATCGTTCGTAGAATTCTCCAAGCAGTTGTTATCAATCGGTAAGTGCCAAATACAGCGTGAACAGTCAACTGGCCTCATTTCGTTTCCACCAAATTTTTGACAATTCACGTCGTGGAAGGAAGAGCTTATAACTGAAGTGTTCCCAAACATCGGCCGCAATTATTTAAATTTCAATTAGATAAGTGAGTGAGCGATTTTAGCTGTCAAGAACAAGTAGTCAATTTCATCATTGTGAGCAACATCACTGAACTACTTTTTTAAAATTCATTGAATCTGCCCGGACCATCAACACACAACTCGCAACTGAAAGTTATCTCAATCTTCATTATGCTGCGCAATCTTAATCTATCAAAGCCGTACAATGGAACTAAATTGGCAGTGAAGCAGCTGAAGAACAATGTCATTCAGGTGACGATACTCAAATGCAACTTTAAAGACGAGGATGGTACTCATTCCGAGGATTTCAATGGGACCTACTGGGAACTTCAGTTCGTGACGATCTCGGAAAATTGTACGTGGGATAATCGCGTGTAGGAAAGCCGTCTCCATTGTTTGTCTACGAACCGGACAACAAAACAAACTACGTTGTCTATCATAGAGCGCTGCATTGACAAATTGTAATGTGTATGTAATAAAAAAACATTTTAGGCAGCACAAATATTTAATAAACCTCTGCACGAATGCACTCGTTTTTTCTACATCAGTAGATCCAACCGTGCAGAGTACAGAGCTTAACAGAACACTGTTAGTCAAGCAGAGGTTATTAATTCATTTAATGACAATTAACGAATGCTGCAAAGCACTCGTTGGCTTTAAACATAACCATTTTCGCTGTTTGCTTTAACCTTCGCCGTACCAGAGATTTTTATACACGTCGTTTACCAATACCCACCCGGGTGACCCAGGTGATTTTAGTATAGGCATATATCAAAAATTAATTTTAATTTTCACCTAGCTATACTAATGCTTGAGAAATATTAAAATTTAGCGTTAAAGTATTTACATAGACCAGTGGCTCAGCAGGGATTTGATTAGGGGGATAGATCCCACTTGCACATAAGGGTAATGGGGGAACTATTGAAAAAATTACCATGGGCTACGAAGAGATTTAAGGTTAAAATTTGGCAAACAATTATTACGTGAATAGTTAAAATATTTCCCCCCTATTCTAAAACTTTGTCTACACCACTGACAGTGTTACCGAATAATAATAATATTTGCGTTTGTCATGCTACAAAATTAAGTGGAATTCTTTACTGTCAATAAAAAAGCACTCAAAACTTTTTATTAGGAAAGTAACTGTATTTCCAATATTTTTCTGCTTGTCAATTGCTGTGATTAATCAGAGATTAATCGATTACAGAGGTGAACCAGATTTACCCAGTACATGCCATCCAAACCTTCCAAGTACGGCATTAAAATCTGGTGGACCTGCTATTATCCACTACGTGGGCAAATATATAGAGGAAAAGTTAATCACATCAGGGACGTAAAACAAGGTGGGCGGGTTGTAAAGGATTTGGTCAGTGCCTACAAAAAGTCAGGAAGAAACGTAACCATGGACAACTTCTTCATAACACTGCCATTGGCCAAGGAGCTGGCAAGTTGGAGCATGTCAATTGTTACCACTTTAAAGAAAAATAAAAGCTATGTGCCCAATGAGTAAAGGCCATCTCGTGCCCGAGAAGTGACATCAAGCTTATTCGGCTTCTCTGAAAATATAACAATTTGCTCTTATGTGCCTGCCAAAAATAAGTCCACGATTTTGTTGTCTACAGTAAACAAAGATAGTGCGGTATCTGGGCCATAAAAGAAACCTGAAATAAATTTGCATTACAACAAAACGAAGGGCGGTGTAGACACCATGGACAAAATGCTATCCCAATACACCATCAAAAGAGCAACACTGCGCTGGCCTCCGGCGATGTTCTTTAACATTTTGGACACGGCAGGCTTTGCCACTTTTCTAATATATAAGGAAAACAACTCGGATGGGTCTATGGAGCGATCCGGACGAAGATATTTTCTTGAATGTCTTGCCGAGGATCTCTGTAATCCTCTTATTTTGGAGAGGTTGAAGAACAATAATATTTTTGGAGGGTTTTCAATAAGAACGGCTATTGAATGTATTTAAGGTATTTATTTTTATAAGATTCTGTTGGTGAACAACTAATTACAGGTTTTTTACAGGAAAGCCTGTAACCGATGTATGCGACAACGACCAGTTTGAGGATAACACAATTACAGATCGAGATGCAACTGGCCGCAAAATGAACAAAACAAGTACAATATTTGCCATACAGACAAAAAGAAAATAAGCACGGCAAACTTGTGTCAGTTGCGTCACCCAAACAAAGTGCGAAAATTGCCATCTCGGTCAATCCACAACAACTAATTGCTTAAAACAGTGAAAAATATAAATATATGTACATAAATAATACCAATATGGATTAAAATAAATTCTGATATATTAAAACTTACCTTATCTATCCGTTTTCAAAGCAAAGCAACAAGAAAACTTAGTTATTTTAATGGGGTCACCCAGGTGGGTATTGGTAAACCACGTAGATAAAAAGACAATTTGAAAAAAAAGACATGAAGAAACACGAAAAAAAAATGTTTTTTTTAAATTATTTTAAATAAATCGAGAATTTGTTCAGTGACTCCAAAGCGTATTTAGATTGGATTGAAACCGGGGGAGATATTTAGAAATTAAATACAAAAAGGTCACCCGGGTGGGTATTGGTAAGGCGAAGGTTAACAGAAGAAGATGTTGTTCTTTTTATAAAAACAGAACACTTTGATAACAGCGAAAAATGCATCAATCAAACCTAACACAGCAGAAGCTTGCTGAAGCTTGCTTGCTTTTTGCATTCCTTTTTGTTTATTTGTTTATTTTTATTTATATTAAGCGCAGTTTATGTCTGCATTGTTGCTGCTTTTATTAATTGTTTGCTTAGCAACGCCTTATGCCTAAAAACTAAAGAACACGACAAAACACCAAGCGTTCTGCTGTTGTTTACATAACTTTCCAGCCATTTCATTCTTCTTTGCCGAATCGTACATAACATTGATTCAGTTTTCGTTTGTTCTTGTTCTGCTCAAGCGACGAGTGCTCTCTGCAGTGTAATGCTTGATTTCATTGAAGATAACATAACATAGCAAAGGCTTTTACCACAAACGAGTGGCTTGAAACGCATTCCAAGCGAACTCATGTAGAGGTTTTATATTTAAATAAAATTACTTAGTTATTTATCACATGTAAAATTTAATTTCTTTTTATTGTTTAAAACAAAAGCGAAGCGAAACGCGCCGAGAACAGCTAGTATTGCCATATAATTGTTTTTTAATTGGTCCTAATACCTTTGAAATTACAATTAATTCAATAAATAAATAAAAAACTAACACCAAAAATATTTTATGAATGAGTATACTACGTGAATATTTTGGGTGTCTGAGAATTTCTGTGATGCCATTGATTTTGAAGATCTTGTTGCGCAAAGATCTAAGGACGGTCGTATATCTCTAACAGAAAGCTCATCTCCACAGTAAAAGCACATGCGTACTGGTTCATTTATAAGGTTGCATTCATAGTGAACGCCGATTCATATAGGCAGGCAGACAGGCAGGCTGAAATGTGTGTGAATAAGCGAGATAGATAGCCATTTGTATCTAGATTGTTCGCATTGTTTGCTTGCCTGCCTGTCTGAATCGGCGTTTACTATGCACACGGCCTAAACACAGGTCATCAGCACAGGGTTCAAACGAAAACAAAGAGAGCTTTCCGAGTGCACAGTTTTTCACTGAAACAAAAATTTGTTGCAAGCTCTCGCAACATTTGGTGTAAAAAAATATTTTCTAGTGCTAGATTTTCAATATAACGTTTTCTTTTTGTGTTTCTTTTTCGCTATTTTAACATAGAAAACATGGTTTTCTGTTTCTTTAAACATTTTAGGTGTAATATTTTGGTTTAGTGTGAAGTTCGGCTGATGCGTATAGTACGTGAATACGAACTTAACGGGTAGTTCGTGAATAGAATACACACCGAAAAAAATGTGCGATGTTGATTCAATTTTTTTCGTGAGTTAAAAGAGTTTTTGAAAAGTTAATTACGTATTGTCGCAGTAAAACTCAAAATGAATTGTATCAATACAGAATTAAATTTGCAGCAGTTTCATATTAACTCGTCTTCTCTGAAAAGTTGTTATTTTAACTCTGTTAAAACTTATTGCAGCTATCACCGACAAAAATTTACGGAGTTGATCCAAGTTTTTTGTGAGTTAAACGAGTTTTTGGGAAGTTATAAACGTTTTGTCGCAGTAAAACTCAAAATGAGTTAGACCAAGATTATTTTTGTTAATTTAAAGTTTTTTCAGCTTAAAAAAAAAACAATTTTTAAATCTTAAATTAAATTTGAAACAGTTTCATATCAACTCTGCATCTGTTCCATGCATTTGTCATCTTAACTCCGTTAAAGCTTATTGTAACCATTTACGAAGATCATATTTCGAATTTTAAAGCGAAAACGGTGTTCTGTTGAACAGAGTTTGCTCGAGCCGTTTGTTCGTTTTACTTTGAATGTAGATTAAGTACTCAAAAATTTTAAAAAGAACATCAAGTGTGCTGTAGAAATGAAATGTTTGAAGTTAATGTAAAAAAATATAAAAAAACATAAATAAATGCGTTTCAATAAACAAAAAATAGTAAAAATAAATTTTTCGTGATTTGTTTAAGCCAATACTAAGGCTTAGTCAGAAAACTCGCCGGGATCGCTTTAGCCTTTCAGCAGAGAAGCGTGATAGCAGTCGCGACAGAACTTCGTCAAGCAACTGACGTGCTATGAGTGTGGTGCTAATGGAAAGAAGATATTCAAGATTGCAAAACAGTGAAGCAGCTCATATGTAATATTGTGATATATCTGTAATCTTATAGTTATTTTAATTTTAATAGGAGAGGGTGATGCAGAGAATTGGCGAGGTGTCAGCAGAGCTTTCCAACTTAAAGTCAACAATAAAATATCTTGGAGAAAGAGTTACTACCGTTGAAGCTGCATACGTTGAACTAAGTGAGTTAAGAGACAACATGCTTGCAATGAAAAATGAGCTGGAAAACCACAAAGCAGCTGCGGAGACTAAAACAATGCACTCTTCTGCGCTGAATAATGAAGTGACAGCTTTGAAGTCTCAACTGGAAGCTTGTGAGAGTAATTCTATCTCAGCTGATGTCGTCATCAATGGTATTCCCTCTGCTACTAAAGATAACCTTAGCTGCATTTTTAACAGAGTTTGCTCTTTAATTAACTGCGACTCTCTAAGGCTTCGTGATATATTTAGAGTGCGTGCCAAAAACAGCAACAAAAATGCAATGATCATCGCTAAGCTTGCGTCTGCTCATGACCGCATTTGCCTATTGAAAGCTATCGCTGCATTTAGCAGAAGTAACAAGAGGCAGCTGACACTCAGGGAGATCGGGTGTGGGGGAGATGAGTTTTTCTATATTCACGAAAGCTTGACAAAATCAAATCGTCAAACTATGCTCTATGCCAGTGTGACCAGATAGTTTTTAGAAAAAGCGCGAACTACAAAATTTTTATCGCCCAAAAATCGCCCAATTTTTCAGTTTTTAATATTTTGTAGCCCAAAAAAGCGCAAATTGGGGGACATTTACAATATTAAGTCCCAAAAATTTTCTCTTAAGCTCATTTTTAAAACAAATTGTTAATATTTGTATGTATTGAAAATTTGCAATGTGTTAAGAAGATATAACATAAATTAAACATTTCTTTAAAAAAAAAAACAATTCAAAGAAATTTACATAAAATAAATAAATTTTTCTTTTCAACACAAATAATTAAAACATATCAAAAGTTTCCTGAAGAAGATATTCAATACCTTCTTAGCTTTCATCAACTTCCTCTTCATCTATTTCTTTTTTTTTCATATATAAATATATATACACTTAGAAATCATATTTTCTGTTATCGGAAGAGTCTTGCAGCAAACGTTTCAGGCTTTCATTTGACATTTTATTCGTATAATAGACGAAAGGGATTCCAACATCATACAATTTCTCATGTTCGTTTTAGTAGCATTCATCACAGAAAATACTCTTTCAACAAAAGTGTTTGAGTGAGGCAGCGATAGTAAAATAAGTGCTAATTTAGAAATAATTTCCAGCATTTTGCCTCCACCAGCATTTCTTTAATCGTTCGCTTTCAACCAAAATTCTTCGGTATCTGATAGAATGTTTTTTTCAAAAATATCTTTCCATGGAATAACCAATAGCGAATCGTATTCTAGCTCTGCTGCACGTCTCTCCAACTGACTCAAATAATGAAGAAGAAGTTCAGAAAACGGTTTTCTAAAGTGGTTTAAACATTTCTGAAATAAATGGAATGACTGAATATATGTAATTTTTTCACGAATCTTCCGACAAAAGTAGCCCAAAAAAGCGCGAGGCGCTTTTTAAATAAAAATAAGCGCAAAATTATAAAAAAGATCGCCCAATTGGCGCTTTATCGCCCAATCTGGACACACTGCTCTATGCTGGTCAACTAAGGAGAGAAAAAAGACTTCCCAATCAGCCATTTAGAAATAGTGCTTGGGTAAAGCTTACATGCAATACAAAAAGCAAGCCTTATCCAAGCACGCTTGAAAAACACTTGCCCAGGTAATAAATTTCCAAGTTCCTTTGTATAACTATTGTGTAAAACACAAAAAGCAAGTGATGCACAATAATACTTGGAAAGGCTTGCATTAAGTAAGTATTTTGCAATCATACTTACAAAACGCTGACAACAGTAATAGTTGTACAACTGTTCAAAGTTGTGATGCTCTCATATATACATACATAAATGTATTTTATTTTCATTTTGTTCGCTCAGCAGCCATAAGGCTAACGGCAAGCTGTTAGAGTGTCCGACTCATATGCGGTGGGTCGCGCGTTCGATCTCTGGTGTAGCAAACACAAAAATTTTTGAATTCATGCAATTTTTCATATAAATATGTGCTTCAATTTAAACAAACGAAAATAAAAAATAAATAAAAATAAAAATGTTCCGGTTGGGAATTGAACCTTGGATGTCCAAATCACAACAATTCAAATAAACAAGTGGCTTACCAACTGAGCCACGGAATAAGCACACTTGGAAAAAGCTTATTAAAACACTTATATCCAATTGTAAAAACAACACTTGGATTAAGCTTGAAGTAAGGAATATTATTCCAAGGGTTCACTTTCGTTTATCCTACAATTACATGTAAGCGTTCTACAATAGTAAATGAAAGCGTTATCCAAGCTTGAGGCTTACGTTTGTAAGCTTGTTTAAAGCTTATTCCAAGCTTGTTTGGCTGATTGGGTTGCTGCTGTTTTTACACTGCGTGGGCGTGTGTGCGTGAGAGCAACTCTTGATGGTGAGGCCAAAGTGGTTGATAGTAGACAGAGCGTGGATTGCGTCGCTGGGCCCATCAGATAGCTGTTAAGTTTTTATTACACTATTCTTGCTGTTTATTTATTGCTTTTTGTTAATATGTTTATTATTTTTTATTTTTTTTTTATTTAATTTAATTTCACTGGCAAAATCTTGCCAAAACTATACTTTCAACTCTATTCTCATGTCTGTCCCTTTCTCATCTAGGCTATTATTTTCTTTTTTGTTGTAACTATTGCATGTTTGTTGTTGGTTCGTTTAATGTTTATTATGGTGCATACTTTTTGATGCATTTTCTAGTGGTGCTGTGGATAATCATAAGACCCTAATCAACGTTTTGTGTAAACAGCGCATTGGTTTAAATGTTGTTTACTTTAATGCTTTAAGCTTTAAAGTTTAAACGGTTTAAAGCTTGACAACTTCAGAAAACTCTCTTGTTGATGTCATCTGTGTCACGGAAACATGGTTTAAGTGTGACACAGCCGCGTACCGTGGGGGGGGGGCGGGGGGGGCGGTCCACCCCGGGCGGCACTAGTTTAGGGGCGGCACTGAAGCTAAATAAAGCCTTTTACAAAATAAATATGTGTACATTATCATTTTAAGGTGTACAAACAAAAGAAAGAACTAAACTTAATGAATAAATTTGGCCACCACAGTAAATGTAACTATATTTATGAGCTTCGTATTGAGCACAACCAAAATGTAAAATCGTTTTTCGAGTCTCAAAATTAGTTGCCAAAGAAATAAAAAAAGACATAATATTTAGGCATATGCGAGTAGTTGAATTTTCGAATAACTCGGCTGCGACTTGAAACAAGCATTGAATAACTGATGTTTTCGAGTAACTCAAAGTTTTTTGAGTTTTTAAGTGCTTTACCTTGTCAGTGGAAATGCCCAGTAGAAAAGTGGTTTAACAGAATAACGTTTTTCAACTTAGGTATATTTGGTAAAATAGCTGTTTTGTGCTTTGATGTGTTGAGTGTGGGAGAAAGGCGGAATTTTCGTTTGATTATGGCGAATTGTAAGTTCAGAGTGCATATTAAGAAATAAGACTTATGCGTATAATTTTAAGTCGTATCTTTTATAATGTTTTTTGATTTTTTAAGGGATTTCACTGTTTTAATAAAATCACTTTGGAGAGGAGTTAGGCGTGGTCTAAACTGATTTAGGTCATTTTCTAATTTAATAATTTAATTATTAATTTTCAAGAATTGATTTTGAGAAATGACCACAAGGTTTCAGCAGCTTCATGCTCTTGCTGAAAAATTCGCAATTCTTACTCCTTTGATTCTCCTGAATGATAAGTTGGAATGTAAACTTAATGAATTCTGTCACGAAGAAATTGACAATGAAGAGTTTCTCGTTGAGAGAAAAATACTTCAGCATATTGTTTCTATAGCTCACAAAGAAACTGATTCTTGTATGAAAGGTCCACTTGAACTTTTAAAATTTATTTTTAAATTAAGTCTAGAAAACGCAGTTCCAAACATTGTTATACTTTTAAGCTTTATTCTAAGCTTTTATTCATAAAAACCTACATTAGAACTACAATGAGTACTTCTCGCCTACAAAATCTTGCCATATTATCTATAGAATACAAGTAAAGTAATGAAATAGACTTTGACAATTAGGGAATTCACAGTTTGCTTCTAAAGTTAACACCTGACAACTTTAGAAAGATATTTAGATCGAACTGTGAGCACCTTTTTTTGTGTTTTGGAGCTAAATTGCAAAAATAGTTTTAAAAAATTTGAAATTTGTTCATAAACATGCCTCGAATGAACGGAAAGGAAGAATTATGAGATAACTTTAGCAACAAGTGGTATCTCAAGTTTGTACATAAAACAAAAACAATCAAAGTTAACACGTGCTAAAATGTTCTAAAGTTAATAAACGGCAAAGTAAACAGAGCAGATAATACAGAACTGTGAGCACCCTAAATGTAATTACCGACTTTGCTAATAAAAAAACAAGAAAAATAATAATTTAATAAAATATTATATAAAAAAAATTGTATTTGTATAAATTTCCTTTTCGGTGTCATTAAGTAATAAACTTTTTTATCGTTGGCCTAATTCTAATATGGCGTAAGTCAACATTTGGAATAATAGCGATTATTAACGTTTAAGGGGACCTGACACCTTCAAAATTTTGTTTATTTTAATGTTTAAAAATGTGTATAAGTTCAATAAAAATAGATATAATTTTGAAAAATTACAAATATATTTTTCGGAAAAATATTACGCAAAAAAATTTTTTTATTGTTTTAATCACATATACTGCTGATGGAATTTTTTTAAAAAATTCATGGCGCTTAATTTTATATGTTTTGTTCACCACTTTATATATCATAAATAAATTTTATTTTCAACTGTAGGGTATAAGTATAGTGTGTATGCAATGACAAAATTGTATTATGCCAGGTTACTCCTTAAAAAATACTTGTTCAGGTGTCAATATATCATATTTATATTTTAGTAAATATAGAAATCTCCCGTGATATAACAAAACCAAGTAACTTGTTTTTTGAAAATTGTGAGAAATTGAGGTATTGTGTTATAGGATATAATCTTTCCGTATATAAGATTTTTAAGTTTTTTCAAATTATTGAAGAGTTAAATTATTGAAGAGTTAAGAGTTAAGTTTCGAAATTTTTGAAACTTGTGCTAGCCAAATTATTTTGCGTTGCAGATTTTTAACAATTCAGTCGAACTTAAGATACTGAGAAAATTTTTGTCATATATTTTTTCATTTCATATAAACAAGATTTTTGTTTTTTCACAAAACCAGGCAACTATGAAGTTACTTAAAAGCAAATAAAACATTTATATGTTTCTTAGAACACTTTATTCGTTGCTGTTTTTTCAAAATCAAGTAACTTTAAAGTTGCTTGGTTTTGTTGTATAATATCAATTAAAACACAATTGTTTAAAAAATAAGTTGAACATTTATTACAATTTTAATTAAGTATCTTATTATTATTGGTTGGTGACCGTGGCATGCAGGTTAAGTGTGTGGCTTAGCATGCTCGGAGCCCGGGTTCGATCCCCAGCCGTGGCGAAAAGTTTTTTCAATAAAAAATTTTTCTGATCGGTCACCACCTCTCTGCAGACAATGGCAAACCTCAGAGAGTAAATAATACCATGTAAAGCTTCTTGAGAACATGAACTTTAGCCGTTAGGAGTCGGCATATAACATGTAGGTCCAATTCTCGGTCAATTGTGTGCAAACATTTAATAACACACACAACACAATTGATCATAAGAAGTTTGGTCAAAGTCCTTTCAAGGGCTGAAATGGCCAATTTGTTTTTTGTTTTTTTTTTTTTTTCTTATTATTATAATTAAGTATCAACACAAGTATCTTATTAAGTAAATTATATATAAATCTATTCATTAAACTCAATAAAAAAGCTTTTGATACTATTTTTAACAAAATTAATGGAACACATAAATAAATTCATGAATGTTGGTATTTACTCATGGCTTGTAAAACCAATAGAAAGATCCTTAGAATCTGCACATTCCTTAAAATCTTCCCAAAAATTAATTTTTGTGTTATCATGTATTCAAGGAATTAATTTATCTTTAATATCCTTCTTTTTAGATGGGTTTTTCACGATTTCCTTTAATTGCACATATTTGAAAATTTCAGAAGATCTTTTTGATGAACTAATGTGCATTCAAAAAAATTTTGCATCGGTTTCGATGGAAGTTTTATAAAAAATTACAATAATCCTTTTCGAGTTTTTCTGAAAATTTTGCATTTCATTTTTTTCGGCAATTGCTGTATGCTGGATGCAATAATCTTTTCTTTGTAGCACGATTGAAAACGAATGTTTGAGAATCCTTTGTAGTACGATTGGAAAAGATTGTTTGAGAATCTTCAGATCGAGTATCCATGAAATGATTGTCCATGAGCTCTTCTTCATCACCTTTTTTCATTTGTGGATCAAAATCAGGATCATAGTACGACGATGCAGGACTAAAATCAATTTTACTTTCTCCGTTATTAACGCAAAAATCACTGGAGAGTATACTAATATTTTTGTAATAATTTCCAAAAAAAAATTCAAGGAACTTATCATATAATTTTTGATAGATTATTACTTTCAAATTTTCAATTAAATCGAAATTTTTTTCAAGTGACGACATTGTACGCTGTTTTTGATTATATTCGATACGTTTGAAGAAGAAGATGTGACTAAGAAAAAATTTTCAATAAATTTTGGAAATAATTTTTCGATTGCGGTATTTTGAAGTGAATTTTTTCGCATAAAATTTAACTTCGTTTAAGTAAAGTGCTGAAAAGTACTGAAGTAACTTGGTTTTGTTGTAACCCATTTTAATCTAATCAAGGCATTTCAAGTTACTTGTTTTATTTTTTTTTTTAATATTAGTGTTTAGAAATGAGATAGGCAAAAATGGATTGAAGTTTCTCGTAGACTTTTTGCTCTAGATTTTTAAACATGATAGAACAACAAAACCACGGAAGAAATGAGAGCAAAAATAGACTCATGCGCGCGTTTTGCTCCATTTTTTCTAAACTTGCGTCGTATTAGAAATAGGTTGATGATATGTATATTAGAATTTTTTTTATATAATTGAGAACAATGAAAGACCAAATTCTAAAGTGAAAACTATGCATACAAAACCCTATATTAATATCAAAGATTTTTTTTTTATTGCATATGAGAGGGGCGGCAATTTTGGAATCCGCACCGGGCGGCTTACCCTCTCGGTACGCCACTGGTGTGACATACCGAATTCCTATTACAATTTAAATGGCTTTAATATTTTTCGTAATGATAGGTGCGGTAGAAGAGGTGGTGGTGTAGCAGTGTTTTGTAGGTCCAATCTTAATGTTAAATGTATCAATAAATGTATGTCTGATGATGTTTGTGAGTTTCTAAATGTAGAAATTTTTGATCAAAATTGCAAAATGTTAGTATCTTGTGCTTACAATCCTCATCGTTGCCATAGTTTTGAACCATTTTTTGCTGATTAAGCTAGTAAAATAATAGATTATGACTTCTTTTTTGTTTGTGGTGATTTCAATGTAAATTGAATGACTCTAGAGTCGCGTAATGACTCTGTTAGTGATAATTTTCATTACCTTTCCTCTAGGTGTGGACTATTAACTATAAATAATTGCATTCCTACTCGTTTTATGCATGGTTCTGAACCAAGTCTACTTGATGTTTGTTTAGTTTCGGATATTTCTTTACTCCTTAAGTATGATCAAATAACTTTTCTGTCCGATCATGACTTACTTTTTTGTTGTCTAAACATTAATTTTTGGTAGAACTTGTCGTGCTAGTTTCTCGTATCACGACTATAAATCCATTGACTCATCTGCCTTATTTCAAAGTTTATCTGCTGTGCAATTGAATGACTGCTGGTTTTTTGAGTCTGTCAACGATAAACTTAAGGTTTTCATGGATAAGTTACATGTTTTATTTGCTCGTCATGTTCCGTTACGTTCTGTTCAAGTCTCAAATAGTAGTTGTCCCTGGTTTACGAATCCTGTATTAGCTGCCATTAGGCTAAGGAATAAGCTCCACTCTAAATGGAAAAATAATCCTTCAATTGCCAACTGGGATAACTTTAGAAAAGCGAGAAATTATGCTACAGTCGTGGTCAGACAAGCAAAGATCAATTTCTTTAACTCTAAGCTTAACCCCAACTTAATCTCTAAACTTTTATGGCAGAACATAAAAAGATATGGAGTTTTTAAGAAAAATTGCAGTAACTGCAGTTTAGATCCGGATGAGTTAAACAACTTTTTCTTAGCTAGCGGAGACCTCATGCCAACAAGTATTTCTAACAGTGCTGAGCTACCAGTGATAGTAAGTAACTCTTTGTGCCCTTCCTTTGAATTTACTTCAGTAGGTGAGGATCACGTTTCTTAATGTATTTTGAAGATGAACTCAAATGCTGTATGGATTGATGGTATGCCTATAAAGTTTATAAAGCTAGTTTGGCCTTTTATTATATCACCTTTTACTCACATAATAAGCCATTGTTTGACATGTTCTCAATTCCCTGATATATGGAAGTCTGCCATGGTTTTACCTGTGGCAAAATCTTCATCTGCTTCTGTACCCAACGACTACAGGCCTATTAGTATATTACCTGCTCTAGGAAAAGTCCTTGAACGTATCATGGCCGACCAAATTTCTGAGTACCTCAATTTAAATAAGTTGCTTTCACCGTTGCAGTCAGGTTTCAGGACTGGCCACAGTTGCTCTACTGCTGCAGTTAAAATACATGACATCAGAATTTCTTATGATCAGAACTGATGTCAGTAGCATACCCTGCTGTGCCTTGTCGATTTTTCTAAAGCTTTCGATTCCGTCAATCATTCACTTCTTTGCAATAAACAAAGTAATTACTTTAAGTTTATTTGAAGTGCTGTTAATCTTATATACAACTATTTGGAAGATAGAATGCAAAGGGTTAAAGTAGGTAACGTTTATTCGTCTCTTAGAGCATTTGAGACTGGAGTTCCTCAAGGGTCTATCCTGGGCCCACTCCTTTTCTCTATTTTTATAAATGATATTTTTTCAGTTTGTCTATACGCATCTGTTCATGCTTACGCCGATGACATTCAACTCTATCTCTCGCGACCCATCGGACTTTTAGAAGACTTGACCTATAGAATGAATTATGATTTAACTTCACTGAAAAACTGGGCTATTACGGACATGCTTCTTATTAAACCTTTGAAATCTAAAGTTCTTCCCATTGCTAGGAGTGACTCATGCTTTGTTGATATCCCTCCTTTGTGTATTGGATCTCAGCAGCTTGATTTTGTGTTTAAGGCAAAAAACTTAGGATTTATAATCAACTCTAACCTGACTTGCATTGACCATATAAACAGCACAATAGGGAAAATTTACGGGACTTTACGTTACTTACGCACTTCCTCTAACTTCACGCCTCTTGAAACTCGTCGCAGACTAGTCGTGCAATTAATAATGCCTCATATTACTTTCTTTGATATTGTCAGCTAGATTCACAATCCCAGCATAAACTTCTGGTTGCATTCAATAGTGCGGCTAGGTGTGTATATAGAGTCAGTCGATTTGATCATATCTCTCAAAAGAGTAAAGGCATTCTGGGATGTGGTTTACTTGAATATATTAACATCCGCAACATTTTATTCCTACATAATTTTATGCAAACTCAAAACCCTCATTATCTTTTTGAAAAACTGCAATTTTCACAGTCTCATCGGTCAAATAACCTTATTGTTCCTAGGTATAGCTATCTCAATAGCAGCAGATACTTCTTCATCAGCGCCATTAGACTTTGGAATGCATTACCCAATTCTCTAAAACAAATCACGTCACGAACCAGCTTCAAACATGCCATCTTTAATCATTTCAATACTTTTAATCAATAAATATATGTTTCTTTTTTCTGCCATTTTTCTCATCTTATCTCTGTTCAATCCTAGCTCTCTTTCTCTCTCTATAAATTACCTTCTTCTAGTTATATTTTTAGCTATAATAGCCATTAAGATAATAATTTGTTATCTTTTATTTATTTTATTTATCCTTATCCTTTATTTATTGTTAATTTAATCAATTTTAATTTAATGTTAGTTTTAAGTTACTTTTTAATACCATTGTTCACATCTTATGTAGTACTATAAAAGACCAAGTCTTAATGTACACCATTATAAATAAAATAATAATAATAATTTTCATTATTTTCCAATGTTAACAAAAAATAAATAAAATGAACTGAATATAAAAAAATTCGAATTCTAATTTGATTTGACTCTTTTATGGATTGATTGGCTTGTTGTTTTTTAAGTTTTAAATGAGTTGGCTCAAGTTCTTTTTTGAGTAAAATTCAAAATTTTAAAATTCTCAATACAAATCTGGCAGCCTTAATACAACACAAAACGGAGTAAGCACGACTTCTCAAACAAACTCTATTTTCGGAGTAATTTCAACGCACAAACAGAGTTAAATATAGATTTTACAGCTTTAGCTAAATACCATGCATGAAAAGAGTTAAATTGAGCTCAAATATTGCTTTTTCCACTCCGTTTGTTTTTGGGTGCACGTGTAGTTGAGGTTCGTGTTTCAAAAAACTAACTACTAGTTCGAACGATGTAGTTAGTCGAGCAATATCCTTAAAAGTGCAATATCCTTGGCGGTTTTCCCGCTAGATCTAGCGGTTTTTGATCTGATCTAGCGGGAAGATTTTGAAAAAGAACCGCTAGCCGGTTTTTTAGCTATTTTCTAGAGGTTTTTGGTCAACATTTTTAAACTGAAAGAGATGTCTGTATTTAGGTTTAAAATAAAAAAAGGCTAAATTTTAAAATAAAACTGTTCTTGTTTTCTACAGTTGACCATACATGTTAGCACGTGTACCTCACACTAATTTTGTTATTTGTCTCCTGAAGCAACTTAAACAAAGGTAAATATTTTTCTTCGCTTATGTAAAATTTTTAAAATATATACAAATCGGTACCTTGGAACTTCGGCTAAGTCTTTATTTGCGTTTTGAACGATATTTAAAAAAAATTTTTTAGCAAAAAAAAACCTACTTCAAAATCACTACAAAGTAAAAAAATAATTTTAAATTACTTTTCCTATTGACCGTGGTAAAATCTGATCATTTATTTATATACATTATTATATTGGAAATCTTATTATTTTTATTTTTCCTAATTTGTTTTATTTTTATCATAAATATATTATTTTTTTATGATAATAAAAGCTTTGTTGTCGGTAGAACACCGTTCCGGGTGTGTCCAAGAATAAAAAGAATAAAAGAATAAAAAGAATAAAAAGAAATTATTTAATAAAAAAAGTTTACGAATTTATGTAAAACATCAATATCCTTACTTTAGGAAAGTTTCATTTTTATCACAAGCCCATGTTGCGTCTTAGGAAAACTATAGCATCTTTTTGGGTGTCACGGGTGTGACACTGAAAAAACACTCAGTTTAAATCTTTTTTCTTTATTAACGCAGTAACCAACCCTTGTTAAAAATAAAAACTTTTCTTAAATAACATTTCTATTTTTTTTTAACATTGCTTAACAAATTTTTGTTAATGAGTATCAAGAGATGGCTGTTTTCAAAGTTTTAAATCTAAACAAAATATTTAAAGGTTTTCTCAACTTGGAGATTGTTTACTTAAATTGTCAAAAAAACATAAAAAAGCATTAAAACTAAAAAATAATTTTGCAACAGCAGTAACTTTAGATTCCATTTTAATGCAAGAACCAAAAATTATTTCAATTGAAAGCATTTTAGGATTCATGTGTCCGTTCCTCATTAGTGTGCAATCAGCCAAATGTTTTGATGAAAGAAAAAAAGAAAAAGCATCATTTCCCTTAAAACCCTCTTTTTATTCAATACCAATTCAATTAACTTTACTGTTCATTGTTTTTCTAAAGTTTCCTAATTGTTTTTGTTAAAAATGTTCATTTAGAATGGCCTCTTTCACAGGAAACATGTCACTGTTTACTCTTTCATGAATAAGCAATTACTTTTATAAATTTGTAAATTTTGCGTCTAGCGCGTTTCCTAAAAAGTATTTTAAAAATATAATTTGACTGAGACGGAAGGTGTCTGAAACTGAAGAAATCTTTGAAATTTAAGAAATCTCTGCATTGAATGGTTGCTTTTCACCGGGCTTCAGATGGTTATTATTAAGAACGCATTGCCTTGTATTTTAAAATAGTCGCTGTAAATAGCATTTTACGTTGTTTGTTCTCAAGAATGTATAGAATAACTTTTTTTTACACAACGGTTACTTTTATACACATGTTTTAAGCAATAATAAAAACTTCAAACGAAATTTTTAAAGTTTTGCAGTTTGTTCAGTTTTGAAACTGACAATATTCCAATATAGCGTAAAAATGTTCATGAGTGAAATAAAATATACTGAAAAATCTTTGGCAGTATGAAAGTAGAAAAAATGTAAAGTTGAACCAAAAAAGTACAATTTTACCGAAAACATCATTCTTGATTTAAAATAGAAAGCACAGCAGTTAAACAAACTTTTACGCATTGTTTAAACTCAGCGAGCCGATTGCTACTTCGTGTTCTAAAACAGGGATGCCCAGCGCCCAGAGCTGTAAAATTTGCATTCATATTCAGAATTCTAAGTACAAGTGAATAAGGACAAAAGAATGCTATTCAATGAAAACAAAATTGATCCATGAATGAAATTTTCAATTCACATTCAATTTCAGAAAATTAATTTATTATTCATTTCGATTATTCATTTTTCTTTATTCAGAATAATGCATTCATTTTTTTATTCAAATGAATGCTATTCATAAAGAATGCAATTCACAAAGAATCGTTATTCATTTTGCATTCATGCATTCATTTTTTATTCATTATTCATTTTTTAATCATTATTCATTATTCATTTTTTATTCATTATTCATTTTTTATTCATTATTCATTTTTTATTCATTTATTCATTTTGTATTCATGAGAGAACACTATTTTCACTCAATTCACGCGAAGCTACCCAGTTGCGAATTTAAAACTGAAATTTTACTTCAATTAAAAATACAAAACAATTAGCCCAAGGCCCCGGTAATTGCGCTGTTGCACCAAACTAACAATATACTACTTTGGTTGCAAAATTAACACCACAGGCATGAATAAAAAATGAAAAATGATTAAAAAATGAATAATAAATAAAAAACAAATAATGAATAAAAAATGAATAATGAATAAAAAATGAATAATGAATAATGATTAAAAAATGAATAATGAATAAAAATCGGACCATCCCTAAGCCTTACCCATCGAGAATGGGTAGGGCTACATCCGATTTAGCCCATTCTCGAACTTGATCTTAGTTTTTTTAAAAAAAGCTTAAATTTCGAATTTCATAACGATAGCTTCAAAATTACGGATGTAATCGTGTCGACAGACGGACAGACAGACGGACATGGCTAAATCAACTCATTTGGTGATGCTGATCAATAATATATATACTTTTCTATACCTACCACGCCTCCTTATGGGCGTTACACACGTCGTGACAAAATTAATATACCCCTTACGCAGTACGCGTGGGGGTATAAAGATAAAATAAATTTAAATTTTAACTTCGTAATCAGTTTCGAAACTTTTTAATTTTTTAAAGTTAAAAAACGTAATTCATGGTGTAAAAATAATAGTTTTTCTTCTTACTTACTTACTTAGATGGCGCTTACAACCGTTGGTCGGTTTTGGCCTGGTCTAAGAATTTGCGCCAGCCTCTTTTGTCGTGCGCTTGCTGGCGCCAGTTGGAGACTCCAAGCGTTGTCACGTTATCCAATGCCTGGTCTTTCCAACGGATATGCGGTCTTCCTCGTCTGCGTTGGCCACCGCTGGGTACCGAATCCAATATTTTTTTCGCTGGAGCTTCGTCGTTCATTCTCTCGATATGACCTAGCCAGCGAAGCCGCTCTATTTTAATACGCTTGACTATATCGATGTCGGCATATAGCTCATACAACTCGTTGTTCCATCGTATTCGGTACTCGCCATTGACGCAGATTGGACCATAGATCTTGCGAAGGATTTTTCTCTCGAACGCTCCCAAAGTCCTTTCATCAGAGCTGCTCAACGTGCAGGTTTGTGATGCGTATAGTAGGACGGGCATGATTATTGACTTATAGAGCGTCAGTTTTGTTCGTCGAGAGAGAGCTCTGCTTCTCAATTGCCTACTGAGCCCAAAGTAACACCTGTTGGCAAGAGTTATCCTTCGTTTAATCTCAATACTGATATCGTTGGAGGAGTTAATACTGGATCCCAGGTAAACAAAGTCCTTCACTACCTCAAAGGAGGTGTTGTCAACAGTGACGTGGTTTCCAAGACGCTGGGACTGTTTGTTTGTTGACACGAGATACTTCGTTTTATCTGCGTTCACTGCAAGACCCATTCGACTCGACTCTTTTTCTAGCCTGGAGAATGCTGCACTGACTTCGCGCGTATTTTGTCCAATGATGTCAATATCATCAGCATACGCCAGCAGCATAACGCTCTTATAGAAAATTGTGCCGCTGCGTCTCAGGTCAGCAGCTCGGATGATCTTCTCCATTACTATATTAAAGAAGTCGCACGATAAGGAATCACCTTGTCTGAAACCTCGCTTGGTATCGAACGGAGGGGAGAGGTCCTTCCCGATTTTCACTGCGCTGCTGGTGTTGTACAGTGTCATCCTGCAAAGACGTATTAGCTTGGCAGGAATACCAAATTCAGACATGATGGAGTATAGGTGACTCCTTATTGGACTGTCGAAGGCGGCTTTGAAATCGACAAAGAGATGGTGCGTGTCGATTTGTTTTTCGAGGGTCTTTTCCAAGATTTGTCGGAGCGTGAAGATCTGGTCAATGGTGGACTTTCCAGGTCTGAAGCCACACTGATAAGGTCCAATCAGTTGGTTGACGATGGGCTTCAGTCTTTCACACAATACGCTCGAGAGGACCTTATATGCGATATTTAGAAGGCTAATCCCACGGTAGTTGGCGCAAATGGTGGGATCGCCTTTCTTGTGGATTGGGCAGAGCACACTGAGGTTCCAATCATCTGGAATGCATTCTTCCGACCATAGAAGTCTGTGAATGCATTTAAACAGAGCTTCGCCACCGGTCTTAAACAGCTCAGTCGGTAGACCATCGGCTCCTGCGGCTTTGTTGTTTTTAAGCCGAGCTATAGCTGTTAAGACCTCGTTATAGTCGGGCAGCGGAACTTCAACGCTGTCATCAATGATTGGGGTTTCCGGGATATCATATCCACTGGCGGGATTGTTGTCAGCGTCGCCATTTAAAAGACTAGAGAAGTGTTCCCTCCATAGCAACAGTGTACTCTGGATATCTGTCACGAGATTCCCATTCTCATCCTTGCAGGAAGAGGCTCCGGTCTTAAAACCATCGGCCAGGTGTCTTATTTTTTCGAAAAATTTTCGAGTCTCATTCCTGTCGCCATGCATCTCAATTTTCTCGCACTCACGCATTTCCGCCTCTCGTTTTTTTCGCCTGAAAATGCGTCTTTCTTCCCTCCTCTTCTCTCGGTATCGCTCCATTACAGCACGCGTTACAACCGACTGCAGGGTGGCTTTGTAGGCGATGTCCTTCTCTGCAGTGGCGTCGCGACACTCCTGGTCGTGCCACTGGTTTCGGCGAGGGCGGTGGTAGCCTATCACCTCTTCGGCAGCCGTACGCATAGAGTGGGATATGTGCGTCCACTGTCCGCATATATCGTCGATCGGAGGAGTGCTTTCTTGAAGCAGGAGTGAGAGTCGATTAGCGAAGGCTTCGGCCGTCCGTTTTGACTGCAGCTTATCGACGTCTAGCTTTCTTTGTGTAGGATTGCGAGCATTCTTAGCTGCGCACAGACGTGTGCGGATCTTGGCTGCGACAAGATAATGATCCGAGTCTATGTTAGCACCACGGATCGTGCGTACGTCTAGTACACTGGAAGAGTGCCTTCCGTCAATCAAAACGTGATCAATTTGGTTGCATGTTTTTTGATCAGGGGACAGCCAAGTGGCCTTATGAATATTGAGATGCTTGAATCTAGTGCTACTAACGACCATGTTTCGTGCTGCGGCGAAGTCAATCAACCTCATTCCGTTATCGGATGTGTTGTCGTGGAGGCTGAACTTTTCGACTGTTGGACCAAATATGTTTTCCTTACCCACCTTGGCGTTGAAGTCACCAAGCACGATTTTTATGTCATGACGGGGGCAGCGCTCGTATACGTCTTCAAGGCGCTCGTAAAAACTTTCTTTGGTCTCGTCATCTTTTTCTTCTGTCGGAGCGTGCGCACATATTAGGCTTATGTTAAAAAATTTTGCCTTGAAGCGGATTATGGCAAGTCGTTCGTTCACAGGAGTGAATCGCAGGACATGATGCCGTATTCTCTTGCCAACTACAAATCCGCATCCAAACTCGTGCTTCTCCGCATGGCCGCTGTAGTAGATATCACAGGATGCTTGCCGTAAGCAACCCTGTTCCTTCCATCGCATTTCTTGGATTGCAGTGATATCAGAATTATATATTTCCAAGACATCAATCAGTTGGATAGAGGCACCATCCCAATTTGGGGTTCGGACATTCCAGGTGCATATCCGTAAATCATTATCAGTTTTTCGTTTGCGGTAGTCGTCATCAGATTTGGGGATCATTCTTTCATTTATTCTTAAACTTTTCATTGAAATATGTTTATTATGTGGTGGGCTTCAAACCCAACGCACAACCTTTGCTTGATAGCCAAAGGAAGCCCGCCGCTCAGATTCGCCGCCAAAGTTTATCGGGCGATAGTACTTTGACGTTGCCAGGAGACACCAAGCGGAGGTTTGAGTCGACTTGAGACGATTTCGACATGGATAATGCTGGCCTCGCCAAGTTGAGGCAGTCAGACACGTTGCCATGTGAAGATCGCCCCCTTATCTCGCATAGTTTTTCTTCATAAAATTTAATTTTTAAATCATAATTGGTGTGCCCATTAATGGTGTTCGGCTTGCATTCACGCATTTTATGCATTCTTGTTAGAATAAAAAATTTTCCGCAAGTAGCCAAATTACTTTGTTCTACCTAACAGTGTGCATGGAATAATCTGACGATATATCAACACTCTTGACCATTCTTAATACTTCAGATACGAAAAAAAACCCACAAAAAAGTCTTAATTCTGAAACATAATCATAAAAAGTAAACATTATTATAACTTATATCTGTTAACAATAATAACACCACACAAATAAATGCGAAAATACGCAGTAATAATAAACAGTTAAGTATTGTGCGCTCAATAAAACACAAAAAATGTCTCAAGCAACGGCAAAGACAAATACTCCTTAAAATTTTGTGCATTTGGCAAGAGTTGGGAGTGTTTGGCATGATTTAGGAGTGTTTTTGGTTTTGTTTCGTGTCTTTCGACCACTTTCTACTCACAAGCTCGTGTCTTACTGACGCTTGTGTTTGACAAATCATGAGTTTCAGTTGCTCGTTGTGTGCAAGCATCAAATGGTTAAATGAATTGAAAAATTCGTGCAAGGCACATGTGGTTTGTGAGTGGAAGCTATTTGCTGCAGATCTCTGTAATGAAAAGAGGCAAACATTTTAAACTTATTTAAACTTATTTAAACAAAAAAAAAAATGTGTGTGGACGCCACGCACGGTATAAGTGAAACTGATAGATTCATCCATTTTAATTCAAATGATTCATGGAATCCATGAAATTGCCAATGACCCGTCTGTGACCTCAGATAATCTTATTGCATCCGATTGGCCATTGAATCATACAGGTTGAAAATTCCAGCGTAACGTGTCACTGTTGGAAATTGATGAATAACTAGGGATTCCAGTCCCGGGACTGATTTCAAGTATCGGGATTTCGGTATTGTAAGTTACGAATCCCGGGATCCCGGGATTAGTCCAGAGATTTGGAAAACAGAGAAAACCCAATTTATTTTATAAATAAATAAATTAAAATATTTGGTTGGAAAGTTAAGATATTATTTTCTAAAAACAAATTTACCAAAGAAATAAAAATAAACGCTTTTGTGCAGATTAAATTCATCTTTTTCAGTGAAATCAGTGAAAATAAAGACCATGAATAAAGAATCATCGTATTGACCAAATTATATTCATAATTACCAGTCATTTTTGCAAAACAGCAAATAATCCTTTTTAACCAACCAGCTGACACAAACAAACAGTCTTGTTAACAGGTGTTACTGGAATTTCAAATTTAGTGTTGCATTTTCCTGCTACTATTTTTAATTGCCATTACTCGAAAAAGAGTTGCAAGCAATATTTATAAATACTTTTGATTATTTGAAATTAACAGTTTTATAAATTCTTTTATTTCATCTAAATTTATGGAAAATTTCGGAAAAATTAACTAAATCCAAAAATTTTCAAGCAATTCCAGGATTCGGAAAATCCCGGGATTTCAGGACTTATGATCCCGGGGCTTTTCGGGACTGGAAAATGTTTGGTATCCCGTCTGGTATCCCGGGTTTTCGGGATCCCGGGACTGGAACCCCTAAGCATTACGTATCTAGTTAAAAATTCCACCTTCAAAAAGTACGGTCTAAAACTTTGTTGATTAATTCGTCTGTAAGCTCGGACTCAAACCATTGTTTGATAATTTTTTTTCCTTCGAATTTATAAGGTGTTTCGAACACCTAATTTCAACTAAAATCACCTAAATTGACCTAAATTCTGGTGACCGTGGCATGCAGGTTAAGTATGTGGCTTAGCATGCTTGGAGCCCGGGTTCGATCCCCAGCCGTGGCGAAAAGTTTTTTCAATAAAAAATTTTTCTGATCGGTCACCACCTTTCTGCAGACAATGGCAAACCTCAGAGAGTAAATAACGCCATGTAAAGCTTCTTGAGAACATGAGCCGTTCGGAGTCGGCATAAAACATGTAGGTCCAGTTCTCGGTCAATTGTGTGCATAAATTTAATAACACACACAACACAATCGATCCTAAGGAGCTCGGTCGAAGTCCTTTCAAGGGCTGAAATGGCCAATTTGTTTTTTTTTTTTCACCTAAATTGACCTTAATTCACCTTAATTCGTCGCAGTTTCATTAGTTTCATCGGTTTTACTACCTGTTTCGTTCGCCCTATGTTGTATACGCGGCTAAAGAAGTTTCACGTCAAAAACTGCTAATTATTTATTATTATTTAATATTCTGTTTGAATGACACAGTCAAACATATTATCCTAGTCATAGCTGTGAAAGAATGCATTCAATTTGATTACTTTTCAAAAACTTGAATCAGTAAGTAACGAAAAAATAACGCATTCAGTGAATACAAAATTGATCCATGGATAAAATTTTTAATTCACATTCAATTTAAAAAAAAATTATTCATTATTAGTTATTAAGAGTAATGCATTCATTTTTTTATTCAAATGAATGATATTCATAAGGAATGTATACCAGATATACCATATTTAAATATCTTTCTAATATATAAAATCAAATGTTTGTCCTTCTGTCTGTCTGTCTGTCTGTCTGCCGGTATGCCTGTCTGCCGGTATGCCTGTCTGTCTGTCTGCCGGTATGCCTGTCTGCCGGTATGCCTGTCTGTCTGTCTGTCTGTCTGTCTGTCTGTCTGTCTGTCTGTCTGTCTGTCTGTCTGTCTGTCTGTCTGTCTGTCTGTCTGTCTGTCTGTCTGTCTGTCTGTCTGTTCCGTATAGGCTCGCGCACCGTTTACTATTTTCTTATCGGTAAAACATGGGTGGTAGAGGGTGGTAGAGGGATGCCAGATCACACGGATGAGTGTTGGCAAGTGTCGATACGTTATATTTTTCATGTTGCTAGAACAAATGTAACGTGCATTTGTATGGAGTGCTTTATATGAAAATAACGTCAAAGTCGTGACGCGATGCCAAACATACGCCGTATGTCACGGTTACCTGTCTAGCTGGGAATAAATCAAGAGTGTTCGAATTTATAAAAAGATTCGAAGAATGTGTTCAAAAATATAGAAACATCCCAGCAATATCTTCGCTTACATGTAATCGAAAAAGTAATCCAGAAAATTTCATTTATCGCTTACTCTCTCGCTTAAGGAACCCATTATTTTAATGCAGGCATGTCATTGGAGGTAATTGATGAAGCTTTCACTTGACATGAGAGTACTTATGTAAGCACTTATTAAACTTGATGAATAACTTCTTCTCAATAATCACTTTTTTGTTAACAACTAGTGTCCGACCGATTATTCGGCTTCGGCTTCGGTAATCGGCCGATATTTGGACCTTCGGCATCGGCTTCGGCCGAGATAGCCGATTATTTTTGCCGAATGTTTTTGCTTTGCTAAACAGTTTTTTTTATAAGATTTTAGAATTTTTTTGAATTATTCAGTGAACTCCGTTCATAATTCCACATTTGGAACATTTTCCATTGTTTGTTTTGTTTTTCTCTCCTTTTCTGTTCTTTCATGAGTTGGTGTTCACTCGTTGAAAATTTTATTCAAATGATAAATCATTTCTTATGAATTGGTTCGTTTTTCATACCAAATTTCTTTACATTCAGTCTAGCCGTTCAGCCGTTATTGAGCCATATATATTTTATTACTTTAAGCGCCCTCTATCGAAAGTTTTTATAACGGAAAGCGAACTTCACTAAAATTTTGATTCGCTGTAACTTTTTTTCCTACTAATGAAATTTAATAGTTTCTTCACAAATGTTTAATGATTTTTTATGAACTTTTGTTATATTAAAAAAATTTAAAGTTTTTGGGGTGCTTGTGTACTAATTGAGACCTATCCAAAGATATACTTCTTTTCACGATCGGGTTAAAACTGGTGAAGTTATATAAAAAAGACCATTTGGGGCAGATTTCGGGTTCACAAAAAAAAATTTTTATTGTTCTGAAATCCTCTCAACATAAGCTTTCATATTAGGGGCGGTAAATGCAAACTTTTTTTCCCATATGGGGTGACCCACCTTAATACTCATACCTCATGTAATAAAATGCACGAATTTTAAAATGCTATATCTTTTTAATGAACCATAAAAATCACTTTAATTTTTATATCATCAGAATCCTCTTATTACGAAGTCTATTTAACATTCATTTCAAATTTATTTGACTTTTATCAAATGAGATATTTGACCCCAAAGTTGGGGCAAACTTGAGATTTCTTATTTTTCAAAGCGATGTAACCCAAAAAGTGTATGATCTAGTCACTTTTAAAAATTTATATTTTAAGTTCTTACTAAGACGTACCTAATACCAAAAAAAATAGGTCTGCCACTAACTTCTTTATATTAACATTTTTTTTAAGTTACCAGAAATTACGATTATTTTCGGAAACTTTAACTTTTTTTTAAATTAAGTAACATCCCAATTAATTTTTGTGATATGCAAGATAACAGCCTAAGGTATAATTTATATTATGTTTATTCATTTATTACTGTACGTTTAATAGGAGCTGAAATATGATCATTACCGCAAACTCTATAAAATACGAAAATCGCTCGTGGTTGCATGAAAAACATGGTCGCTATTTTGTAAATACAACAAAAAAAATTTTTTTACAGCAGTTCTAAGGTCGGCAAAAATTCACATTCGGTCGGACACTATTAACAACTAAGAAGTTATTGAATAAGATGTTTTTGTGGACAAATTAGAAAAGAGATTAAAATATTGAAAAAATGAGTTTTTTTGTACATCTTTTGCTTAACAGTGGGAAGATCAACAACACCAATCAAGAGTTAGTGAATTTCTTCTTTAAAATTAGAAAAATGCTTTTATTTAATAGATATATATATATATATATATATATATCAGTTAATTAATTTATGTAATATATTTACCTTTAACACATTTTTCTGTTTTTCACTCATAAATCTTGCATTTTTTTTCATTTTCCAAATTATAAAGATTTGACACGTTTGAAGCAAAAATAAAAGTCAAACAAAAAATTTCAAGTATCTAAAAAACAGAACAATCATTTCAAAAGCAAAAAAGACTGACATTTCTAACTGCATTACGAGTAATATACAATATAATGCATTATTGGTCACCAACATTTATGTAATGCGTTTTAGAATCGAATGCAAATCAAGGCAATACGAAAAATTTTGCTGGGATAAAGCATATTATGCACTACCAATATACAAAATAACAATGTAGCACTTTATAAAATAGCATTGCTTCCAGTTGAAATATTAATTTCTTTAGTTGTTTTTTAATAGTATCAAATTTGACCCTTACAGAAAATTAAGGGACTGATTTGAAACAGGGAAGTAGGGTTAAAAACATACTCTAAAGCTTTACCGTTTTGATTAGAGGAACAGAACAAAGTGCGCATGCGGCGATGTGTGCGACGATATCTCGAAAATGAGTGTGATGCAAATTTGTAAAGGGCACGTTTTTCAAGACAGAGGCTTAGAAAAATTGTTTGAATTTTACCAGGGCATTAAATTTTCTGGCATTAAAAAATAAATAAAAAATTTACGGAATAAGGTTCACTTACGGCATTCCGTACATTCACCTTAAAATCAATTTTAAAGGTTTAACACCTCACAATTTCACTTTATCTGAGCCTGACGTAACTACCCCGTGTGGCCACTAAGGGTTAGCTTTAGTTTAACTGAAGAATTTTGGACGGTGGTGTTTAGAATTAACAACAAAGCAAATAGTCGGTTAAGCACGACTATGGAATACCTTGAACCTTCTTTAATATTTAAATATGTAAAAAAATACTTAAACAAAAAAGGTCTTAAATAAATAAAGTAATGTAAAAGAATAATTCATAATTACTTCGATTTTTTTCAAGCTTCTTTTAAACATAGCAAAATTCGTACAAATGTCGTGTACGTCACGCTGGAATGTCCCTATTTCGAAAGTTATACTGAAAAGTTTGAATGCCTAAAAAGTGTCACGCCCCTTTTGCAACGGCTTTAAAATGTTACCAGTAAAACAGCACTTGGAAATTGAGCTGGAATACCGAATTTTGAAGCTGAAAGCATTACGATATCGAAAATTATAGTTTTATTGGAGTTGCCACGCCCCTATGTTCAATCGGTACCAAACTTCACAGGAACACTCTCAAGACTTCGTTAGAGTTTCCCTGAAAATTTCATAACAATTGGCTTAGCGGTTTCGGAGTCTACTTGTTACATACACACATTCATTTTTATATACCTACATATTAGATGTTAACAGCTTATTTAACATATGCTTAACTTACGCAGCCTTCAAACGTCAAAATTTGCGTTAAACATGCGTTTTACATGCGCTGCTTAGTTTTTGCAACTAAAACAACCGAAAGTGCCGAAAAAATCACAATTGTGCAAATAAAGTAGCTACCCAGTCGGAAGATAGGCGAACACATCGTCAAAACGATTCATCCTTTCCTACTGTCTAATGTATGAAAAAAGGCATTAATACGTTTGGTGATGTACAGGAAGCTTAAAAGCGATTTGAACAAAACAAAAAAAAAAGGGAAATGATTGGACTAATTTTTTCCTACTCGAGGAAGCGTTAAAGAGATTAATACACCCTTCGCATCAGTCAGCTGTTTTTTCTACCTGTTAAAAACAAAAATCAATCACAAGTGCTTTGGCAAAAATTTATATTTTTTAAAATAGAAACTACAAAATATTTTTTGTGCTTTCTTGTTGTTTTGTGTTGTTTACCTGAAGAAGGAGTTGAGATAATTGGATGAAACTTGGTATACATGGTCTCATGGACCCAAGGATCTGCACTTTTGAATATTTTTGGAATCCGCCCAAGGACACGCCTACCTCCTATACAAAGCAAAAATTGAAAACTGCATAAATAAGCTCATAACTAACCTACAACAATAAAATTTGATGTGTGTTTTGTATCAAAAGAAAGATGTCTTCGAAAAATGGGTGTCGTCCGCCCACGGACACGCCCACCTCCCATACAACTCAAAAATTTCAAACGCAATAAAAAAAGCTCGTGTTTAACCTACAGAGATAAAATTTGGTTGGTATGTATTTTATACCAAAACTAAGATGCATTCAAAAATTGGTATTATTGGTAAATCACCTAAGGTATTAGTACCTTTTTTAATACCTCAGGCAGTAGGGAAAAATGAATCGATAAGGAGAAGTGCTCGCCTATCTTCCGACTGGGGTGTTGTTGTAGAAAAAACAATTTTAAACTTAAACAAGTAAAGAAAGTCTAAAGTCGGTCTAGCCCGACTATGAAATACCCTAAACTTCCTTTTTCAAAACATAATAATAGTATTTAAAATGGGCGTGTCCGTGAGTGTAGGAAGTGCATATCATATGCATTTAAATTTTAATGAAAACTTTTCAAAAATTTATAAAAAGTTCATGTTTCATTCCTGTAGCTCATATGTTAATGTCTTTGAAGTACTTTCGCTATTGTGGGTTGTATAGGAAGTGGGCGTGTTCGTGGACGGATTACGCCCAATTTTTTAATGCATCTTAGTTTTGTATAAAATACATACCTACCAAATTTTATCTCTGTAGGTTAAACACAAGTTTATTTATTGCGCTTTCAATTTTTGGGTTGTATGGGAGGTGGGCGTGTCCATAAGCGGATGACGCCCATTTTTCGAAGACATCTTTGTGTTGATACAAAACATATACACACCAAATTTTATTTTTGTAGGTTAGTTATGAGCTTATTTATGCAGTTTTCAATTTTTGTGTTGTATAGGAGGTAGGCGTGTCCTTGGGCGGATTCCAAAAATATTCAATAGTGCAGATCCTTGGGTCAAAGGGACCATGTATACCAAGTTTCATCCAATTATCTCAACTTCTTCTTCTTATCCTGTGTATACGGACAACACACAGACGGACAGACGGACGGACGGACATGAATAGCTCGACTCACGAGGTGACGCTGATCAAGAATATATATACTTTTCTATACCGGACTCGCTTCGTTCTATGCGTTACAAACGTTTGCACAAAGTTAATTTACCCTGACCTTTCAGGTTTAGGATATAAAAAACGCGTTTGCTCTTAAACAACACAAAACAACAAGAAAGCACAAAAAATATTTTGTAGTTTCTATTTTAAAAAATATAAATTTTTGCCAAAGCACTTGTGATTAATTTTTGTTTTTAACAGGTAGAAAAAACAGCTGACTGATGCGAAGGGTGTATTAATCTCTTTAACGCTTCCTCGAGTAGGAAAAAATTAGTCCAATCATTTCCCTTTTTTTTTTGTTTTGTTCAAATCGCTTTTAAGCTTCCTGTACATCACCAAACGTATTAATGCCTTTTTTCATACATTAGACAGTAGGAAAGGATGAATCGTTTTGACGATGTGTTCGCCTATCTTCCGACTGGGTAGCTACTTTATTTGCACAATTGTGATTTTTTCGGCACTTTCGGTTGTTTTAGTTGCAAAAACTAAGCAGCGCATGTAAAACGCATGTTTAACGCAAATTTTGACGTTTGAAGGCTGCGTAAGTTAAGCATATGTTAAATAAGCTGTTAACATCTAATATGTAGGTATATAAAAATGAATGTGTGTATGTAACAAGTAGACTCCGAAACCGCTAAGCCAATTGTTATGAAATTTTCAGGGAAACTCTAACGAAGTCTTGAGAGTGTTCCTGTGAAGTTTGGTACCGATAGAACATAGGGGCGTGGCAACTCCAATAAAACTATAATTTTCGATATCGTAATGCTTTCAGCTTCAAAATTCGGTATTCCAGCTCAATTTCCAAGTCGGTATTCCAGCTCAATTTCCAAGTGCTGTTTTACTGGTAACATTTTAAAGCCGTTGCAAAAGGGGCGTGACACTTTTTTCAAACATTCAAACTTTTCAGTATAACTTTCGAAATAGGGACATTCCAGCGTGACGTACACGACATTTGTACAAATTTTGCTATGTTTAAAAGAAGCTTGATAAAAATCGAAGTAATTATGAATTATTCTTTTTAAATAATTCATAATGGCAATTAAAAATAGTAGCAGAAAAATGCAACACTAAATTTGAAATTCCAGTAACACCTGTTAACAAGACTGTTTGTTTGTGTCAGCTGGTTGGTTAAAAAGGATTATTTGCTGTTTTGCAAAAATGACTGGTAATTCCTTTTTGGTTTTACGACAGGTGCACTCATTAGCTTCTGAAAGTTAGTGGACTGCATGAACCACAGAGACTACTGATGAGTCGGAGTAGCGTCCGACGAAACCATGGTCTAGTCTGCTCGGTTCTTTTGCAAAGAATTTTGTTGTTGAAGCAAGCCTGTTATTTCATGAATTATTTGGCATTAAGCTCTAAATAAAAATCGATTTATCGATTAGTTTTAGAGTTTTCGATTTTTTCGAATAACTAAAAATTATTATATCACTTTTATTTAACAGAATCTTTCTTGCACATATTTTGTTATACTCTAATCGTGTTTGCGTTTCGGCATTTAATTTTGACTGCGTTTTGTTATGTCAGTAATCGACCTTACTGGTTTTTTTTAATTTGGGGTACCCTAATGGGTATTTAAAGCTGATTGATTCAAAATAAATACCGTTACTTTTTTAATGAACCGGAAGTTATGGTGTCGGCAATGCCATCACGTGGTGAGTATTCATTTAAAATGCAGTGTAATACAAGTGCAAATTGTTCCAAATTATTAAGTGTGAATAAAAATGAATTGAAGGTCTTATTGTAAAAACATGATTTGCCACATAAAAAATATTTCGAAATAATAGACCATTAATTTTTTCAAAAATGTATATTTGTATGAAATCATTGAAATGCTTATAAGAAATATAACGTATACGGCCAAAATTGATCAGGTAATGGTCGCAATATTTTCAGTGGATATTTATAATGCATCAAGAAATGTAATGAACATAAAATATACACTTTTAAAGAAGTGTGGCATATTATGTTTTTGTAATATGCTCTTCAATTTAAACAAAAAAACATCCACTGCTTCATTCGAACCTTGAAAATTTTTCAATATTTTATTCTTTCTATAGAAAAGAATATTATATATTATAATATATTGGAAACTAAGAAGGCGATAATTTTTGCAGAAGAAATCGGATTGATCGGAGTAAAAAAAAAAATAGCTATTCCGCCTGAGTGCTGCGGATTACCCATGAAGTTGGAGGAGTATTCGGAAATGAAGCTAGGATGGAGATAGAGATGCTCCTCTGTGTCTTAAAAAAAAAGGAAGTAAAAAGTTGCAGGAATACGGTGAAATTCATGCCGAATTGAGGTTCGTGATGTGCTAGCCATCCTTTTTTGTTTAGTTTTGAAAATGAGTATAACTGATGTGTTCACGAACACGCCCACCTCCCATACAACCCCAAATTGAAAACTCTATAAAAAGGCTTCACTTTAAGCTACAGGCAAAAAATTGGATACGTTTGTATTGTATATCAAAACTAAATCGTGGAAAAAAGTGGGCGTCATCTGGCAACGGACACACCCACTTCCCATAGAACCCAATATAGTGAAAAGCCTTAAAAAGGTTACAAAACTGAAGCTTCAAACTTTAAGCTACAAAACTGAAATTCAGTATTTACATATTTTATATTCAAACTGAAGTTTGCTGAAAAAATGAGCGACATAAATCCACTAACACGCCCACGTCCCATAGAAGTCATATTAGTGAAAACTTTATAAAGAGGACAAACACTCCAACCTCCCATGCAACCCTAAAATTTAAAACTTTTATAAAAAGGCTTATCTTTAAGCTGCAGGAAAACAATTTGAAATGTATGTATTTTAGACGTCATAAAAATAGTAAAATCTTTTAAAATCTCATCCAGAAAGAGCTACAATTTAAGATTGTTTAACGCTTACGAATTGGCCGTGGGAGTATTTTAACTTCGGCCAAGTCGAAGATATACCTTACTAGTTGTATCAACAAATTATTTGCAATTGCAAAAAGCAACAAAGTATATTGCCGTCGATGGTGGTTACGCTAAAATGTTCGCTTTTATTGTTGGTAATGTATTTTGTTGTGTATTTTAATCAGGCAATTATATTTTTTAATAAAGCTTTGGCCCTTTTATTAATTTCGCTGATAAGGATATTATAAATCAGGGATGCCCAGCGCCTAACTCTTTCCACTCTTTCCACTCTTTACAACAACTTCGATGTTTTCATGATTGTTGTAATTCGAGAATTCAGTTTGAAGTAAAATCATTGCTTCTTATTGCTTTATTGTTTTTTTAAGAACCATCAAATGACGCTATCTTGCATTTGCATGTTGTTGTTTTTGTGTGTTCAACAATTTAACTTGTGCGCTTGGGCACGGTCAGCATGCGTGTTGTTGTTTGTATGTCCTTTTGTTGTTTTGCTTGGGCGCTGCCAGCATTCGTGTTGTTGTTTTTAACATGCTTCACTCTTTCCACTCTACAACAACTTCAATATTGCAATGATTGTTGTAATTCGCCGAATTAAGTTTTCAGCTTCACCCTTACTTCTTATTACTTTATTGTTGTATTTGCGCACATTGAAGGATTCGTGTTGTTGTTTTGTGTGTTCAATATTTATGAACTTTTGCGCTGGCGCAGATGTAGGTTTTATGCGAGTTGTTGTTTTCATGTGTTTTTGTTGTTAGAAAAATTATTGTGCCACGAATCCAAAGATTTGTTGTTGTTGTTGTTGGCTTTTTGTTGTAATTGTTGTAGCACTCTTTAAATAATTTTTCTGGGCATCACTGTTATAAATATGTGTTTTAAATTATATAAAAAATTCTGTTGTTATTATGTCAAAGTATAACAACGCATTGATATTTCTATTCCATTCTAATAATTTGGTTGTAGATCAGTGGTCATCAACGCAATGTTCATAAAACAACAAAGAGAGCTTCCTGGATGTACAGCTTTACACTGAAACAGGAATTTGTTAAAAGCGTGTTAAAAGTGTTTTCGTTAAGGTAACAATATTCAATCATCAACATAGCTCAATTTATAGGAAGTTCCATTACTTCGTATGAAAATGGAGCTGCCAGCCAAAGAAACCCCATGTAAGGTGATTGCGTTCTGACTCAGGATCATCTGTCTCGAATCAAGGCCTGATGGATTTATATTAAAAACAAATTTTAATATTTCTCAAAAAATTATTGTCAATATATTGATATTTATGAGGTCCAGGTTTATTTGGACCACCTTTATAAGTTTTATAAAATCAGCAGGACGGAAAAATCTTAAATTTTGTTTTTTTTTTCTTATGCCCCTATCACCGTCCGCGAGTCGAATATTGCAGTCGAATCGACTCAGCTGGCGAACTATTATTCTTGCGGTATCATCGTTAGCGAATACACTTATTCGCCGTAAATTCAGTGCTGCCAAAGCAAAATCTGTTAAAATATATAAACAAACGTCAAAAAAATGTTTATGATTCGCCAGCTGCTCACCAAGTATTTTTATTCGTCTGTTTTTGACTTTTGAGTCGAATCGAATTTTTGAAATTCGCGAACAATGATACCAACTTGGCGAATTTTATGTGTTTTTTATTCGATTCGCGGACGGTGATAGGGGTATTAATCACCCTTATCTTTGAACCCGCACTCGCTCTCAAAACAGCGTCGAAGCAAATATATTTTCTATTTTGAAAATGAAAATTTCGACGTCGAACAAACTGTTTTATCAATAGTGATATCTCACTCGATTATTGAACAAACGTCGTCGAACAAAAATACAAATTTTTTTGTCGACAAAACTTTTTAAGCGGATTCATTTCACCTTGTAGACAAATATTGAGGAAGTAGAAGTTTACGATGAATTTCTCTTCAATTATCATAGGTCATAGATCAAACGCTTTGTTAAATAAGTATATTTATAAAAAGCAAATATTTGATGATTGTTTATATGATGGTAAAAAGCAGTGCACGAAGTTATTCCAAAGGGATAGTTAACCCTTTCAATGGATTTGTCCATTATATTGGACACGTAAGAAAATAATTTTTATTTTTATTTTTCAACGTATTTTTTAAAATTAAATAGGTTGGTACTATGAAATGAAATTGTACCAACATGACAAACATAAATTTTCAATTTTGTGCCCAACAGAAGCCTAAAATCTTTTTATTTCGCGTATTAACAAATGTTGCAAAAAAAAAAGTGGTTATTGTGTTTGGTGTGCAAAGCATAATTGTTTTTTTGGTTAATAAAATTATAAATAACGCATTTGCAGTGGCCTCCGGTTGTTTTAGTTGAACCTAAATGTTATAATTGTGGTGACCGTGGCGTGCAGGTTAAGTGTGTGGCTTAGCACGCTCGGAGCCCGAGTTCGATCCCCAGTCGCGGCGAAAAGTTTTTTCAACAAAAAAAATTTTTTTGATCGGTCACCACCTCTCTGCAGACAATGGCAAACCTCAGAGAGTAAATAATGCCATGTAAAGCTTCTTGAGAACATAAACTTTAGCCGTTCGGAGTCGGCATAAAACATGTAGGTCCAGTTCTCGGTTAATTGTGTGCAAACATTTAATAACACACACAACACAATTGATCATAAGAAGCTCGGTCAAAGTTCTTTGAAGGGCTGAAATGGCCAATTTGTTTTTGTTTTTTTTTTTTTTTTAAATATTATAATTCAACCTTTGAATGGCTTTTTTCATTATATTAGACAGCCTTGGAAAGACTAAGCAGAGCATGTAAAAATCAGAAGGATGTTTTTTTAATCTTTTTATTGCTTAAATGATGGGAATATTACCTCAAAAAAAATGTAAGACACAAAGGATATGAAAATAAGCCTCTTTTTCGAAATAAGGTTTGATTTAATATTTTTAATGCATGCTTTATCTTAATTATGTAAGGACTTTGTGTAAAACTTTTAGTTTTCGGAAAATATTAGGATATTCCAATTTAATAAAAAATTACAAATTTAAAGTTGTGTTGAGATGAAGCAAATACCTTCTATATATATCTTCTACAACTATTGTAGACTATTATAGACAACTTAGCTCTTATTGCTGCCGGATGACCAATGTTAAGTTATATCAATCTACAATCTCCACCTCACCCTGAAATACTACCGTTTGTGGGTGTTCTAGCCTGTGCTCTCTAACGTAACAACGTGCTTTAACTATTAACATTAATGAACACAGACGTATTGTACATGACATCTCATCTTTCAAAGCCCCAAGCGATGACTATTGCTTGCCTAAAACTACTTAACACATTTGCACGTTGCACTTGGTAACATATTTCATCCAATAACATTGCCCAGCTGAATGATACAGCAACGATAACCACAAATCGCAGCATTTAGAGTTATAGCCAAATATTCGAGGAGCTCTTTCTTGGATTCGTGGAGTCGTATCACAGTTGATCGAACGATAACAGCAGCTGTGGAGAAGTACACCCAAATGCCATCTACAATAATAAGCTTTGCAACGCTTGCAGGATCAGAATTCAACGAATGCGCATTTCATAAAATTCTTTGCTTCATAGCCGCAGAATGCGTGAATACATTTGCTATGTTGGATGTTGAACTGTCTTGTTTCTTAATGCATTCAATAATTAATTTGTACAATTTGTTTTAAATTTAAATTCATTTTGAAGTATTTTTGACTGGCCTCCGAGAATTGAGAGTACCGATAAAGCATTTTCAATAATAGAGTGAAATTCTATTGTCGGAAGTGAAAACTATCGTCTAAATTCTGTTCGACGACGAGCTGTTGGTGAAAGTGAGTTCTCGTCGACGATATTTACTCGACGCAGTACTATATTTTCTTGGACGCAGTCATACTCTATTTCTAAAATTTTCAAAAAAGATGCTAACTTTACACCGGTACATTTATGTACAATTCAAAAATACAATCTAATCGTTAGAGCTATACCATTTTTCCCAATTGAATAGAGAAATAATTCCAATAATAGAGTTTAATAGATATGATACAAAGTATTATACTGACTTAAGTAGTAAAGCAGACCTACAATAGCAGGTACTATTTAAGACCACGGTAGGTATGAACTGAAATATTTTTGATGTGAGTTTTTTGATGGAATTATAGGTAATTGATATAATTTAAAAAAACAAAATACGATGAGTACTACTTCTCTAATTCTCTATGAATCTCAAATTCACTTAAATAGTTGGAATAACGTCGAAAATTTTTTTTACAATTTTGATCTAGCCAATAACTAACTTAATTAGTTAGTTTAAAATATTAACTAACTTCCTTAACTTATTTATGTTCCACTGTTCTATTGAACAAATAAGAGGAAGGTGCAGTTAATAAATTAACAATTGATCTCAAAACTCTTTAGCAAAATTTAATTTTCGATAAAGATAACTAACTGCAATTTCGAATAAAGAATAAAATAATACAAAAACATACAGTTCTCCCGTATAACGGCAAAACATAGTATGTACATTTTTGTGCAATACTTTGTATTTATTTTGGAAAATTTCGCTTACTAGATTGAAGATCTAGATCTTAATTAGATTGAATTTAAATATATCTGTGTCGACAAAGAATAACAGCTAGACTCATTTTTAAAATTTCAGGAGAGCATTTTTAAGATTAAAATCGCTACTACATATCAGGGTTCCTTGACTTTTGCTATTTAGATTTGATGACCTCAAACATTGAATTTTCAAGGTACAACCAAAAAAATTTGCGTACTAGTGTTTTTCGTAACGAAAACACGCATGGAAAGTAATAACCTAACTTTGTTCTAACTCGACATAAGCTGTTATTCCTTGTCGGCGCTGATACAAGACAACCAAAAATGTTATCCACTCTTCTTTATAACTCTATGACCTCTTGTTTTTGAGATTTTAACCCATTGAAAAGGATGCCACAATTTTATAAGTCATGTAAACTGGTGCGAGCATAACCTACGAAAACATGATGAAGAATTATATGCGTGCGCGTATAATAAACATCTGCTTTCAAAAAACCTTTTTCACGCCTTCTATGGTTAAATACCAACAAAATGTTGGAACCTAGATGGACACGTGTTGGAGAAGTAAACAAAAAGTGCAACAACAAAATCTTTGCAGAATAAATGTAGTTAATATTTTGAAATTTTGCAACTAGCAAAAGAGTAGAAAAACACTGCTTGAACAAGTGAAAATCTTCTCGGTAATTCCGTTTTGGTTTTACTGCAGTTGAGCTTATTAGCTTTTCAAAGTTAGTGGACTCACAGTATAATAATCAAAGTAGTAGCAGGGTGCAGAGCAGCACACAAATATTGTCAAAACGAAGTTGAAAACTCATACAAAATCTACAAACGAGTAGAAAGCTAAGAATAGGCAAAATGTAAACAATGATCCGCTACCACCTCTCGCGTGTTGTTGAAAATTGTGATTTGTAGTTTTTATTTTTATTTTTATTGTTATTAAAGTAATAATAAATAAAAGTGAAAGTGCAAATTGAATAAACTGCAATTCATTGCATGCAGTTTGCAGTATTTGTTGCTGCTGCTTAAACTCGGACCTCTTAGAACAATTCGCTGGAAACACCTTGAAGTCACTGCTATTCGTCAGTTATTTAATATATTTATTTTTATCACAACGCAAATATTAAATGTAATTTGCACTTAACACAATGCGATGTTCGATTGAATTTAGATTTGTTTGTTTGGTTTGGCTGGTTTGCTTTGTCTGCATTCGCCAATATGGCCGATTTTGACATTTAGGGTACTTACAAAGAGAGTACTATGAGTGGCCCAGTGTCCGAACTTTACTGCAATTGCATTAGATTTACTCCGCTTTTTAGAAAAATTTAATGCTTTGCTGCGTCATTGCGGTTTTTCCAAATCTATTGCGATTTATTCGAGACAAAAATTTAATGGCTATTTGTTGATTTCTCTCACAAACAACACGATGCACAGGGAATTTCTATATATTTTTCGACGCATAATATATTTTGAATAAGTAAAATAATATTTTTCTCCAAATTGCAAATATGTAGCAAATAGAAGTGTATATATTTATAAGTTAATTATGTTATTTATATAAAATGTGCGTACACGGTTGTAAATAAAAAAAACGTACGAAACCTACTGCGAAAAAATTCGCTTTGCTGCGGTTTTTTTTTTAAGATTTACTGCAATTTACAAGTTTTCAAGTTCGAACCCTGGAGTGGACTGTATAAACCACAGAGACTACTGGTGAGTCGGAGTAGCATCCGACGAAACCATGGTCAAGTCTGCTCGGTTTGTTCTGCAAAGAACATTGTTGTTGCAGCAAATTGTTTGGCTACAATAAATTATTTGGCATCAAGCTCTAAAACTAAAATAAACAATCAAAATGCCACAATTTTATATGTCAGGATTTTTACAATTTGTTTCTAAAAGCGAGGATACTATTTTATGTATTTTTACAAAACTATGCATACTATGTTTTGTCACTGCAGGAATGTTATGCGATTATATTGATAAAATCATACCAAATTGACATTCGATATATTTTCATTAAATATTTGTACATTCATGAAGGTAAAAATTCTACAGATGATAATATATATTTCCGTTTTCCAATAAACTTACCTTGTCCATCTTTTCCTGGATAGCAAACACATTTTGCAGGATGTACTTCAAACAAATTGAAAAGATCAGCGAGCAGTACAATTAGATTTAACTTCATTGATCTGCATTAGTGAAAATATAAAAATATAGGGAATATAATTTTTAAATAAACAACGATTTGCAGTTACCCTCGCATATAAGTAATGTCTTCGGGAGTCATATGGAACACAGAATATGGCAGATGTTTCTGTGAAAAATTACTGACCAACAAAACGTTGTATATAGAATCCTCAACTGCTGGCAAATAATTAATACGAACACTTGTCCATGGAACAACTTTGGGACAATAGTAAGATATGAGAAGAGCTAAACATACGCCATCGCAGGTATCCTGAAAATCACGCAAGGGCGGAATGTCTGGAGAATGCAACTTCACGCCCTGAAAACAAAAAATATAGTTTATATTTGATATATTAATTAAATTTTCTTACATTCTCATCAATAACACCAGCTTCAATTTCTTGTGCGATGCGCCGTTTCAATGCGGCACAAGCATGAGAAATCCAAGCAAGTAGTGATTGTTCACAATTTTGACCAGGTGGTGTTTTGTAATTACTGCCGGAGATTCTGTTAAATTTAAATATAAATTAAAAGCGTACAAAGTGTATTTTTAATCTTTATTACCGTCGTATAGCACTTGGTACCCGATCGGACGATAGAATTTCCTTTGCATACAAAACCATTAGCGATTCAATCACACACATATGGGCACTCTGCAATATAATAGCACACCTTATTAGAATAGAATATAACAGAAAATTGACATTCTATAAAACTCATCTATAACTGAGTATATTTGCTGAGTTGAAAGGCGAAGTGTTCCAAGTCTCCAGATATGAATTAATTAATTTATATAATAATAATTGAATTAATTTAAAGAATTATTTTTAAATGACATAAAAACTTTGTTGTAATAAACAGATCACATTGTTAGATCGATCACAATACATAAAAACTAGCAACGAGAGAGGACAAAGTGAGAATAAAAAAAAGTGAGAGAAAAAAAGTAGCTGCAAGTTCCTGCTGGTTAAATTTTTACTTGCAAGAATTTTCAGCTACCGAAAAAAAAATTATTTGTTAAAAAACAAACAAAAAAAATTGAAGGGCTTATTGCAAAAATATGATATGCCACACTGCTTTAAAAGTTCATATTTTATGTTCATTACGTTCCTTGATGCATTATCAATATCCACTGAAAATATTGCGACCATTACCCGATCAATTTTGGCTGTATACATAATAGTTCTTGTAAGCATTTTAATGATTTCATACAAATATACATTTTTTAAAAACTTTAAGGTCGATTATTTCGAAATATTTTTTATGTGGCATATCATGTTTTTACAATAAGCCCTTCAATTCACAAAATTTTTTCTGATTTTAAAAAAGCTGTCAAGGGTTCGATCAGCTGCTTACTTGCAAGTTTCTTCAAGTTTTCTGTTCACGTACTTTTTCTGCTATTTTTCTCTTTGAAAATTTTGTTCCCAATTCTCATTTTTCTCTCTACCTGCAAGTTTTAACAAGTAAAGTACGTGAACAGACCTATTATGACAATTTAAAATATTCGTTGTAAATAAACTTTATACTGTTATAATGACTGAAGATACTTTATCCAAAATAGTATCGATGAAGCGTGTTCTATGACATAATTTCAATTTCACAAAGTGTGTTGCCAAATTATTACTAAAACCTTATCTATATCGTGTATTCGTTACTGGAATAAACTGAATACCGTGAAACTTAGATATAACGAATCTGAAGGGTATCGAAAATACTTCGTTATAGTTATTGATTCGTTACACATATGTATCAATAAAACTTTGGTATAACGAAATTTGAAGAAATACGAAAAAAAAATTCGTTATAACTATAGTTTTTTTATATAATTATTTTAGCACCAATTGTGAATAAGTTCGGATAACCCTTAAATAGATTGTTAGCTTTCACTTATATCTGGCATTCAAGTTGAATTATGGGCCTTGGTGTGTTCAGGGACTTATAGTAGAATTAAATGGCAAATATTTTTGTGGGACATTTTAACCCTCTAAAACCCTGTTTAATGGGCCCTGTTTGTCCCTTTCTTACAATGGGACAAAAGAGACCCGTACACTGAAGAGTAAGAGTGTAAAAATGTTCTAGAAAAATCTTGTAAAAAATGTTCCTCTTAGTTTTTTACATACATTTTTCAAACACATCTCATAGCTAGAGTGTAAGGGTCACATGGTTTCCTATTACGATTCACAATAAGAATTTATAGAAAAGGCGAAAATTAAAACCCCCTAAAATAAAACTCAGACGTACACTTTCAAAACACGGATACAAGTATATTTTTTTTTTTTTGTTTTTTTGTCCTCTCTAACAGAATTCCTTGTCGGAACCTTGTAATTTTTTTATTGTGTTGCACAGTGTAATTTGAGCATTAAATGCATCATTTTGTAAATCAAATTAAAGGGCATTAATTTCGTATTTTAAATATAATATTTTAGTTATACCTTAATAACTTGTTTTTTAAAAATAAACTTTAATTATTTAAATAAAAAATTTTATAAAATAATATAAACCGTGATAATTCCAAAAATAATTGGTTAACATAAACGTTTATTGAACACAAAATAACCGTGATGAAATTACTTTTCAAATGATACCAATATTGATACAATATTTCCTAAACTGAAAGGACACTGCTTCCGGCTTCATCACTATTTTTTTATCCTTTTAAGTGTCTAGCTTAAGAAACCCGTTAGTCTGGCCGTTAGTTTTTATGTTCATAATGATGGCCTCGACAACATATATATAAATTCAGCTTTAATACTATGACGTAAGTAGGACCCTTTTTGGAACTTTTCAAAGCTTAAAGCTTCTAATGTTCCATCGACATTGAATTCATAATATCCAAACGTTGTTACCCATTGTTGTATGCAACCACACACAAAATCTTAGCTTTGATTAAATGACGTAAGTCTGGCGGTCACTGGCTCTTAGTCTATTGTATAGAGGCTTTTGAAAGAATACTTCGCTATATAGAGGCTTTATAGCTCAGAATTTCTTCGATAAAGCTATAGAGCATTTTTGTATAAAAAAACTTTGCAATAAAGAGGTATTTTCGAGGGACTCAGCAAAACATTTGTTATATTGATTTTTTCTTTATAACGAAGTTCGTTATATCAAAGTTTCACTGTATTTTCAAATTTATGTAATAAATAAGGAAAGGAAGTGGCGGCCGTGGACGTGCGTGCATAGAAACCACGAACCTCGGCAGATCCAGGTTGGAATCACCACCTGACACAGAAAATTTTTTTCAATAGAAATTTATGTTTCTAATCGGCCGTCACATCTTTGCAGACAATGGCAAACCTCAGAGAGCAAACAATGCCATGTAAAGCTTCTTGAGAACATGAACTTGAGAATAGCAACAGCGTTGCCAGTTTTGCACAATAAATAGTACTTTTGGTATTTTTTGAGCTATTTTGGGATGCTGCGGGATAAGGTAAAAATCATCGCTTTATGACAGAAAATACTAGGTCGTAGCAATCGCTTAGCAAATGCACAAGCTGGAATAGCTAAATAGGAACGTTGAGAATACAAATTAGTTGGGTCGCTTTGAAAATTTTTTTCTTAAAACTATAAAAGAAAAGATATTATATCTCTTCCGATTATCTTAAAGGAAAATTTCAAATTTTTTAATTTATTCCAGGTTTTTTTTTCCAGTATTATGGGCCAAAGTCACGTGTTAGGTCGTTACAATATATAAAACAAGTATTGCCTCTTAAAAGGCACGCAGTTTTGTTGCAGATTTTGTATAAATATCTCAAACGGTATGGAAGTTATGAACGATAAAGTGAAATTTATGTCAGAAAAAGAGATTGCGAAAAAACGTGTCATTTGGCCATCGTAATTCTTTATTGGTGAAAAGTTTATTTTGTTTTTAAAATTACAAAAAAAAACATCACTTTTTGAGATATTACCAAATTAAAGCTTTTCAAAAAATTGCCAACTCTAGCATAAAAATTTCAAAAATATTTCATTTTTTTCTAAATCGCTTTTCTATAGCTTTTTAATGATACTTCATTTAAAAAATAAGGTAACAGATGACGGAGATATGATTTGTTAGAAATAACTTAATTTTTAAGAATGTTACTTTTATAAAGAATTGGTATATCCATAATTTTTAGAAAAATGGCGATAAAAAAACAAATAACTTATATTCATATTTGTGGAAAAGGAACATATAGACAAAATTTCAAGTAAATCTAAGAGCATGTGATAAATTTTTGGAAAAAAACTTGCATTAGGCTTAGAATGGCCGTATATTTTTTTCTGCAATGAATATGCTCAATAAATGCTCAATAAATTTTATTTTTTTTACATTTTTCGAATGCATAACATTGCAACAATGGGAGGAATTAATAAAAACTGAGTGAACGAGTGGAGTGGAGTGCTTGAGTGTACGTTTTGAGGTTGCGATGTTAGTTGAGTAGAGTGTGAAATCCGTATTAAATAAACTCCACTTCACTCGGAGGGCAAAAAAACATCGCTTGAGGGTTCACTCATTACAGTAGCTTTGTTTAACGTGTGAAACAGTATAAGGCGTTTTCGTTTATTTGATGTGAGCAGAACAAAGACTGTAAAACAATTTGTTATTGGTTTCAATACGACTCTTCGTGCTCTTTATTAAACGTCAGAGCACGTAAAGCACATACCAGAGTTCTATCGTCAGCAAAAATAAAGGAAAAGAATATAAATAGCATGCAAAATATAAAATTGTGCAAAAAATATTTTATTGTAAATAATAATATTACAGAAAATATTCCTAAATGACAGCTGAGACATTTGATGCACGGTTAATTTTTTTGAAAATTCAGAATGCTCTGAAAGAACACAGAGTAGAGAGTTTTTTGGAATGTACTTAGTGTGCTCTCATCTGTTCTCATCTAATGTTGTGACCGACGATTCCCCTTTCAATTGTCAAAGATTTTATATAAGTATGTTTTTTTATAAATCAGAAAAATTTGTCAAGTTTACAAATTGTCAAGATTTCATTGTAAGTGCTTGACATGCACATAGGAATGTGTCAAGCTACACTTTAATGACAATAAAATGGAAAGCTCAAGTGATAGTGATAATTAATTAAAAATTAATTTAAATTGTCGAAGAACTTTTGACCAACGGATAAATAGGAATTTAATCCGGAAAAATTCCGTTATACACTTTTTTCACTTGTCTAGTTTTATTAATCCAGAATCTTAACAACACACCATAAGATAAAAAATTAAATTTTGTATTTTAGCGAAAACATGAAGTGTTTCAACGGTATATCAACCCCTATCGTGACATCTCTTATAGCGGATATATAAGTATATTTTGTTTTAGCGAAGCTATAATCGTCCAAAGTTAAAATTTAGAAAAAAACTGTTGATTTAGTGTTTTTTTACATAAAAAACAGTCACTTTAAATTTGGACGATTATATCTCCGCTAAAACAAAAGATACAAAATGTGATGAAAATTCGTTGGATGGTTTAAAAATTATAGCTCCGCTACCGTTAAAACATTTCATATTTTTTCTAAAATACAAAATTTAAATTTTTATCTTATGGTGTGTTGTTTAGATTCTGGATTAATAAAACTAGACAAGTGTAAAAAGTGTAAAACACCCTGTATCTTGAAAATCCTACCACAACGGTACAAATTGAGTACAGATTTGGAATCAGCGTTGAAAGCTCATATAGAAATTATATTGGGTTTTTCCAGATCCTACATTTTAAGACTAGTATTATTTATCCAAGAATGTCTGAATTTTAGAGCACTCCTATTATTTTGAACACAACTGTATAAAATGAATACTTAAAAAAAAATTAGTAAATAAATTTCTACTTTTAATCGTTCGATTTTTATTTTAGAGAAGTGGTTCTTTATAAAATAACCTAAAATAAATGAATATTCTAGTCAAAAATCGGTTTTTTAACTAACATTTTCGTAAAAATCAATATTTTTCTAAAACTTTCTATTAAAAGCTCAAAAACTTTCAGAGGAACAAACATTATTTTTTTTTTTTTGTTTTTTTGATGAACAAATTACGAAAAATCGTGTCCACCGCATATTTCAGGTGCTTTACTAAATTACGGATTCTGGGAATATTAATTCATTTTTTTATCAAAAAACAGAAAAAATTTTTCTAAAAACATTAGATAATTATAACATAAGAACAAAAATAACCTGAAATAAACAGTCGCCTTACAATAAAACTTTTAATGTAGGGGTTTTTTTTTCGTTGAAAAAACTTTAATGGGCCTTAAAACAAAACCACTAATATTTAACAATTTCATAATTTCACGTTTTCATATGAGTTGAAAACTCATCTAAATCTAAAAAAATAATCCTTTAATTTCCAATCGACCATTTGGAAAGAGAAAGGCAACTGTACTTGAGAATAAGCTTAACATAATCATTGGGTTTTAAGCTTTTCTCAATATCACTTTTAACAAGCTTGATAAAAAGATAAATCATAATGAATTCTCAATCATATTTGAGAAACGCTATGCTAATAAACACTTATATATAACAATACTTTATTAATAGCCCTATTATGATTTACAACCAAACCGAGTTGGGTTGTCTTCAACACAACTCAACTTCGGACACCACTGGAATATTTTTTGGTTTTATGCAGAGTTCGTAAATACTTATCATTGAGGAGTAAAATATCCCTCACTCACCTCAATACAAAACAATTGTTTTTCTTTCATTGGAAATGAAAAACAAACGAGCGACCATTCGTTAATCTCCGAATGAGCGAGCGAGTCGTTTATTTTCATTTCTCTTTCGTTGCTGTTCACAGTATGCGATTTTGAATAGCATAAGCCGATATGTGTGCTCTCTCTTTTTTTCTTCACTCAGATTATTTGAAAATTATGAACTCATTCAATGATAGTTATATAGTGTGAGTACGGAGTGAGTTTTATTTTGATGTCATAATTTTTTTTATCATTCGTTCCAGGGTACACTGAATAAGGTACCCGCAATACGGAGAGCGCGACTGCCGCAAATGTCAAAGCGAACTGATTCAGCTGTTGTTGTTGTTATTCTTTTTTTCGACAGCCAGTTGATTTTTGACACTTTCGGATATGCGAAAGAGAGCACAGTCAGTTTTGAAGCAACCTCGTTATTCAACCATGATTCGTTCTCTGCGAAACACAACTGCAAACTATACAGAACAACACGTTTGCGTCAATTTTACTATCTTTAATACTAACGAAACATCGTTCCAGGCTGAACTCTGAAAATATCTGTAGTTTATTTCTTATTAAATTAAATGAAAAGTTATTTAAAAATATAAATTTTGATGACGTTCAAGTTTAATGAATTTTAATTTTTATTTTTAATAAAATGAATGAATGAAGTTAAGTTTATTTCTGCAAATGTGTTTTAATATTTAATAAATAAAATTTTTTGGATAAGGTATGCGTTTCATTTCACTTAATAACAAATATTAAACTAATAAGTATCAAAATACGCATCATTGATGAATTCAAATTTTTTTTCAGCTGAAATAAAGAGCACATCTTTTGGAGAGCTCGGAGGATGAAAACAGTGACGATGTTCTCAAAACGATGAGCGCTCTTTGTAAACAAACGAATTACCAATAAATGTGTTTGAGGAGTTTATGCGAGAGCGTAGCGTTTAACGAGTTGCTGTGAGGAGATTATTCATTGCTAAATGATGAGTGAGTAAATGAGTGCTCTACGCACTCTAGTATTGTGGCTTACAACCATTTTAAGTTGAGTTGTGTGGAATGCTTTCCAAATTGTAATAAAATTTAATGGAAATTTTGACAGATGAATGCAAATAAAACAGCTGGTTCTTAACTTTCGCTGCTTTTATAGGTTGGTGAAATAAAAAGTTAAGCACTCAGGAATTTTAAAATGGAAACTTATTTTGATTTATTTTTAAACGATGAAGAAGACAATAATTCAATGTATCGCGCGTTCTAAAATCACTTCACGATAATAATAATCTTTTGCAGGTGCCGCACACCAAGCAATTTTTGATTGATATGCTGCAAATTTGTTTGAACGAAATGCTGTTTTACAGATTTCTTAGCTTATTTAGGCTTAGCAAAGAAGCATTTCCTGATGTTTTAGATGACACCCGAACATCACTTAAAATGGGTTATTTTCAATCAATGAAACCATCAGCTCGTTTTCTGTTTTTTGTTTATTATTTTTCTGAATATTGTTTTATGTATTAATAAAGTTGTTTCAAATGTATTTTTGATTATTTTCAAGCTTTTTCCCATATTTAAACTTTTCAAGACAACCTCAAAAATAAAGTTGTATAATTTTGACACTTCATAATATCAAATATAATATCATAATATCATAATATCAAAAATTCTTACAACTCAAATGGAAAGACAACTGAGTTGTGAAAAAAAGAGTTGAGTTGTATGTCATAATACCGATTTGTGCCTGACAACTCAACTTTTGATTCAGTTGTTAGTCATAATAGGGGCATAAATATGATTGAGAATCAGTTATTTTATACAATAGAATTCTCTAACCATTTATTTTTTTCTGTCAAATAAAATATATCGTTTTGCTGGACACACAATTTATTATTGAATTTGAACATTTTTTTTAAGTTTATTATTTTATTTTTAAGTTTATTATACAGTTCCAAGAAATAGCTTAAAAAACTAATGAGAATAGCAAGCTTTCATATACATGTGTTAAAAAATATTATTTTACAATTGCGAGTAAAAGCTTATAAAACTATTGAGGATAGTAAGCTTTTCTATACATTTATTAATATCTTATATATAAAAATCTCGTGTCACGGTGTTAGTGTTTGAACTCCTCCTAAACGGCTGGACCGATTTTAATGAAATTTTGTTTGTGCCCTTGATAGGTATGAGAATAGGTCGTAAAGTATTTTTCACACTTTTACCCGCGAGGGGCGTGGCACTTTTTCAAGAACAATGAAACTCGGTACGAGCTTACTATGTAGTCGTGCCCTTAGACTATCAAATTTGAGCGGATAGATTTGGAACTAAATGTCGTATAACAATGAAACTCAGAGGAGTGGCTCTGCCCATTATTTTTTTTTAAAATGAATCACTTTCGAAATAATAGTACCATATTAAAGAAACTCGGTTTGGAGTTACTATTTGGTGATATTCCACTACTCCGAAATAGTCGCAAACTAAAGCGGGTATTGGACAAGGGATTCGGTTCCGCCCATAAAAGACAGTTGTTTATATTTAAAAGCTTTGGAAATAATGGCCACATATTATTGAAACTCAGTGCGGAGTTACTCTCTGTTGATGGCCTTCTATTGGCAAACAGGAACAGACATTGGACTAGGACGGCAGCAACGCGTCGGGTACCAGCTAGTAATATTATTTTATAAGGTTGTTCTACAATCGCAAGAACAAGGTAATAACAATCTTGGTTGAGTAATATTATCACAAGGGTTCCGTTTTGATTTTTCTACAATTACTGTGATATACTTTTTCAATAGGTTCTCAAGTGTTTTTCAAGCTTAAGGGCGCGTTTATAGTAACGACTTGTTGCCTAGACGAGCCGAGCCGAAAACGCGTCAAGCTGAAAGCAGCTGGTACTGCGTATAGTGCAAGCCTATTTCGACCGACTTGTTGCAGCTGATTTTTGACTGTTTTTGGCTTGTTTGTATAAATTTAAGTTTTTTTTTTATTATTTTTTTTTTTAATAGAAGCATCAAAAAGTCTGTGATTTTTTGTATGCTTTTGCTCACCTCAAACCAACGGACAACAAGTGAAGAGACAAAAATTTGAAAAAAGCTGCTGAAACGCACTTTCGGCCACTTTAAGTCACTTGTTGTTCCAACTTATTTCGACTTATTTGCAATGTTTTCTGTTGTTGCCTTGTTGCTGCTGTTTTTGTTTGTTTATTTTTATGTACGAAATCAAACGAATAATACAAGGAACACATGAAGAAATTTTTTAATCTTCGATTCTTTGCTTCAGCTGAAACGCACTTGCAGCCACTTATTGACGAATTGCTTCACCAGCTGATTTAGCTTATTTTGACTTTTAGAAAGGGGAAAGGGAAGAAAGAGCGAACACAAGAATATTTGTTAATCTTCGATTCTTTGCTTCAGCTGAAACGCACTTGCAGCCACTTATTGACGAATTGCTTCACCAGCTGATTTAGCTTTATTTGACTATTAGAAAGGGGAAAGGGAAGAAAGAGCGAACACAAGAATATTTGTTAATCTTCGATTCTCTGCTTCAGCTGAAACGCACTTGCAGCCGCTTATCGACGCATTGCTACACCAGCTGGTTTAGTTTTTTCGCAGCTTTCTGTTCTTGTGTGCTTTTTTTCTATTTTTTTGTTGATCTTCTTTGTTCCTACCGTGTGTTGCAATTCAAGGACATTCTTGATATTCGCTTCCTAGAGCCGCGTTCATATTGGACGCTGAAGCTGAAAACAAAAACTATGCGAACAAACGAGATACAAATAGCTATCTATCTCGCTTGTGCGCAAACAAAAATAATATAATGCAAAAAAATAATCAGTAGAAAAAATCTGAAAAACTATTGTTTTTCTTTTCACTCCATTTGTTAATCCTTCTTTCTGCGTACTACAAAAGGAATGCAAGAATGCGTTCCCCTTATCGTGCATTGATTCTACACACTTGCTTTTGCACACAAAAAAAACAAAGCAAAGGTTTGATTAAACTTTGTTTGTTTTTTTTTTTGTTTTGCAACAACGTTTTAAGAAGGAAAACGAAAACTACTGATCGCTATTCTTTATTTTCTCCACCCACTTGCCTTTAAACCCAAAAAAAAGGTAAAAAGCGCAACAGCGAAAACAAAAAAAAATATATGTTTACATATTATTAGAGTTTTCTTTGTTGCTTTGTCTCTTTTCTGTTATTTGATGTAAATAACAAGCAAGCAGAGTGTAAAATGAAACAAAACCAATGAGAGCGAGCGAGAAAGCAACAATCGGCACGCTGGAAACCAGCGCACAAGTCGCTTTAAGCTGCCTATTTGGCTGGCACTATACGCACTTTGAGCTTATTTCATATGATTTGTATGAGCAGCGCTTTTCAGCTTTCCATCTCGGCTCGACTAGGCTCGGCAACAAGTCGTTACTATAAACGCGCCCTAAGGCTTATGTTGCTAAGCTTGTTATAATATTATTCTCAAGAATTTTGTACGGTTGGGTTTATTCTACTTGTCAACTGCTCAAAGCTTTAAAAATATGTTTTTTAAGTGAATTAAGTGAACACTCAAATCCGAAGATGTTATTAAAAAACACGTTAAGGCAATTAAAATCCAATTATTTCGACTTTTTCACACAATATAAAAAAACAACGAATGTTCGTTTGTAATCACTTATTCAAAATGAGTGTTTGAATTAAAAATGCAGGAACTTTATTTATGACCTGCACTGTGAGTTGAGTCGATCGAGCTTAAGCTCAACAACATGAAATAAAGAGTTTTCTCATGCTTGAACTCAGTTTCATATGCAGAAAGATGAGATTGAGCTCACCACAAAAAACCCGAGTTCATTGAGATGTAGCTTAAAGCTTTATTCTCTTTGCTATATGTATTTGTTGTTGTAAGCAACTTCCAATTACAGTGGGAATCAATTTTGTTGCGACACGAACTTTATTCTGCAGAATAGGAAATCACTATTTTAGTTGACCAAAGCAACGTTCAACTATAACTCTTTCTTTTGTAAATATTTTGTTATAAGTTTTTTCAACAATCGTTTGAGAATTTCTAAATGGTGTCATAAGTCATTTGGAAAGACCGTAACCTTCATCTCCGAGTAAGAGTTCTTAATTTGCTGCATTTTCCAACGTTGGGAATATTTCACTGTTTCGCAAAATTCGGGAATCGTGAACTGATGCAATATTAGAAACATATAAACCAAATTTTATTGTTGTAGGTTAACTCTTAGCTTTTTAATGCAGTTTTTAATTTTTGCGTAGTATGGGAGGTAGACGTGTCCGTGGGTGCAGATCCTTCCGTTCATGTGACCATGTGTACCGAGTTTCATATAATTATCTCGACTCCTTCTTCTTATCCTGTGTTTACGGACAACACACAGACGGACGGACGGACATGAATAGCTCGACTCACGAGGTGGCGCTGATCATGAATATATATACATTTCTATACCGGACCCGCTTATTTCTATGCGTTACAAACGTTTGCACAAAATTAATATACCCTGACGTTACAGGTTTAGGGTATAACAAATGTACCTTTTGGCCACAGCATGCTCAACGAGTCATTGAAAAATTAAACCTATTTCTAGCGTTGGCTGAATCAACTGTCGCCACATTAAACAGGTACGATGTTTTATGTTCAAAAGAACTTTCTTCGCCATCTAATATGCCAAAAACAAAATTGTTTCATTAATCGACGCACAGGGTGGTATTCTATCCTGAAAATGGATATCAATTCACCTAGAAGACTGAGGAAAATTTTTACTTTTGTTAATTTAGAATTGATCCAAATAAGAAAAAAAACACAATCATAATTCGATATCCTTTGGTTGATTTTATATATAAGTTCCTTTTTTATATAAGATCCGAGGTAGCTATTTTTGGTTTATTTTTATAATTTAAATATGAATTTTTAATCACTGCCGCTTGATAAAACTCCATCGTATGGATCATGAAAATCGATGTCACCTTTCTCTTCTTCGTTATCTTCATCGGTTTCATCAGTGTCTTCACCGTTGCTTTCATTTGTTGACTCCAATGGCTCTACAATCAAATCTACAGCCGTCAGTTTGTGGCAACTTTTGCAACTTCTTTTGAGGTAATTTCGAAATAACAGGACCAGAAGTTATCAAAAACCTATTAAAAATATCCTCGAGCGATTTTTCTCGGCTGATATTTCGTGAAAAATGCTCCCTGAATGTTTTGAAGTGTTTGTTGAGAGCTTCTTGCGCCTCCACGGACAGTTGACCAATCGGCAATAAAGCATAATTGATGACTTCAGGCCCATGAATTTAAATCTTATGCACAGTTTGGGGCATATTATACCATGGATACTTATGCATAAAATATTTTGCTGTGTCTAGCGCAAAATCACGGAATTTTTCAACATTCACTTCGTAACCGTGTGAAATCATTATTAAAGCTGTATGCATATTTTTAATGAGATCTACATCAATATTTGTAATTAATGCTGCTACTTCTGCATTTTCAAAAAAACGTCTGGCGGTATTTCTATCAATGGAATTTCCGAATCCTGGTTTTGGTTGACCAATTACCAAACCAATTTTTTCCTTGAACTCTCTCTAAATTCTGGTTTTATTTTCTAACACAGCCTGCATTTCCAATTGCTATCTTATTAGCCATTTTTTCACTGGCAGCTTAACAGCCAAATGTAGCAAACATTCGAAGAATTTTATCCAACCGTGTAAAGCCGATAATTTAAATTGAAGATTTTCGACTTAAACTTATTTTTTAATCATTGCATCAATGAAGCACATAGATAGCACCTTTGTGTAGATGAAGTTTCAGTAAGTGCATTGCACACCTTGCTTGATAGATATATCATGGTTAACAAAAGCTTGTGGCTTACTTCAATCAATTTCTCTCCACATTGTACAGCAGATTTTTGAAGGTCTCTTTTTTCTGCTTATACTCGTTGTTTTTGTTTTTTCGAAACCTCTGCAGTTTCTTTAATAAATTTCATGCTAATTGGTCGACAAAATCTTGTTGAAGATGGGCGAGAATTTTGCCAAATAACTTTAGATCCGCAAAGTAATTTTATAGGAACAATAAAGGAAATTAATATTGATGTATCATTTGCATCCGGGCCTTGGAAAGCTTGCTTGTAAGTGCTGTTGCCCGAACTTCCGTCAAAACCCCACTTTGTAAATAAACAAAAATTAGATAATTCCTTACTCTGCAAATCATCTATGATGGATTTTTGCAATATTATCAAGCGTTGGACGGTATAATTGAGCAACGGTTGCAAATGTTATTCGCAAGAAATTTCCAACTTCTTCATAAATTCTCTCGCAGGATAGCAGTCTTTTTTTGGCTAACTGTACAGCGGTATAGCAAGGAAACTTTTCGGGTGCAGCTCTTTTGATAACATTGTATTGATGACGCGATAATTTAGCTTCTACAAGTACAGCAAGAGTGTCTTCATTACTTATCTTTGTTTCTTTCTTATATTTTCCAAAGCTTAGCCTATACTTACTTGCTCTTTGAGGTGATGAAGTTGTCACTTCATGCCATAACTTTGAGGCCTCTATATGACCTTCAAATCGCAAACTCATTTTTGTGGCATATGCCAAATCTGATAATGAAGTAGACTTTCTTAATTTTTTATATTTTGCTAATTTCGTTTTTTCAGAAGAATCTTAAAAAAAAAATGCGTTTCGCCCACGTTTGTGAGGGTAAGAGGTAGTGAAAGATATTGAAGAAGACAACCAATCGCGACTAGAACTCACTCACAACTTTGCCTGAATTCTATGTGCTCTTGTCCAACGTAACTTGAATGCATGAATAAACTGATTTATTATTTCTACGAAGTCTTTCTCATATTTCTCCGCAGGACTGAAACTTGTCGTCAAAGAGTTTTTAGAGTCGAAAATTTCGAAGCCAAATGAAGCATGAAGAAGCAGATCAGTAGATATTAATAATCGCTGAATTTTTTAAAAGTATATTATATAGTTGAGTTGCTAACATTCGGTTCGGTTTCCTTAGAGCTTAAGTGGAACTGACATTTTAAACCTTCCTCCTTATGAGGATCGTTTAAAACTATTAAGAATGCAGTCACTAAGTGAGCGAAGGAGGTCCGCAGATATCGTATATTTACACCAACTCATGACCGGTGTTTTCGATTCTCCGGAAATTCTTTCTCTCATTAATTTTAACTCTAACCGTAGGAGCAGTAGAAACGCTAACACTTTAATTTATTTACCTTTTAGTAGAACGAACTCAAAGTACCTTTGTTAACAACTGTAGCGTTTTTGATGTTAACTTGTCAAAAGATCAACTCAAAAGTAGACTAAAATCTATTTTGTAATTAGATCTATGTGTGCATGATTAGTAGTTACGTCCTGTGTTGTCCCTGAGCCCAACCCAAACTTTGGTGGGTAAATTTTTTCCACATTAACTTCGTTTTGAGCCACTGGAATCCTTATCACTAAATTTGTATGATGCTTTGGATTGTGGCTTTAAATGAGTTAATGCTGACAAAGTGCGAAAAAGCTGTAGTAGCTGAACTCTATTATTATTGTTAAAAAAAATGTATCACAACAAATATTCATTTATTTAGGGCCAGTTTTTCAGTGCTAGTTTAACTATGTTTGAAGTTTAAACTTAGTTTAAACCATGAATCGAGTTTTTCAGTGAACTTTAATCGATGTTTAAGCTCCCAATGATGGTGAGTTAAGCTCTAGTTAACTTGCTGTTTGACATATCGCACACTTAATACAAAACAGTCACAACTCAAAAAATGTATCTTTTCAGGTGAAACGAAAAATAAAGCTCTTTGGTCGAATCTGCAAAAGAAAATAAATTTTTATTTAAGCATAGAAACTTCATTCTTCCAGTTACTGAAGAAAATAATGAAAATGATAATAAGATATGTGTTTCGTGAATTGATTTATAACAAAAATTCCATAAAGAAAAATTTTGAGTTGTGACTGTTTTGTATTTAGTAGATAAGGTATTTTAGGGAGATAAGGGGGGCCGATCTTCACATGGCAACGTGTCTGACTGCCTCAACTTGGCGAGGCCAGCATTATCCATGTCGAAATCGTCTCAAGTCGACTCAAACCTCCGCGTGGTGTCTCCTGGAAACGTCAAAAAACGATCACCCGCTAAACTTTGGCGGCGAATCTGAGCGGCGGGCTTCCTTTGGCTATCAAGCAAAGGTTGTGCGTTGGGTTTGAAGCCCACCACATAATAAACATATTTCAATGAAAAGTTTAAGAATAAATGAAAGAATGATCCCCAAATCTGATGACGACTACCGCAAACGAAAAACTGATAATGATTTACGGATATGCACCTGGAATGTCCGAACCCCAAATTGGGATGGTGCCTCTATCCAACTGATTGATGTCTTGGAAATATATAATTCTGATATCACTGCAATCCAAGAAATGCGATGGAAGGAACAGGGTTGCTTACGGCAAGCATCCTGTGATATCTACTACAGCGGCCATGCGGAGAAGCATGAGTTTGGATGCGGATTTGTAGTTGGCAAGAGAATACGGCATCATGTCCTGCGATTCACTCCTGTGAACGAACGACTTGCCATAATCCGCTTCAAGGCTAAATTTTTTAACATATGAATAATATGTGCGGACGCTCCGACAGAAAAAATATGACGAGACTACCGAAAGTTTTTACGAGTGCCTTGAAGACGCATACGAGCGCTGCCCCCGTCATGACATAAAAATCGTGCTTGGTGACTTCAACGCCAAGGTGGATAAGGAAAACATATTTGGTCCAACAGTCGGAAAGTTCAGCCTCCACGACAACACATCCGATAACAGAATGAGGTTGATTGGCTTCGCCGCAGTACGAAACATGGTCGTTAGTAGCACTAGATTCAAGCATCTCAATATTCATAACGCCACCTGGCTGTCCCCTGATAAAAAAACATGCATCCAAATTGATCACGTTTTGATTGATGGAAGGCACTCTTCCAGTGTACTAGACGTACGCACGATCCGTGGTGCTAACATAGTCCGGATCATTATCTTGTCGCAGCCAAGATCCAAGATCAATCAAGAAAGCACTCCTCCGATCGACGATATATGCGCACAGTGGACGCACATATCCCACTCTATACGTACGGCAGCAAAAGAGGTGATAGGCTACCACCGCCCTCGCCGAAACCAGTGGCACGACCAGGAGTGTCGCGACGCCACTGCAGAGAAGGACATCGCCTACAAAGCCACCCTGCAGTCGGTTGTAACGCGTGCTGTAATGGAGCGTTACCGAGAGAAGAGGAGGGAAGAGAGACGCATTTTCAGGCGAAAAAAAAGAGAGACGGAAATGCGTGAGTGCGAGAAAATTGAGATGCATGGCAACATTTTCGAAACCCGAAAATGTTTCGAAAAAATAAGAAGCCTGGCCGATGGTTTTAAGACCGGAGCCTCTTCCTGCAAGGATGAGAATGGGAATCTAGTGACAGATATCCAGAGTACAGGGAACACTTATCTCGTCTTTTAAATGGCGACGCTGACAACAATCCCGCCAGTGGAGATGATAACCCGGAAACCCCAATCATGGATGACAGCGTTGAAGTTCCGCTGCCCGACTATAACGAGGTCTTAACAGCTATAGCTCGGCTTAAAAACAACAAAGCCGCAGGAGCCGATGGCCTACCGGCTGAGCTGTTTAAGACCGGTGGCGAAGCTCTGTTTAAATGCATTCATAGACTTCTATGCAGAATATGGTCGGAAGAATGCATTCCAGATGATTGGAACCTCAGTGTGCTCTGCCCAATCCACAAGAAAGGCGATCCCACCATTTGCGCCAACTACCGTGGGATTAGCCTTCTAAATATCGCATATAAGGTCCTGTCGAGCGTATTGTGTGAAAGACTGAAGCCCATCGTCAACCAACTGATTGGACCTTATCAGTGTGTCTTCAGACCTGGAAAGTCCACCATCGACCTCCGTCCACCAGATCTTCGCGCTCCGACAAATCTTGGAAAAACCCTCGAAAAAGAAATCGACACACACCATCTTTTTGTCGATTTTAAAGCCGCCTTCGACAGTCCAATAAGGAGTCACCTATACTCCATCATGTCTGAATTTGGTATTCCTGCGAAGCTAATACGTCTTTGCAGGATGACACTGAACAACACCAGCAGCGCAGTGAAAATCGGGAAGGACCTCTCCCTTCCGTTCGATACCAAGCGAGGTTTCAGACATGGTGATTCCTTATCGTGCGACTTCTTTAATATAGTCATGGAGAAGATCATCCGAGCTGCTGACCTGAGACGCAGCGGCACAATTTTCTATAAGAGTGTTATACTGCTGGCATACGCTGATGATATTGACATCATTGGCCAAAATACGCGCGAAGTCAGTGCAGCATTCTCCAGGCTAGAAAAAGAGTCGAGTCGAATGGGTCTTGCAGTGAACGCAGATAAAACGAAGTATCTCGTGTCAACAAACAAACAGTCCCAGCGTCTTGGAAACCACGTCACTGTTGACAACACCTCCTTTGAGGTAGTGAAGGACTTTGTTTACCTGGGATCCAGTATTAACTCCTCCAACGATATCAGTATTGAGATTAAACGAAGGATAACTCTTGCCAACAGGTGTTACTTTGGGCTCAGTAGGCAAGTGAGAAGCAGAGCTCTCTCTCGACGAACAAAACTGACGCTCTATAAGTCAATAATCATGCTCGTCCTACTATACGGATTACAAACCTGGACGTTGAGCAGCTCTGATGAAAGGACTTTGGGAGCGTTCGAGAGAAAAATCCTTCGCAAGATCTATGGTCCAATCTGCGTCAATGGCGAGTACCGAATACGATGGAACCACGAGTTGTATGAGCTATATGCCGACATCGATATAGTCAAGCGTATTAAAATAGAGCGGCTTCGCTGGCTAGGTCATGTCGAGAGAATGAACGACGAAGCTCCAGCGAAAAAATATTGGATTCGGTACCCAGCGGTGGCCAACGCAGACGAGGAAGACCGCATATCCGTTGGAAAGACCAGGCATTGGATAACCTGACGACGCTTGGAATTTCCAACTGGCGCCAGCAAGCGCACGACAAAAGAGGCTGGCGCAAATTCTTAGACCAGGCTAAAACCGACCAACGGTTGTAAGCGCCATCTAAGTAAGTAAGTAAGTAACGGTTTTATGCAATAGCCAAATTCCCTAAAGTAATAGGTGCCATCGATTGTACTCATATTAATATAATATCTCCAGGTAAAATATAAACTTCATGAAATGTTATCAGAGTACTTAATAGTTAATTATTTAAAATATGTAGGTGGAAGCAATGCTGAACTTTTTCGGAATCGGAAAGGCTTTTTTTCCATAAACGTCCAAACAATATGCGATGCGGATTTGAAAATTATCAACATTGTAGCACGATGGCCGGGGTCTGCGCACGATGCAAACATTTTTAGAAACTCGAGGATATATGCCCGCCTTGAAAATGGAGAGTTTGGTGTCAGCATTATTGTCGCCGATAGTGGATATCCAAATAAAAAATATTTGATGACTCCACTAACAAAAGTTGAAACAGCTGAAGAAAACCTCTACAATGAGTCTCAAATCAGAACACGCAGCTGTGTAGAAAGAAGCTATCGTGTTAGCTTCTATTTATATTGCTGGTTCTACTAGGCTTGTGCTAAACAGTTCCGGAGCCGGAACGAACATGGAACGTTTCTATTGTACAGCGGAACTAGTTTGTGGAAACATGTCCGCGGAACTATGTAGTTCCTTTGTACTTTTTCAGAATGTTTGTGTATTAAATTTACAAGAAAATCTGCTAAGATATGAATAAAATTATAAAATTAGGTCTTCATAAATGCGATACTTATATGCATAATATAACAAACCTAATTCCACATTTCTTATCTACAATTTCATTCCACATATTTTTAATTATTTAAAAATGTTCATATGCAGCAGTTTATATGCAGCAGTTTCCTCTAAAGCAATGCCTCGAAACATGTCCTGGAACTATCTAGTTCCGCCCGTTCGAATGTTCAACCAAATGAATGCGCATAACAAGAACGACGATATATCTTCGTTCTTTTATTATGTCTTTCAATCAGATTGTAACATATCCGCGGAACTATTTAGTTCCGCTAGTTCCATGTTCAAAATGAAAGAAACAGAGCGTTGCGCACAACAAGAACGACGATTGTCATAATTCTATTTCATACATTAGTTATTTCGTTCGCTCACAAACATCATCTTTGTACATGTAGTTGATCAAAAAATTCGTGTAAGACTTGATATGTAAGAAAGAGATGTCGTATTGATTCTCATATTGCTTAAGGAAAAAAAAAAAATAAACATTGCAGCCGGAACTGTTTGAACATGCTAGAAACGAATCGAGGGAACGATTGGAACTATGTCCGACTGCGAACATAGTTCCGGGAATTATACAGGTTCGGAACGACACATCTCTAGGTTCTACTACTGCTGGTTCTATCCGTCTGCTTGCATTCAATTATTTGTTTAAAATCTGCAACCAGCGCCAGCAAGTATTCTAATTTTTCCGTATTCAAGTTGTTGCATATTTTGTATTTTGTACACTCATTTTTAATCACTTTTTTTTTTTCTTTTATTTGTAGCTGTTTTATATTTTATTTTATATTTTATGGCAATCAGCTGTTAGAAATTCTCAGTAACTATTTGACGTTTGCAAGTGTTGCCATATTATTTGTACCTAATTTACATGTAATTAAACCAGCACTGAAAAACTGATTGCATAGTTAAGCTCAGATCAATTTTAATCTACTATTAACAAATCTCAAGTTAAACAAAGTTTAAACCAGCACTGAAAACTGGCCCTTAGAGTTCTACGGTTGTGATCCTTACAATAGGGAAAACAATTTCAGAAAAACAAATAAGGAAAATTGTTTCTGTGACATATCATGTTAGCTCCTAATAATAAACATTTAAGCTTGTACCATGAAAATATTTAAGTCAAATATTGGCATTTCCGCAGAAAAGTCTACCTTGACCAAAAATTAAAAGCTAACCAACATTTTTTTTTACTTGTATTATTAAAGAGAAATATTCAAAGTTAATTTAATTAAATATTTCAAATAAAGATTAATATAAAGTTAAAGTTTTGGTCAGTTTTGTTTATTTCTTTGAGCATTTTCTCTTTACAATTTCCATTTCTAAGAGTAATTTTGCAATTGCACTCTAATGCAAAACTTTTGTTACAACAACAACTATCCGCAAAATAAATGCAAAAGAGCAAACAAATATCAATTAACCGTAAAATTTTGATTTGCTTTTAATGATATTCTGAGGTAACGTCAAGCCAGACAAAAAAAAAATTAGTTATATTATTTCTAATCTGACGTTCAAAAGTGCGTGAAATTTTGCATTTTAATAAATTTCAATAAAGCTAAGTAAATTTTATAACAAAATCGTTAAGAAGAAAAACGGTTACTTTTATATTAAATTTGAAAAGTGAGTAACGTAACGCCACATTGCTCGAAGTTTGCCTGATTTCGTTATGGATTAGTGGATTTCGTTACAGGTAATTTAGTGGAATTTTTTTGCAACTTCTCATGGTCGATGGGGTAGGAGTTAACAAAATATAATATATAATAGCTAAACTTTATGTTTTATTTACGTCAAATATTTTTTTTTTAACAAATTTTAACTTATAATGTTCCGATGGAAATTTAAGTAACGTAACGCCAGTAACGTCACGCCAGATGACTTAGCCTAATAAAAAAAACCGAGAAAAGATTTTGTAATTTGATAACTAGCAAAATAAGCTTATATTACTTTAAATTCTTCCAAATAAAGTTTTGTATAAAAAATCTTGCCCAATTCGCAGAGTTTTGCAAATTTTCTAATCTAAGTCGAAAACCACTTCTGTTTTTTGTAACGTCACGCCAGTGCATATTTTTGCTTATATCTTTTAATTCTTAGAATAGATTGTTATAATTTTTTTTACTTAATATAGTGCTACTTAATTACTACGTAAATATAAAAAAAAGTTTTAAAAACTTAGACTTCTGCATTTTTTTTTAAATTTTTTCGTAAAAAACGTACATAACGCCAGTTTGAAAATGCCCATATACAAACTGTAGGGTATAGCTACAAAATAAGGAAAGAAAGTTAAAACAAAACATAAACACAAACAAAAAAAAACAACAAAAAATAAGCAGCAGAAACAACAAAACGTCACCTAAAATGCAAAAAGACGTAACAACAAAAAAATTTTAAATTTAATTTTTGATTTATTATAATTAATTTGACTAAACTAGAGCGTCTAGCTAAATTTCAAACACATACTTCCAAAAATAGCTATTTTTATACCCTAAACCTGAAAGGTGAGGGTATACTAACTTTGTGCAAACGTTTGTAACGCATAGAACGAAGCGAGTCCGGTATAGAAAAGTGTATATATTCTTGATCAGCGTCACCTCGTGAGTCGAGCTATTCATGTCCGTCCGTCCGTCTGTCCGTCTGTGTGTTGTCCGTATACACAGGATAAGAAGAAGGAGTTGAGATAATTGGATGAAACTTGGTACACATGGTCACATGGTTCCAAGGATCTGCACTATTGAATATTTTTGGGATCCGCCCACGGACACGCCTACCTCCCATACAACGCAATAATTGAAAACTGCATAAATAAGCTCATAATTAACCTACAACAATAAAAGTTGGTGTGTATGTGTTTTGTATCAACACAAAGATGTCTTCGAAAAATGGGTGTCATCCGCTCACGGACACGCCCACCTCCCATACAACCCAAAAATTGAAAACGGAATAAATAAGCCTATGTTTAACCAACAGAGATAAACTTTGGCAGGTATCTTTTTTATGACAAAACAAAGATGGTTTTGGAAATGGACGTCATCGGCCCACGTAAACGCTTACCTCTCATACAACCCAAAAAGTTTAAGTTTCGGTAGTGGTTCGATTATGTTAAATAATTTCGTTTCGAGAATGAAATGTGCATTTCTCCCGCCATCGGGTTCATTAGCAAAACATTTTCGAACTTCGTTTTCGAAATAAATATCCGAGATCTCGGATTCACCTCGAATTCGAGGCAAATTTGTTTGGTTTATTGGGAATATATAAAAATCTCGTGTCACGGTGTTAGTGTTTGAACTCCTCTGTAACGGCTGAACCGATTTTAATGAAATTTTGATAGGTATGAGAATGGGTCGTAAAGTATTTCAATGAAACTCGGTACGAAGTTACTATTTAGTCGTTTCTTTCGGCTGGAAAATTTGAGAAACTTTTGTAAAGGGACGCCCCCACACAATTTTATGTTTAAAAGTTCGTAAATAATGGTCACAGAATATTGAAACTTAGAGTGGAGTACTATTTGTTGATGGTCTTCTATTGGCAAATTGGAAAAGGCATTAGACAAAGACGGCAGCAACGCGCTGGGTACCAGCTAGTAAATATATAAAAACAAGATATTTTAGACAACTGTCACTTTTCACATAAAAAAAAAATAGACAGTTCAATTAAATTGTCGTGAGAAAATGTTGCAAGAGACTTTGACGAGCAGGTTGTGAAAAATTTCAAACATATTTCACAGCTATCGTTTTTAGTATGTAGATTTGAGTGAAATTTCACAGGAAACTGAACAGAGTACCATGCTTAAAAACACAATAAAATTATTTCCAAGACTATATCTGATCAATTTTTGTGGCAATAGAAGAACAATAACCTGAAGTTGAAGGTTCGATTCAAAAATTTTGAACAAGACTTTTTTTAAATAAAAATTTTGTATAAAAATGCTAAAAAATTGCGATTCTGCACTGAGTGCGAACGAAAGAAAAAAAAGTAAAGTTTCACAGCTTGTTACTTTTGAACTAGTACACTTAAGAATTAATTTTTTTTTAAATTAAAATTAAATTTAAAAATTAATTCATTTTAACTTAAAACCGGTATCAAAAAAAAAATTCGTAGCTTCTATTTGATTTTTTGATTTTAAGCAACAAATCCAACTCAAGCCCCTCTGTGCCTATAATTGAGGAGTTTACATTGAAATCCAGATGAGTCACAGGAAAAAAGAATTTAGTTAGAAATGCCATTGTTAAAAAAACCTAGAGAGAAATGCATTAAAAAATCTAATTTTCAATCAAAAGCAGACATGTCCACTGTAAATTTTCAATCAAAACCAGATAAGTTCAAGCAAGTTTTCATTTGTGTAGTTTTCATTCAAATTTTAAAAACTTTTTTGTGTCAAAACATTTGTGTAAGTAATAAATTTAACATTTTAGCGGATTATTATTTACTAAAAAGGACCTTCAGGAGAATCAACAATTCGATCTGTGTGACTTATCTGGCTTTGAATGTAAACTCAATGATAGGCTACTTTGGAAAATATCGCGTCCATCTTCTTGTTGTATAAAGTGGACACATTTCTGTTCCGAAATACTGTTTCACTTGGGATATAAGGAGGTGTTCGAAAATTTATGTTTATAATGTTGGAATGTGTTAAATTTTGTACCTATAAAAGTTATTGCCGCTCCACAAAAAAATAACAGAGTTGCCTATTTGCAAAATTAACCAAAAAATATTTTTTTGGTAGAGAACAGTGAAAATTTTGAAGATAAGTACTTATAAGCAGGGTTCAGAAAATTTCACTCATGAAAAAAAAATCTCTAACGAAAATGGATATAATTACTGTTTCAAGCGAACAACACACAATTTTTTTTTTTATTTCATTTTTGTGTGCAGCCGAGTTGGCACGCTGTCGACCATCCTTCATAAATTCTTTATGAACAAACTAAGATCGACCTCAACGGTTCGATGTGATTTCATATCAAACATGTGTTGGCTATAAAATGTTCGTGTTATTCACCAACGTTCGTTGTTGTCAGGCCTTCATGAAGGCAAAAATGAAACAATTTTTCAAACATGACTTATTCGTGTTGGAAAACGCTGGCCGTGAAGAGAAAAATTAATGAAATGACGTATGAGTTTCTATGCATAAATCGATCACTTTTTTGCGTTGCGTGGCGACAAAAACATATACTTTTTGTATTGTTGTATGGTCGAATGGGCAAAGCATTGCACGGTAAAAACCTACTTTAAGTTTAGTTTGAGTTTTGTTAATTTAATATCCAGCTACCTGCAAGGTAGATTGCAACGGGTTTAAAGTAGGTAACGCATACTTATCTCTTAGAGCAGTTGTGACTGGAGTTCCTCAAGGTCGATTCTGGGTCCACTCCTGTTCTCTATTCTCATAAACGGCATTTTTTTCCTAGAAGACTTGACCTATAGACTTAACTATGACTTGACTCTGTTAAATAATTGGGCTTATTCTAACTTGCTTCTTATCAATCCCACAAAATCTAAAGTTCCGCCAATTGCCAGGAGTGACTCATGTTTTATTAATATCCCTCCCCTGTTTATGGAGCACAGCCTTTTGTGTTCAAAGCTAAAAACCTAGGATTTATATTCAGCTCTAGCCTGACTTGTGTCGACCATATTAATAACACCTTTAGGAAAATTTACGGCACTCCTCTTGAAACTCGTCGCAGACTTGTTGTACAATTAATTAGGCCACATATTACATTTTTAGACGTTGTATATAGTCAGTTGGACTCACAATCCCAGCATAAACCCCTTCTGACATTTAATAGCGCGGCTAGGTATGTGTATGGAACGACCGCTATGATCACATCTCTTTAAGAAGTTAAGGTATTCTGGGCTGTGGTATGCTATCTAAATATAAATATATCTAAATGTTCGCAACACATTATTTTTAAACCAACTCATTTACACCCAAAGCCCAGAATATCTTTTTGCTAAACTGCAGTTCTTCCAGTCAGAACGTACAACAAACCTTATTGTTCCTAGATATAACTGGTATTTTGTGGTCATTTGCGAGATTTTGTGGTGTATTTGACGAATAGTATTGTATGAAATTTCAATGCGAGATAAAGAGAATTTTTGAGGTATTTTCATTTGACAACACTGCGTTCAGAGTCGGCATAAAACATGTAGGTCCGGTTATCGGTTAATTGTGTTCAAACATTTAAAACATATATTGATGATCGAATTATTTTAAACATATACGCAAATTTGTTACTTAATTTGCGTATTAATTAATTAAAATATCATTTCGTAAATTTTGAACGTTGTTTTTCTTAATAGCTTCCGTATAAGAAATACCCTGGCTATTGCGGGTTTTTTTCTGAGGCTCCAACGAACTAGACGACATTGACTTATTAAAAAACCAAATATCACAGCGTTGTTATACATTTTGTGAAAATAAACACAACAATTAAAATACAACAATCGCTTAAGATTTAATATTCACCAATTAACTAAAGGTTTCGTTGGATATTATATAACAAACTTTTTACAGTTTTTTACCCTGTATTTGGTTTCGACTTATACCAACTTATATATCCAATACTTATTTGGATATAATTTTTATGTAGTAAAAAGTTTTTAAGTTTCGTTTTATTTATGTATTGAGCTAAAATATTCAGAATTGTTACTTTTTCATCTTTCATATTTGCGAACGATTGCACGAATCGGAACAAGTATACGAGTAAGTATACTAGAATATATACAACCTAGAACCAAAAGCTAAATTAAATAATATATTAAAAAGTAATTTTAATTTTAAATATTACTTACAATTCTTAAAGGATTCGTTTGAATAAGTACAGTTTCGGTCAACGGCATATCTGGTAACTCTGCAACACTTATACCTTTTCGTGACAGAGTCTGAAGTATCGACCAATGATTCAGGCTTTGGTAGTTTGGATCTGAGTAAATATTGGATAACGTCTGGCAGTAAAGAGTAGCATTGCCCAATTCTACAATTATCTGCGGTTTCAATCGCTCCTGGTTTTCGTGATCTCTATAAAAAGGCTCTTTAAGATTATCTGGAACGCGGTTGTTGAAAGCTTTGGAGAGCAGCCATTTCACGGAAGCACGTTGCCGGGCCTGTTGAAAATGTTAATTTTTTTAAAAACAGTTTTTACAAAATTTTTGTTTTTAAATAATGTCTCTTAAAATAATGTTAATTTGGCAATAACATTATGTTTATTACCATAAACAAACATTTACGCGGTATGTTTATGGTCTTCATAAATATGATCGTCTAGTTTCCGAAATGCAATACTTGGATGTGACTTAATAGCTTATCTCAAGGCAAGAAACTGTATGTACCTTCATAAGCTAATACATGAAAAAATGCCAGGGTACTTATATGAAAAACTCCAGTTTAGTCTGTCTAGAAGAAGTCATGTTATGATAGTTCCAAGGCATTATTCGTTAAACTCTTCCTACTGTTTTTCATTAACGCCATTAGGTTGTGGAATGCTTTGCCACGAAGTCTTAGAGAGATAAGTGGGAGAGTACCTTTTAGGCAATCTATTTTATCGTTCTTCTCTACTCTTTAATCTACTTCACATATATCTTTTCTCCACTCCAATATTGGAAAAATCTTTTCTTCATCTTTTTTTATTTTTTTTTTATTTTTATTTAAAAATTTTAGTTTCTTTATGTTTTAAGTGTTAGTATAAGTAATTTTTGTTATTATAATAAGGTTACTTTTTTAATGTTTAAATTCATTGAGTTGTTATTATTATGGCTTAATTTAAGTCTTTTTTATGTTGTTCTATAAAAGAGCATAGCTTTTAGTGTACTGATGTTTATCTTTAAATAAATAAATAAATGAAATAAATAAATGAAATAAGAAAGTTAGCAAAAGTTAAATATTCAACTTTAATCTGTAACCCGCTCTCGCTCTCAAAACAGCGCACAGTGGTTGGGCCCCATACAAAAATTGTGAATAAATAGAAGGACTCATTGTGGACCAATAATATTTGGTATATAAGTTGAAATGGGCTATATTAGAACACAAGCAAAAATATTTCAAAATCCACTCACAACCACTCCTACCTTCCATATAACACAAATATTTACAACGCCATATTTTGCTTTGTATTGAACCTATATAAAAACTATTTCGTCAAAAGACTACAATATATGTGAAGAATAAAAAAAATATTTTCTGCCACGCCCACCTACCACACGAAATTTTCCACATCATGTGTTTTTTCACAATTTCAACTTCCATAAAGCGTAGCATCTAAACTTAACTTTAAGGAATTAGTGTTTTATAATATTCAAAGATATTTAGGTTTTTCACAACTTGAAATACGCAGTTGTATCATTGTATTCAAATTCAAATTGTTGTAATTTTCTTTTTGAAAGATAAGGACAATCACGGAAGTTGAAGGATCAGTTCATTTTTCTTTCAAATAGAAAATGACAAGAATATGAATACGACTTGTATCATTGTATTCAAATTCAAATTGTATTCACATTGTTGTAATTTTCTTTTTGAAAGATAAGGACAAACACGGAAGTTGGAGTATCAGTTCATTTTTCTTTCAAATAGAAAATGACAACAATATGAATACGACTTGAATTTTAATACAATGATACAACTGCGTATTTCAAGTTGTAAAAACCGAATTATTTTTTAACTTTTTATAAAAATAGTTAAAACGTATTCATAAAAACAAGCTTTCGTTTCGCATTTATTAAAAAGATTTGGATTGAACCTCATGTGATTTGCAACAAATTGGTGGTGGTTGTGAATGTAATACTAGCAACAGTTGAAAACATTCAATAGCATACTTTTAGAATTGTGATAAAGTCAGCACAGGTTGTGTAGTATGCATGACTTGCATTCGTCATTAGCTTAAAGTAAAAAAAAAAACAGTTCTAAGCAGTGCCACTATAATCTGATATAGTTCTATTTCACTAAAGACTAAATTGAAGCTTTTTCTACTACTGACTTTGCATAAGTAATTTATTGCGAAAATAAAAATAAAAAATAATTTGTAAACACGCAAAAATTTTATTAAAAATTCGATAGTCTCTCTATCTCACTTTTTCACACACTCTGCCTGCCTGCCTGTCTGAATCGGCGTTTACTATGCACGCGGCCTTAGACGAACACATTTACTTTATCTGTAAATGTGCCCAAAATATTTTCAAAGCAAATCATTTAAAATATTTTGTGTCTTATTTTCAAATGAAATTAGCAATACCCGGCGCGCGTTGCTACGCCTTAGACTGCGTGCAAAGTAAACGCCGATTCAGACAGACAGGCATGCAGGCAGGCAGGCAGGCTGAAATCTGTGTGAGCAAACAAGATACAAATAGCTCTCTGTCTCGCTTTTTCACACACTCTGCTGTCTGAATCGGCGTTTACTATGCACGCGGCCTCAGACAAACACATTTACTTTATCTGTGACTTCAAAACCCATTCGATCAAATATGTAGTTTATATGGGGAGCAGTGTTGGGCAAAATTAAAAAGTGTTTTTACAATTAAATGATAAGAATTAATAAATTGTTAATTGTGTTCCCAACAATTAGCAATTAATCAATTGTTAATTGCGACTTTTGCAATTAACAATTAATTAATTGTTAATTGTGACTTCTACTTAATGAATTGTTAATTGTAATAATTAATTAGACTAAACAACCTCTACTTCTTTGGGATAGCTACCTTGACGTGGTGTAGAGGCTTAGGTTGCAATGACACAACGGGCTATGATGACGGAAGCCTTCGCGTCTGAGAAGGTTTCTGGAAGGGCCACCCATGTCATACAGGCTGTTGTGGAGCAATGAACAAATACTTATCCCTACCTGGCGGCAGGTATAAAACGCTATGGGAACCGAATCACCCAGAAAATAATTGATTCTAATGTGGTCGGAAAGGGAAGCAACCCGGGTTGGGATGTCAACCCAAACGTCGGTGGAATGCGTGACTGCTACCACGGCGGGCACGGTGAGGAGCAATCTTCACTGCGTGTCGCCAGCGGTCACACCTCCTCTATGGTTGGAACAGGCCATAGTGGTTGTATTGCTACTGCCAACAATAACAAAAATAACCTCAAACGCGTAGATGCCGTTGTCCAAGAAGACTCGGATCACGACAGCACAACCTCAGTCAGCATGGCTGACGAAGAAAGGCTCCTTCTCTCCCCCGACAAGTCAGCGGGTTCCAGTACCTCAAGTAAGGTAGGGCCCAAGACGAAATCGAAGGAGGGATTGAGAGCCAAAGCGCAATACAAAGCTGCTCTCAGTATCTGCAGCCGGCTTTCGGGTAAGAGCGGTTTATATTCCAAAGAGAAGGAGAAGCTCGCCTGGGCTGAGCAGAAGGTATCTGAGGGCAGAAAATTCTTCGCGAGCCTTCCACACTTTGCGCCTACGACATCGCAGTTCGCGAATAAGATCGAAGAGCAGGTGGCTCAAAAGCGCCAGAGATCGGAAGACGGAAAGGTCGTAGCTCCTGAAAGCAAGCGGCATTAGCAAAAACCGGTCTCTACTAACAAACCGCAGCCCACAGCCGAGGTGAAAAGCAAGGCAAGTGACGTAACCAAACGACATCTGATCGTGGCACTCATTGACCGAAGCGATCCCCAAGGGCAAATGTCTCTCGAGCGGTGGAAATCGGTAGAGATGAAGCTGCTCGAGGCGATGTTCGCGAGAATGGAGACCCATCCTGACGCTCCCATGCCCACCTTCGATGGTGCAGGATGGTTAAACGATGTCAAAATTCTCAAGTGCAACGATGATCCGACTCTGGAGTGGGTAAAGGGAGTTGCACCGACGCTCCAAGGCCTATGGGATGGCGCTCAGCTGGAAGTAGTAGACAGGATCGACATCCCGTCTCTACCGAAAGCGAAAGTGCTGTTCCCCAGAGTGGTGCCACAAGAATCAGCACTAAAACTCTTCCAAAAACAGAACCCTGACGTGCCGACAGCTGACTGGAGGGTGTTGAAAGTTGCTGAGCAGCTACCTGGTATTAGCGGCAGGCAACACTACATCCTACAGATCAACAAGGAGGCAGAGGATATTCTGTACCCTCGTTACGGGAAGATGGCGTGGGGCGTAGGGAGTGAGTACCTGCGTCTCAAAAAACGTCACCCCAAAGACAGCAACAAGAACACTCTTAAGACAGGGGAGGTTGAAAAAGACCTCGGCAGCGCAGCGGTAACTGATGCCACCCAGGAGCTCAGTCTCGACGATACAGATGACGCTGGTGGTACGAGCAAGCAAGCAAGCATAATGCAGCTGAAGGTCCTACAGATCAATCTGCACAAAAGCAAAGCAGCAAGCGCAGAACTCCTTCTCGTTTTAGAGGAAGGAGGCTACGATGTGGCATTAGTGCAGGAGCCGTGGGTAGCCTCGGGTAATGTGGTCTCCGGCTTAAAAGCACCCAACCACAACACTTTTTACGCACCAATAGTAAGTAGAACAAGAACAGCCATCCTCACAAGGAAAGGCATCTATACTTATCTAATGTCTCATTACAGCACTGACGATCTCACAGTTGTGGCGCTAGAGAGCAAGGCAGATGAGACGGTTCTGGTCGCATCCTGCTATATGGCGCACGACACCGATGCACCGCCAAACGAACTCCGCAGGCTGGTCAACGCAAACAGCAGCAACAAACGAGCTATTGTCATCGGCACAGATGCCAACGCACATCACTCAGTGTGGGGAAGCCCTGACATCAATGATCGAGGTGAGTCTATGCTAAACTGTATTCTAGAAACTAACCTAAACGTAGTTAACACAGGTAAGGAACCCACATATGTGGGTCCCACCTCCTCTAACGTATTAGACCTTACGTTAACGTCAAATACTAATACTCTTGTAACAGATTGGAGGGTGCTTGAACATCCTTCCTTCTCAGACCACAAATATATTAGTTTTAATATCAAATTTAACTACACTGCGGCTCAAAAGATCTTCAGAAACCCCAGAAACACAAACTGGAATCAGTTTAAAAGAATCATTGAGCCCAGATTTCCCTCCCCAAAACGTATTAACACAGAATCCGACATAAAAGGATCCCTAAAGACTCTCTCAAACCTACTCATAAAAGCCTATCACTCCTCTTGTAAACCCACGCGAACAAAGCGGAAAATCAGACCACCATGGTGGAATCCTGATCTCGCAGAGCAAAGACGCGACCTAAAAAATTTCTTCAAACTGGCTAAATTAGGAAGGACTTCTGCTCGAGCATTGAGAAAGCTACAGACACAGCAAGGCTCAGGAAGCTGCTCTCAAAACAGCCCTCCATTCAGAGTCACGTCCGGAAGGACAATGGCGAATGGACGGAAAACAGTCAGGAATCTCTAGATGCGCTTCTAAAAGCACATTTTCCAGGCTGTACCGAAATCTCAGACACTCACGTCACAGAGAGAGACTGGACAATCCCGTCACAGACTCCGCAGAACCTAATAACACCAGACACAATCCAGTGGGCTATAAACTCTTTCTCAGAATTTAAATCCCCAGGACCTGACGGCATATTTCCAGCCATGTTAAAAGCGCCCACTTTGAAAGTCGTTCAATGGCTTGAGATAATATATAAAGGGTTTATCAGACTTAACTATGTGCCTGTAGCCTGGAGTACAGCTAGGGTGGTCTTCATACCAAAATCAGGTTGTAGTAGCCACCTGTATCCAAAGGACTACAGGCCAATAAGTCTTACATCCTTTCTACTCAAAATACTCGAGAAGCTAGTAGAACAGCACATAAGAAACGGCACAAACCGGCCGAGGCTTGCAGCCAACCAGCACGCATATACGAAAGGAAAATCGGTGGAGACAGCACTACACAACCTAGTAGTCCATGTAGAGAAAGCGCTCCACAACAAAGAATTCGCACTAGGGGCTTTGCTAGACATCTCAGGTGCATTCAACAATGTGTCAACTACGGCCATTCTAAATGGATTACGCGAGATCGATACACCACCAGCAATCGACCTCTGGATAGACAACCTACGAAGTTGTAGAAGAGTCCAAGCCGAGTGGGGTTCTACAACCATGGTAAGAGAAGTGTACAGGGGAACACCCCAAGGAGGAGTCCTCTCACCCTTACTTTGGAATCTAGTTGTTAACGAACTACTCAAGAACTTTGAAGGCAAAGCCCCCAAGATAACAGCTTATGCGGATGATATAAGCATAATTATAGTGGGAAAATGCATTTCGACATTAAGCTCTTTAATGGAGCATACACTAAAAGAGGTACTTAGATGGGCGAACTCAGTCCGCCTCAGTATAAACGCAGAGAAAACAGATCTGGTATTGTTTACGAATAAGTACAAGATACCACCATGGATTCCACCAAGAATAAACAACACTCGGCTCATCCCGAAAACTCGCACGAAATACCTGGGAGTTGTACTCGACAGCAAACTGACGTGGAGACTCAATGTAGACGAGACGGTTAGGAAGGCTACCAATGCGCTATATGCATCCAAGAAGATGCTGGGCAGCACTTGGGGCTTCTCACCCTCTCTAATGCACTCTAATGCACAGTGGATCTACACAATGGTTGTTCGTCCAATTCTACTCTACGGAATCATTGTGTGGTGGCCGGCGGTGAATACGTCAACATCCCTCAAATACTTGGAAAAACTCAGCGACAAGCTGCGCTATGCATATCCGGAGCGCTGAAGTCAACTCCTACGAAAGCTCTTGAAACCATTCTATGTCTGGATCCTCTAGACATATCGCACACTAAATACAAAACAGTCACAACTCAAAATTTTTTTATATCGATTTTTTGTTATAAATCAATTCACAAAACACATATCTCACTATTTTTTTCATTATTTTCTTCATTAACTGGAAGAATGAAGTTTGTGTTTTTAAATGAAAATTGCTTTTCTTCTGCAGTTTCAACCAGAGGGTTTTATTTTTCGCTTCTCCTGAAAAGTCATGTTTTTTGAGTTGTGACTGTTTTGTATTTAGTGTGCGATATATGCAAAACTAACGGCTAGTAAAACGGCACAGCGGCTTACGGCAGCTGGCAGCTTCCGCAAACAAAATTTTGGACACTGTAGAATTGGCAAGGATGCAATCAATAGCACAGACTACATGATCCCTAGCACAACTCTCGAACCCAAAATACCCACACTTCAAGGACCAACCGACTGGCGCAAAGGTATTAAACAGGCCCAGAGGGCGGTCAACATATTCACAGATGGCTCCAAAATGAATACGGGAGTAGGTGCGGCAGTGTATTGCGCAGAGCCCGATATAAGGCAATCATACAAATTACCGGACCACTGCAGTGTCTTCCAGGCGGAGGTTTTTGCCATCAGGAAGGCCGCAGAGATAGCTCTTAGTACAAACACTCAACACTCTTTAATTAACATCTTTGTTGACAGCCAAGCGGCAATCAAATCCATGCGTTCCGATACCGTCAAGTCCAGAAATGTCCTAGCAAGCAAGGACGCACTAGATGCATTGAACACTTCAAAGAGAGTGTGTATCTTTTGGGTTCCAAGCCACAGGGGCATTGAAGGAAATGAGATGGCAGACGAACTAGCAAAGGAAGGTGCCGGGCTGGGATCAGAGTTCACAGAACACGTAGCTATTCCACTACAGGAATTGTACAAAAACCTCGAAACCGTAGCCAAACAAGCAGTGAGTCGCATATGGAGAGATACGACAACATGCAAGATCTCAAAAACCATGTGCGATGCAGCATGCGGAAAACGAACGTAGTTTATCCTGGCTCGCACCCGAAGGGACAGCAGGACACTGGTGGGAATTCTCACAGGTCACTGCATGGTGGCGGCCCACGCTAAAAAGCTGGGTATAACCATGGATGACACGGACTAACCTATCCTAACCTTACAACAAGCAATTAATTTGCAGAAAAATAAACTATCTTTATTTAATTTTTTTAAATTTAAAACAAGGATTTTATTTATCTTTGTAGGATTTGAGCTTGGATAGAAATATATTTTTTAGTTTTTGTAATGAAAACGTCTTCCTTCTTTTGATTTTGTAGCTCGAATGAATTTTACATTATTCATTTTTCATTTTCATGATTTTTAAAAATAATAACAAATTCAAGGTTAACGACAAAATTTATATAGTATATAAGTCCAGTATATAAACATAAAGTATTATTAACGCAATATCATAATACTCGTAATCATATCAATCAAGGTTAACGAAATGCTACATCTTTCTATATAAAATTCTTCTGTTCTTCTTTGTCACTGAACCTTCCTTAACGGCTGGACCGATTTGAATGAAATTTGGTGTGTGTGTGTGTGGCTAGGTCTGTAGATAGTTAAGATCTAAAGTTTGACGCGGTAGGTGGCGCTGTTGTTGCTGTGTAAATGTTTAAAAGGGTATTTGGGATAATAACTCAGAAACGAATTGAGAAATTGTCAGGATTGTTTCACTGCACCATTACTTTTTATTCAAATAAAATTACAAAAATACAAAATTAATAAAAATACACAAACAAAAAATCTAAAATTTTTATAATAGTTAGCCTTAATTTTTCGATCGTATAAACCGTTTTTAAATTTATACGATAAAAACTTTAAATAAACCCTACATTTATGCACACCATATAAAAGAGCAGTAAAAATGCCATTTTTGGTTTTGAATATTTTTCCAACAACAATTATTTTTATCAAAGTTTTTTGCGAAATGAAGAAATTCCATAAGGTTATTTTTTAAAATTATAAAAATAAGAAGGAAAACGAAAATGAAAAGGATAGAAGAATGATTGGACGGACTTACTTACTTACTTACTTAGATGGCGCTTACAACCGTTGGTCGGTTTTGGCCTGGTCTAAGAATTCGCGCTAGCTTCTTTTGTCGTGCACTTGCTGACGCCAGTTGGAATCTCCAAGCGTTGTCAGGTTATCCAATGCCTGTTCTTTCCAACGGAGATGCGGTCTTCTTCGTCTGCGTTGGCCACCGCTGGGTACCGAATCCAATATTTTTTCGCTGGAGCTTCGTCGTTCATTCTCTCGACTATATCGATGTTGGCATATAGCTCATACAACTCGTGGTTCCATCGAATTCGGTACTCGCCATTGACGCAGATTGGACCATAGATCTTGCGAAGGATTTTTCTCTAGAACGCTCCCAAAGTCCTTTCATCAGAGCTGCTCAACGTCCAGGTTTGTGATGCGTATAGTAGGACGGGCATGATGATTGACTTATAGAGCGTCACTTTTGTTCATCGAGAGAGAGCTCTGCTTCTCAATTGCCTACTGAGCCCAAAGTAACACCTGTTGGCAAGAGTTATCCTTCGTTTAATCTCAATACTGATATCGTTGGTAGAGTTAATGCTGGATCCCAGGTAAACAAAGTCCTTCACTACCTCAAAGGAGGTGTTGTCAACAGTGACGTGGTTTCCAAGACGCTGGGACTGTTTGTTTGTTGACACGAAATACTTCGTTTTATCTGCGTTTACTGCAAGACCAATTCGACTCGACTCTTTTTCTAGCCTCTTATAGAAAATTGTGCCGCTGCGTCTCAGGTCAGCAGCTCGGATGATCTTCTCCATGACTATATTAAAGAAGTCGCACGATAAGGAATCACCTTGTCTGAAACCTCGCTTGGTATCGAACAGAGGGGAGAGGTCCTTCCCGATTTTCACTGCGCTGCTGGTGTTGTTCAGTGTCATCCTGCAAAGACGTATTAGCTTCGCAGGAATACCAAATTGGATTGGGCAGAGCACACTGAGGTTCCAATCATCTGGAATGCATTCTTCCGACCATATTCTGCATAGAAGTCTATGAATGCATTTAAACAGAGCTTCGCCACCGGTCTTAAACAGCTCAGCCGGTAGGCCATCGGCTCCTGCGGCTTTGTTGTTTTTAAGCCGAGCTATAGCTGTTAAGACCTCGTTATAGTCGGGCAGCGGAACTTCAACGCTGTTATCCATAATTGGGGTTTCCGGGATATCATCTCCACTAGCGGGATTGTTGTCAGCGTCGCCATTTAAAAGACGAGAGAAGTGTTCCCTCCATAGCATCAGTGTACTCTGGATATCTGTCACTAGATTCCCATTCTCATCCTTGTAGGAAGAGGCTCCGGTCTTAAAACCATCGGCCAGGCGTCTTATTTTTTCGAAAAATTTTCGAGTCTCATTCCTGTTGCCATGCATCTCAATTTCCTCGCACTCACGCATTTCTGCCTCTCGTTTTTTTCGCCTGAAAATGCGTTTCTCTTCCCTCCTCTTCTCTCGGTATCGCTCCATTACGGCACGCGTTACAACCGACTACAGGGTGGCTTTGTAGGCGATGTCCTTCTCTGCAGTGGCGTTGCGACACTCCTGGTCGTGCCACTGGTTTCGGCGAGGGCGGTGGTAGCCTATCATCTCTTTGGCAGCCGTACGCATAGAGTGGGATATGTGCGTCCACTGTGCGCATATATCGTCGATCGGAGGAGTGCTTTCTTGAAGCAGGAGTGAGAGTTGAGTAGCGAAGGCTTCGACCGTCCGTTTTGAATGCAGCTTGTCGACGTCTATATTTCTTTGTGTAGGATTGCGAGCATTCTTAGCTGCGCACAGACGTGTGCGGATCTTGGCTGCGACAGGATAAAGACCCGAGTCTATGTTAGCACCACGGATCGTGCGTACGTCTAGTACACTGCAAGAGTGCCTTCCGGCAATCAAAACGTGATCAATTTGGTTGCATGGTTTTTGATTAGGGGACATCCAGGTGGCCTTATGAATATTGAGATGCTTGAATCTAGTGCTACTAACGACCATGTTTCGTGCTGCGGCGAAGTCAATCAACCTTATTCCGTTATCGGATGTGTTCTCGTGGAGGCTGAACTTTGATTGGACGGATAATTAATCAAAATTTCAAACAAAAAGAAATGAATGGAATTATTTGTAACATGACCGAGTTATTTACGTTCAAAGCCAGCACTTTCATTTTTGATTGATTTTTTTTTTTCTATTTCACCAGAAAATAAAATATGTATTAAAAACTTTATGTGTTTATTCAATTACGAAAGTTTTTGTGGTGTCAATTTCTTGGAAATTTTAAGCAGCTTGCATGTTATGTTCTAATAGAAAACAAAATTTGCCTAATAAAAGATATCTAAACCAATAACGTTACTTACCAGAAAGGTATGCAACTACCAAATTGCAAGTATATAACTTTGAAAATGCTTGCATGGTAGATGTTATATCTGAGGACCTTAGTATGTTTGACGAAAAAGGTAAAACAAATTGGGTATAAATAATTAAATGTAAAAACGTGGCAGCCGAGGCACAAAGTGTAAGTGTGTGGCTTTGGCGCCGAAAGGCCTTGGTTGCCCCTCTACAAGGTACACCCAAAGAATTATAAACTCCATGAAAAGCTTCTTGAGAATATGCTGTTTAGCCGTTCACAGCCTGTATAAAATAAGTAGGTCCAGATTTTGATCCATTGTGTACAAAATTTAATAAAACACAAAGCAGAATAGCTCATAGGTAGCTCTCATCATGTCCTTTCAAGGTCTGAAATGACCAAATTGTTTTGAATTTTTTGCATATACCAAAGCACAAATTTTGAGAATAATTGCGTGAAAAATTTTGAGTATTTTGTTATGATTCAGAGGGTTTTTTATACACTAAACCTGTCAGGGTATATTAACTTTGTGCAAACGTTTGTTACACCTATAACGAAGCGTATCCGGTATAGAAAAATATAAAATGAGCGTGATCCGCCCATTATCACACCCACCTCCCATACCACTCTTAATTTTAAAAGGTTCATATTTGACCTAGAGATATAAAACTTCGCATGACAGCATTCTATATAAAAACTAATGTGTGCACAAAAAATGAGCGTCCTTTTTCCACCTACACGCCCACCTCCCATATAACCCACTATGGTGAAAACTCTATAAAGAGGTTTATATAAGAGCTACAAAGATAAAACTTGGTATGTGGTATGTAAAACTTGAATCAAAAGTAAGATGTGTTCACAAAATGAGCGTCATCCGCCCAAGAAAAGGCCTACCTCCCATACAACCCGCAATATAAAAAGATTCATATTTGAGAGATGAAACTTCGTGTGGTAGCATTTTATATCAAAACTGAGATGTGTACAAAAAATGGGCGACATCTGCCCACCAACTCGCCCACCTACCATACAAACCACATTAGTTAAACCGGTATTAATTCTATAGGTACAAAGAATGCATGGATTTTTATAGGAATATGTCTATTGTTTTAGTATTTTAATATATATTTAAATATTATAGGAGGTTTAAGGTATTTCATAGTCCGGCTAGACCGACTTTAGACTTTCTTTACTTATTTTATCTTTATATATAAAAAACATACATCACTATGTTTGTTTTCGCTTATCTCCGAAACCACAGAATAGATTTAAATGAAATTTTTTGAAAGTGTATGGTTGGTTTCAGCTTAAAAATAATTTTCGAATCGATAGGTGGCGCTGTTTTCGATTTTTACAAAGTTTTAATTAGGTTAACAAATTTTTGTTTTAATTTTAATCAGAGTTCACCACAAATATGAACTTTATTTAATCTAACGCTTCAATGTTTTCTAATTATATTTCAAGTATTTGTAAAGGAAGATAGATGTGAATATTTTAAATGAGTAAACATTAATAAAAATCAAAGTTTTCAAATCATTAACCAAAAAAGGAACTTTTACCAGAAACTTTTAAAGAAAAATATGGCTAAAGTTGGGCATTTTACCGTATCAGGTCTCATAACCAACACATAAAAAGCAGAACCAGACTCGAGCAGCGCCGGGTATTATCAGCTAATTTCTATATAGAAATTTTCCATGACTTCAAAGCTTTATACAAAAATCATCATCTCCGTGCATGAACCATACATAGCTTTCATTGAAGCAAAGTTTTTCTAACAATCTTACAAAGAGCAGAATGAGCAGCAACAACAATAACAATGCATGCAAAAGCATGTTAAGTGCTATATTAGCTGGAAAGAACCAAAACATACTTGCTGGCCAACTATGAGAAAAACTACAAATTTATACAGTTACTGACGTGCGCCACGCAGGCGCTTGTCATTTCAGAATGATTGCAATAAATAGGCAAGGGAGGTGAGGCATGCCGCGGCAAGTGTGTAAAATTTAAAGCACCGAAAAAGCTGCAGTGACGAATGACATACACACATAACCGCAGTCGTCATATCTTCGTATACAGTTCGTAAAATATACCACACAAATACAATCAAACACAGCTCATCGGGTGGACAAATAAATTGCTATTTTTAATTGTTTGTACCTTTAATTTAAAAAAGTTGACTGTCAACGATTTAATTGTATTTTTCAATTACTTCAGGTTAGTCCAAATAAATTAATTGCAGAGTACAATTGCTATTAATTACAATTAAATCAATTTAAATTGTAATTTCAATCAATTAATTTTTAAAAATTAATTTTTTAATCAATTAAGTAATTAATTGAAATTTCAATTGATTGATGCCCAACTCTGATGGGGAGGCCAGTTTTTTAGTAGAAGGACATTCCCAAATGGTAACTCCATTCTGAATTTCAATGCTCACCGACTTTAACTTCCAAAGCTATTTGATATGAACAATTTGGGAATAATTTTACTTTACCGATCAGGCCCGAATTTTTGTTTTTATTTTTATTAAACGTATATGGACCTCCTAAACCCAATGGTGAAAGAAAAAATTGTCGGTCTCAATTGGTTTAGGAGATAAAATTCGCGAAAGTTTGAAAATTCAGTGCAAATTTGTGAGTGTTTCAGAGACCTGCAATCAGTGATTCAGATTCGAGTATACTCGCCAGTATATTCACGATTTGCTTGTACATACACTCACTCATACTCATCAATATACCCACCATATTCATACGCATTCAACTCTTCTTTTTATAATTAGACATGGAATTGAAAGGAATTGAATAGACATGGAATTGAATGAATTTTATCTCCTAAACCAATCGAGACCGACAATTTTTTTCTTTCCCCATTGGGTTTAGGTGGTCCATATACGTTTAATAAAACTAAGAAAAAAAAATTCGGGCCTGGTCGCTAAAGTAAAATTATGCCAAATTTGGCTTGTATGGGCCGGAGTCACACCCCGTTTTCAAATGCCCGGGAAAGTTATACTGAAAAGTTTGAATGCCTAAAAGGTGTCACGCCTCTTTTGCAACGGCTTTAAAATGTTACCAGTAAAAAACACGTGGAAATTTAACTAGAATACCGAATTTTGGAGCTGTGCAACATGCAATTCTAAAGCTATACGATATCGAAAATTATGGTTGTGTTGGAGTTGCCACGCCCCCATGTTCTATCGGTACCAAACTTCACAGGAACACTCTCAAGACTTTGCTTGAGTTTCCCTGAAAATTTCATAACAATTGGTTTAGCGGTTTCGGAGTCTACTTGTAACATACACACATTCATTTTTATATACATAGAAGATGTTAACAGCTTATTTAACATATCGCACGCACATCCTCTTCAAAAGTGACACAACTCAAAATTTTTCAATTTTGACTTTTTAATATAAACCAATTCGTAATGCACATCTCCATCAACTGTTAAAATTTTATTTTAATCTGATTGCTTTAAAATTTTTAAAAAATCATTTTGTGTCCTTTTGTATGAAGTTGCTTTGAGAAATAAATCGTTTTTTGCCTCTCCTGAAAATTTTAAAATTTTGAGTTGTGTCACTTTTGAAGATCGTGTGCGATATGCTTCACTTACGCAGCTTTAAAACGCCAAAATTTGCGTTAAACATGCTTTTTACATGCGCTGCTTAGCTTTTGCCAGGCAGTCTAATATACACTGAGAAAAAAAAAAAAGGAAAATGCACATTTTAAAAATGGTTATTAAAATGTTTATTTTAAAAACATTCTACGCCATACATAAATGAGAACGCATATTTTAAATACAAAAGTAAAACGAAACGTTTTAGAAACAACAACGAACGTTTTACATTGATTAAATATGTACGCTTAAATGAATATTTTCAAAAACATTTTACGCCATACAAAAATAAAAACGCACATTTTAAAATACAAAAGTAAAATGAAACGTTTTAGAAACAGCAATGAACGTTTTATAACATATTTAATTAACTGAAAACAGTTATACAAGAATTATCATGTTTTTGACAAGATTTTCTGACACTATTTAAGATGAGCAGTTTTTAATAAGTTGTGCTACAGTCAACATATCGTTACCAATAGCTCAGTGGAAGTGTGCTAGACTGGCATGCAGAAGAGGTAGGTTCGCATCCTGACTGTGTATGTATCAAAAGTATTAATAAATTAGTTAAAATTCTAAGCAAATTCTAGCAGCTCATTCTAAAATGTTTATTGCAGAAAATCAAACGAGCGTTTTAGAAGCTTTTTTTAAAATGTGCGTTTTTAAAATAAAAATAAACGTTAGAGGAGCAAAAACTGGGTTAAACGTTTTCAAAAGTAGCACGTCTCTGTTAGTTTTGAAAATGTAGTTTTCTCAGTGTAATGGATAAAACCATTCAAAAGTTGAATTATAATATTAATAGCCCTATTGTGATTTACAACCAATGACAATAGGGCTATTCGGACACCACTGGAATATTTTTTGGTATTATGGCTTACAACCTTTTTAAGTTGAGTTGTATGGAATGCTTTCCAAAATGTAATAAAATTTAATGGAAGTTTTGACAGATGAATGTAAATAAAAACAGCTGGTTCTTAACTTTCTTTGCTTTTATAAGATTGTGAAATAAAAAGTTAAGCACACAGGAATTTTAAAATGGAAACTTATTTTGATTTATTTTTAAACGATGAAGAAGACAATAATTCAATGTATCGCGCGTTCGAAAATCACTTCACCATAATAATAATCTTTTGCAGGTGCCGCACACCAAGCAATTTTTGATTGATATCCTGCAAATTTGTTTAAACGAAATGCTGCTTTACAGATTTCTTAGCTTATTTAGGCTTAGCAAAGAAGCATTTCCTGATGTTTTAGATGATACCCGAACATCACTTAAAATGGGTTATTTTCCATCAACGAAACCATCAGTTCACCTAAAACAACCGGAGACCAATGCAAATGCATTATCTATAATGCTTTTATCAAAAAAAAAAAAATATGCTTTGCACACCAATCACAATAACCACTTCTTTTTGCAACATTGCATTTTTGCATTTTTGCAGCTTCTGTTCGGAACAAATCGAAAATCCAACTAAATTAAACGTTATTATCTCTCTAAATTTATGCTTGTCATGTTGGTACAACTCCATTTCATAGACCAACCTATTTGATTTTAAAAAATACGTTGGAAAATAAAAACAAAACTTATTTTCTGATGCGTACAATATAAATCTATTGAAAATAATTTCTGCGCAGATGCAAAAAAGCCATGCCATATCACTGCGAAATTTCAGATCGTACTGAGATTCTCTTAGAAACATTTGAACATATGCAATGTAATATGCTGAAAAAACTATAGAAATAAAAAATGTCATGGTGAGATTTTAATGTATTTATATTTCTCTCTGAGCAAGTTGACTGCAAATAAAGAAGCTAGTGCTGCCATTAAAACAAATTTTGAATCTGAACTTTTGTATTTAGCTTTCAATTCATCGAGATGGCGTTATTGTCGATGAATAACATTTGCAATAAGTAACAAAATAATAATTCGGTTACATATCAGGCATAATAGGAAACATTTTTTGCTGTAAATATGTATATGGGCATTTCCATCGTCGCGAACGCGACATTTGTACGCCTCTGAGGAGCAAAAAATAAAGAAAACTCAAAACAAATTTTCTTTTTTTTTTCAAGTTTTCGATAGCATGATAATAATAATGATAATAAAATCACTATATTTAGAAAATACAGTTAGGCTCTGTAGATTTTATGTTTCCAAAATATTAGCAATAAACATAGCATTGCGAACGCGACAAAAAATGGAACTCGTTTACGACTGCATCTCGGAAAAAGCAGATATCTACGAAACGCAACATAGTATTTTAAAGCGGATAATTGTAAATTAAAACAGATTAATGTGGCTTTCAAGAAGTAGTTGTTATTTTGACATATTTCCATTAGTTTTTATACTCCCACGCGTACTGCGTAAGGGGTATATTAATTTTGTCACGACTTGTGTAACGCCTAAAAGGAGGCGTGGTAGGTTTAGTAAAGTATATATATTCTTGATCAGCATCACCACCTGAGTTGATTAAGCCATGTCCGTCTGTCTGCCCGTCTGTCTGTCTGTCTGTCTGTCGACACGATTACAGCCGTAATTTTCAAGCTATCATAATGAAATTCGATATTTAAGCTTTTTTGAAAAAAACTAAAATCAATTTCGAGAATGGGCTAAATCGGATGAAAACCACGCCTACCTCCCATACAACCCCAAAATTCAAAACTCTATAAAGAGGCTAATATTAAAGCAACAATACTGAAATTCGGTATTTATGTATTTTATGTCAAAACTGAGATATGTTAGAAAAATGGGCGTCATTCACCCACTAACACGCCCACCTCCCATACAACCCCAAAATTGAAAACTCTATAAAGAGGCTAATATTAAAGCTAAAAAATTGAAACTCAGTATTTGGATATTCTATGTCAAAAAAAGGTGTGTTAGAAAAATGGGCGTCATCCACCCACTAACACGCCCACCTCCCATACAACCCCAAAATTGAAAAACCTATAGAGGCTAATATTAAAGTTAAAAGACTGAAACTCGATATTTAAGTATTCGTTGTCAAAACTGAGGTGTGTTAGAAAAATAGGCGTCATCCACTTGCTAACATCCACTTGCTAATTAAAAACTTTATAAAAAGACTTATATTTAAGCTGCAGGAAAACAATTTGATATGTATGTATTTTAGACACATAAAAATAATAAAATCTCTCCAAATCTCATACAAAAAGCTCTCCAATTTAAGATTATTTTACTCTTAAGAATCGGCCGTGGGGTATTTTAACTTCGGCCAAGTCGAAGATATTCCTTACAAGTTTTTTATTAAGCCTGATCGCAGACGCGTCATATAGCACTCGACATATTTTTCCATCACGTTTGTGCTAAGAATTAGTTAAAGTAATTTCAGCTCGGCTTAAAAACAACAAAGCCGCAGGAGCCGATGGTCTACCGGCTGAGCTGTTAAGACCGGTGGCGAAACTCTGTTTAAATGCATTCACAGACTTCTATGCAGAATATGGTCGGAAGAATGCATTCCAGATGATTGGAACCTCAGTGTGCTCTGCCCAATCCACAAGAAAGGCGATCCCACCATTTGCGCCAACTACCGTGGGATTAGCCTTCTAAATATCGCATATAAGGTCCTGTCGAGCGTATTGTGTGAAAGACTGAAGCCCATCGTCAACCAACTGATTGGACCTTATCAGTGTGTCTTCAGACCTGGAAAGTCCACCATTGACCAGATCTTCACGCTCCGACAAATCTTGGAAAAGACCCTCGAAAAACAAATCGACACGCACCATCTCTTTGTCGATTTCAAAGCCGCCTTCGACAGTCCAATAAGGAGTCACCTATACTCCATCATGTCTGAATTTGGTATTCCTGCGAAGCTAATACGTCTTTGCAGGATGACACTGTACAACACCAGCAGCGCAGTGAAAATCGAGAAGGACCTCTCCCTTCCATTCGATACCAAGCGAGGTTTCAGACAAGGTGATTCCTTATCGTGCGACTTCTTTAATATAGTAATGGAGAAGATCATCCGAGCTGCTGACCTGAGACGCAGCGGCACAATTTTCTATAAGAGCGTTATGCTGCTGGCGTATGCTGATGATGTTGACATCATTGGCCAAAATACGCGCGAAGTCAGTGCAGCATTCTCCAGGCTAGAAAAAGAGTCGAGTCGAATGGGTTTTGCAGTGAACGCAGATAAAACGAAGTATCTCGTGTCAACAAACAAACAGTCCCAGCGTCTTGGAAACCACGTCACTGTTGACAACACCTCCTTTGAGGTAGTGAAGGACTTTGTTTACCTGGGATCCAGTATTAACTCTACCAACGATATCAGTATTGAGATTAAACGAAGGATAACTCTTGCCAACAGGTGTTACTTTGGGCTAAGTAGGCAATTGAGAAGCAGAGCTTTCTCTCGATGAACAAAACTGACGCTCTATAAGTCAATAATCATGCCCGTCCTACTATACGCATCACAAACCTGGACGTTGAGCAGCTCTGATGAAAGGACTTTGGGAGCGTTCGAGAGAAAAATCCTTCGCAAGATCTATGGTCCAATCTGCGTCAATGGCGAGTACCGAATACGATGGAACCACGAGTTGTATGAGCTATATGCCGACATCGATATAGTCAAGCATATTAAAATAGAGCGGCTTCGCTGGCTAGGTCATGTCGAGAGAATGAACGACGAAGCTCCAGCGAAAAAAATATTGGATTCGGTACCCAGCGGTGGCCAACGCAGACGAGGAAGACCGCATCTCCGTTGGAAAGACCAGGCATTGGATAACCTGACGACGCTTGGAGTTTCTAACTGGCGCCAGCAAGCGCACGACAAAAGAGGCTGGCGCAAATTCTTAGACCAGGCCAAAACCGACCAACGGTTGTAAGCGCCATCTAAGTAAGTAAGTAAGTAATTTCAGCTAAATATTGCATTACCTACCAAAAACATTGTATATCACGCCTTCCGTGTTGCGTGCGGGGACATTTTTGAGCGTCTTGATTTACATAAAAATACGAATTCATTATAAAATTTATGTTTTTTTATTAAATGATTTTACAGTTTTGTTACTTGTTCATTTATCTTCATATATGAGAAAAATAATTAGGATTAAATAATTTTGTAAGACATTATAGCAATAATAAAATGTGGCGTACGGTGGACACGGATTTTCCTTTGCTTTTAGGTTACTTTAAAAAAACGAAATTTCAGCGTTTTGTAATATTTTACAAAAAATGTTTCCTGCTATAAATTAAATAAATACTTCAATGAACTTAAAAAACATTTCATAACATTATTTTTTTACATAGAAAAAATAAAGCAGTTACAATATTTGTTGCGTACGATGTCCCCAGTGTTGCATACGGTGGACACTTAAAAAAAATTAACAACATATGTTATTTACATTTACAGAATGCAGTCAAAATTTTATCAATTGTCTTCTTGGAACCTTTAATATTCCATGATTGTAGAGATCCATCTTTCGTTGCCTCAAAATGATGTTTTTTTCGAATATGTGGAAAATTTTTAATTTTCGCCCATTCAGCTGCAAATGTCTTACGAGTGTCTTCTATTTTGTGTTTATCGATGTAAAATACATTTATATTTTTTGCACTTGGACATATCGACCCCTTTGCGCGAAATTATCGTATGTTCCATTTTTTTTTCAAAATTGACTTTTTGATCCAAAGTTGTTCTACATCCTATAAAGCATTACCCTGTAAAATATTGTAGCTGCAATTCCTATAGGTTCTCCAAAAGCACTTGCTAAATTTTGTTTTGATATTGCAAGCTAAAGCACAGAAAAGTAGAAAAAACGCTCTCCTGTAAAATTTGCTTTTTGGCACATACGATAATTTCGCGCAAAGGGGTCGAATCCTCAAAATTCATTGAAGTGTCCCCAGTACTCCACCAATAAAAATCAATAAACTTACTTTTATGTGAAAAACTCCGTATTAACTTGTTAAAGCAACTCTGGAAATTTCATTCGCATGTATTTTTTTTTGTTTGTTTTAAAGAGGCTTCCACAATTAAAAAAATTATCACTTTTGTGGCGTTCGGTGGACAAAACTTTTCACTTCATATTTTATGTTATATCTCAGTATATACACCTGTTTATTGATTACTTTTACTTTAATTTTATAAAAAGAATTGCTACTTTATCAAGGAAAATAAAAACTATAAAACTTTGCTTGAAAAAAATTACGTTTTCTTTGCTTCAATGCACACACTAAAGTTATAGAAAAGATCGTATTTTCGCTTATTCGCATTCCTTTGCCATAATAGCGGGTGTGCATTAAGCCGGATCGAAATTTAGATATCGCCGGACACCAACTCAAAAGTTAGAGGGACTCTTAAAAACTATTTCTGCATCATTTTTTTTTTATCGGAGAAATCCCCATGGAGCGGTTTTGGTTCTCCTAAACCCTTTTTTTGGCCAAAAAATCAAGTTTTTTGCCTATAACTTTTTTTTTTCTTCAGAATGCATACCCAAGATAAGCAAAAAAGTTAAGATTGTGATAGAACACAAGTATTGGTTAAAAAAATTTTGAAATTTGTTGTCCTTACAAACTCTTTTGAGACCCCAAAAAATCGATATTTCATCATTTTCGAAAAGGTGTTTTTTTTAAACACCTATAAAATATTTATTTTTCAAGCAATTCATATGCAATTTATGCTTTGTGAAAAGATATTGAGCTCTTCTTTCCATTGATATACCTTATGGTGTAGTGTAACCGAAACTAAATGCCACAATTATATAAAACATGAGAAATCGATATTCACAAGGATTCTTCAGCTTAGTTATTATTTAATTGCCTTAATTACCGTTCGATTTTGACAAATCTGGGTATGTTTGAGTTTTTAGGTACGCTAAATCGAATTCTGACAACCATTTTTTAGAAAAGTATACGTCAGATGGCGCTCCAGTACAAAATGCATGAATTTCGAAAATATTTTTTTTTAACGCCTACAATATACGTATTTTTCATGGAACTCACTTTTGATTAAACCACTCCATACGTTTTACCAATGGAAAGAATAGCTCAATACTTTACCAATAAGCTTAAATGGATATGAATACCACGAAAAATGTATATTTTATAGGTGTTTAAAAAAAACACCTTTTCGAAAATGATGAAATTTCGATTTCTTGGTGTCTCAAAAGAGTTTGTAAGGACAACAAATTTCAAAACTTTTTTTAACCAATATTTGTGTACTATCACAATCTTTACTTTTTTGCTTATCTTGGGTATGCATTGTGAAGAAAAAAAAAAGTTATAGGCAAAAAACTTGATTTTTTGGCCAAAAAAAGGGTTCAGGAGAACCAAAACCGCTCCATGGAGATTTCTCCGATCAAAAAAAAATGATGCAGAAATAGTTTTTAAGAGTCCCTCTAACTTTTTAGTCGGTGTCCGGATGACTTTTTTTTTCTCCATACAAAATCGATCCGGCTTAGAGTGCATTAAGCCGGGTCACGAAAAAAAAATATCAATGTTACCGCCTTATATGAACTGTTATGTGAAGAGAACTTCGGTGGTGGAAAAATTTTTTTTTTGTGGGCGTGGCAAATATGCCGGATTCGGTTTTTATCTTGTAACTTTGTTATTTGTAGTCCGATTATTAAGTTTTATATGTCGACGAAAAGGTCATAATAAGAGCTTTGTTTGTGCTTTAGAGTTTAGAGTATTTAAAAGATTTCCAATGGCTTCAACTCTGCATCACCAAATTTTATGGTGAGGGGGGTTTTTCAAAACATATTGTTAGGAACTAGTTTAAAATGACGTTGTTTTTCAAAAACTCTAAAGCACAAACAAAGCTCTTATTATGACCTTTTCGTCGACATATAAAACTTAATAATCGGACTACAAATAACAAAGTTACAAGATAAAAACCGAATCCGGCATATTTGCCACGCCCACAAAAAAAAAATGTTTCCACCACCGAAGTTCTCTTCACATAACTGTTCATATAAGGCGGTAACATTGATCTCTTTTTTTATCTCCATATAGTGTGACCCGGCTTAGTGTGCATGCTCAGACATGTTTTTTGCTTTTAATTCTAACTGCATATAGTATGTGCTGAATATGGTACAAAAATTGTTCAGTTACCATGAAGTTGATTTTTTCACTTTGCGGCTTACTTTTTTACGGAATGCGTGATATATCGAGCCATAACCGCGAAAAAGATGTAACCAGCAATTTACAAAAATTTGTTTTCTTATCAAAACTTATCATTTATTTCATTATCAACAATTTATTATTATAAAATAATCGTAATTACAATAATTCAATTATTTTTTTGTTAAGATTGTGTAAAAACATTGTCGTTACTAAAAATCTAAAGTCGAGAATAATTAAAAGAAATCTGCTCCTTTGAAATTTTAGTTTTGATGGTTACATCTTTTTCGCGGTTATGGCTCGATATTATTTGTGAGTTTTATTTTATTAATTTTAATAGAGATGAGAATGGTGATCTGGTTTCAGATACGCAGTGCGCATTGAAATTATGGAGACAGCATTTTTCCAATCAGGGAGATAAGGGGGCGATCTTCACATGGCAACGTGTCTGACTGCCTCAACTTGGCGAGGCCAGCATTATCCATGTTGGAATCGTCGCAAGTCGGCTCAAACCTCCGCGTGGTGTCTCCTGGAAACGTCAAAGAACTATCACCCGATAAACTTTGTCGGCGTATCTGAGCGGCTGGCTTCCTTTGCAGGCCATCAAGCAAAGGTTGTGCGTTGGGTTTGAAGCCCACCACATAAAAAAAAGCATTTCAATGAAAAGTACAAGAATTAATAAAAGAATGATCCCCAAACCTGATGACGACTACCGCAAACGAAAAACTGATAATGATTTACGGATATGCACCTGGAATGTCCGAACCCCAAATTGGGATGGTGCCTCTATCCAACTGATTGATATCGTGGAAAGATATAATTCTGATATCACTGCAATCCAAGAAATGCGATGGAAGGGACAGGGTTGCTCACGGCAAGCATCCTGTGATATCTACTACAGCGGCCATGCGGAGAAGCGCGAGTTTGGATGCGGATTTGTAGTTGGCAAGAGAATACGGCATCATGTCCTGCGATTACTCCTGTGAACGAACGACTTGCCATAATTCGCTTCAAGGCAAAATTTTTTAACATAAGCCTAATATGTGTGCACGCTCCGACAAAAGAAAAAAAATGACGAGATCAAAGAAAGTTTTTACGAGCGCCTTGAAGACGCATACGAGCGCTGCCCCCGTCATGACATCGTGAATCGTGCGTGGTGACTTCAACGCCAAGGTGGATAAGGAAAACATATTTGGTCCAACAGTCGAAAAGTTCAGCCTCCACGACAACACCTCCGATAACGGAATGAGGTTGATTGACTTCGCAGCAGCACGAAACATGGTCGTTAGTAGCACTAGATTCAAGCATCTCAATATTCATAAGGCCACTTGGCTGTCCCCTGATCAAAAAACATGCAACCAAATTGATCACGTTTTGATTGACGGAAGGCACTCTTCCAGTGTACTAGACGTACGCACGATCCGTGGTGCTAACATAGACTCGGATCATTGTCTTGTCGCAGCCAAGATACGCACGCGTCTGTGCGCAGCTAAGAATGCTCGCAATCCTACACAAAGAAAGCTAGACGTCGATAAGCTGCAGTCAAAACGGACGGCCGAAGCCTTCGCTACTCGACTCTCACTCCTGCTTCAAGAAAACACTCCTCCGATCGACGATATATGCGCACAGTGGACGCACATATCCCACTCTATGGATATGGCAGCGTACGGCTGCCAAAGAGATGATAGGCAACCACCGCCCTCGCCGAAACCAGTGACACGACCAGGAGTGTCGCAACGCCACTGCAGAGAAGGACATCGCCTACAAAGCCACCCTGCAGTCGGTTGTAACGCGTGCTGTAATGGAGCGATACCGAGAGAAGAGGAGGGAAGAGAAACGCATTTTCAGGCGAAAAAAACGAGAGGCAGAAATGCGTGAGTGCGAGGAAATTGAGATGCATGGCAACAGGAATGAGACTCGAAAATTTTTCGAAAAAATAAGACGCCTGGCCGATGGTTTTAAGACCGGAGCCTCTTCCTACAAGGATGAGAATGGGAATCTAGTGACAGATATTTATTTATTTATTTATTTATTTATTTGGCCAAGCAAGGCAATTACTTATTCTAACTTTAATTAATCTATCTTATGATAGTTTTTTTTTTTTTTTTTTTTTTTTGTATTATGGATTGTATTACAAAGTGGGCGTATCCGCCCACAGGATTGACATTTTGTTTACAAAACTTTGTCATAAATTAATTCTACTCCTGCTAGAATTGGGGTGGGGAGACAAGGACTTGGGGTTATTAGGCATGGGTCGTGCGTATTCAGGGTGATGATGGAGATGAAAAAAGAAGGGACATTATTAAAGATGAGATGATTATAAAGGGGAAAGTAGGTTAAGAGGACGGAAATAGGAACTTGTAAAGATTTGTTTTAAAGGAGAATTTCGATATGGATGGTGAATAGCTATCGCTGATATTATTGAATTCTTTACAACATCTATTAATTGGCTCATTATTGGCGTATTTTGTATGGTGCTGATACTCATATAACATTCGTGTGTGTCTTGTACGTCTTGAGGGTTCGTTGAACTTTATCTTATTTGATATATATTCACTGTCTACAGCTCCGTTGAGAACATCAAATGTGAAACATGAGGTAAGTAGTGTTCTTCTGGTTGATAGGGGCATTAAGTTAAGCAAGCTAAGCCTATGCACATAAGATGGCAGGGTACTGTATTCACGGGGGTTGTAGGTGTTTCTTAGAGCAAAAAGCACGAATTGCTTTTGAATAGATTCCAGTCTCTCGCTATGTGAATCGAACGCAGGATTCCAAATAATGCATCCATATTCTAGAAGTGGGCGTACTAAAGAACAATATAGCGCTTTGGTAACCCATACATTTTTAAACTCGTTTGCGCGTCTTTTTATGAAACCGAGTTGTTTGCTGGCTCTTGATAGGATTTTATCATAATGCAGATTAAATCGCAATTTATTATCTAAAACGACTCCAAGATCAACAATATGATTGACATTTTTAAGTTCTTTACCATTAAGTGAGTAATTGCAATTAGTTAAAGATTTTTTCGGGAGAAAGTTATTCTATAGCATTTGTTGACGTTTAGAAATAGCTTATTCTGACTGCACCACTGCTCTAAATCAAGTAGTTTGGATTGTAAAAATGTAACATCAAGTTCAGAATTGATTACATGGTACATTTTTAAGTCATCTGCGTGTAATAGATGTGGGATATTAAACAAAACGTCGGATATGTCTGATATAAAAATATTGAATAGAAGTGGGCCAAGATGACTTCCTTGTGGGACACCGGATGTGACAGAAATCTCCTTGGATAGGATACCTTGAAATTTGACAAATTGGGATCTACCGTGAAGATAAGACTGAAGCCATTTGAGAAGGGACCCTGAGATACCAAACTTTTCCAGTTTGTTAGCTAGGATATGATGATCAACGCGATCGAAGGCCTTGCTAAAGTCAGTGTAGATTGCGTCAACTCGATGTCCTTTTTCCATTTTGCCTAATACATCAGAAACCATAATCATAAGATTAGTGGTAGTTGATCTACCTTTACGGAAACCATGTTGCTGTTCATTGAGTAATGGATTTATGAAATCTGTCAGTGTTTCGCATATTATTTTTTCGAATAGTTTTGGGATAGAAGATAAAATGGCAATACCCCTATAGTTCTCGTCCGACCTTTTATCACCATTTTTAAATATTGGTGTGAGATGAGATGTTTTCCAATAAGAAGGAAAAACACCGTGGTTAAGTGATTTATTGAAGATTATTTGTAAGGGCAAGAGCAGCGAATCTACGCACTGAATAAGAAAATTGGGTGGAATTAGGTCAGGGCCTGGTCCTTTCTTTGGATCTAGCTCAATTATAGCTGCATATATTTCATCACGTGTTAATTCTATGTGATTGATTTGAGGTGATAAATTTGTGAAAGGAGGGGGATTGTAAGATGTGTTTGTAGAACACAAAAAAATTCCTTGAAATGATCTGCGTAAAGATTGCAAATCTCTTGAGTGTTAGAAGATGTAACATTGCCTTTGAACATGGAGGAAGGGTATCCGTTTGATTTGCGTTTGACATTCACATACTCAAAGAATTTCTTTGGCTCCACAGCAATTCTTTCTCCAATGAGATTAATATAAAGATTAAATGCTTCCTTGGATTTTACAGAAAATACTTTTGATATATCTTCATACTTCGTTCTCAATTCATCGGTGACATTGATGGTGGATTTAATGACTTTATATAATTTGTTTCTCTGATTTCTTAGATGTCTGAGATTTTATCTAGCCATGGTTCAGAAAGTTTATTCTTTTTCTTAATTTTTGGGACATATTTATCTACAATTGTGAGGACGCGCTGATAAAAGAGTGAGACTGCACTATCGAGATCAAGTGCTAATAAATCGTTCCAATCAATAGAATCGAGACAGATCTTTATGCTATCATAGTCAGCATTTAGAAAATCGTATACTATAGCGTTATTATATGAGTGTACGAAATTTATATTGGTGGAAAAAAGCTCTGTGGATAGGGCTGAGTGGTGAGAGTTGTTAGAAAATAAGTGTTCGGCGGCAGGGGTTGGAACAACGTTTATTTCATCATAGGTATTAGTAAAGACAAGGTCCAGCCATTTACCATTTTGGTTCGGAAACCTGTTAACTTGCTGAAGGTCGTTAACATAGAAGGTACTGAGTAAAGTATAATCAATCGAGTTGGAGAGGTCAACAGGAAGAAGATAGTTGTCATTCTCATCAATAACAAATGAAATATTTGGACGATTAAAGTCACCGAAGATAACGATTCTATCTTCCTCTTTCAATGTCGTGGAAAGTGATGAGATATTTTCGCATAGATCCCTATATGTGGTTTCCGCGGAATTAGGAGGAATATAAATGACAACAATATAGATATATTGATGATCTTGAGAACAAATCCGAACTATTTGGTGGTCATAAAGTTTGTGAGAGGTAGTTTCTATTAATTGACTAGTTAGGGAGTTATGTATGGCAATTAGAACACCACCACCACGGGACTGACTGGTGTATGTATAATCTCGATCATTTCGGTAAAGTGTCCAATTGCTATCGAGGATTTCTTCGTTTTTGAAGGAGTCATTTAACCATGTTTCTGCGAATATCAAAACATTGTAGTGACACGACTTTGGGTCTACGAAAAGTTTATTTAGTTTGCCACGCATACCACCGCAATTGTGATAAAACATTTTTAGGCTATTGTTTTTTGAAGGGGGTAGACAAAAATCTAGGGGAGTGTCATTAGGAGCAATAATAATTTTTGAAGTTTGAACGAGTTTTGTTTAAATGCCATAGGCGTTTTGAAGTGGTGTGTGACGCATAAGCTGATAAGTCCTTTTCTACTTCGGCTGGTGAGATATTAAAACTCTAGTGGTACTGAATGTAAATTTTTTTTAAGCTCAGCCGGTTCGGTTGGAAGTCCTTCCTGTTGTATCATTACCATGACGCTTGTTCTAGTTGAACCGTCGATACAAGTGGAGTCAGCTTTGTTATGTAGGTAAGCCAAGTAGAGACGCACGTTTTCATATAGCCTCCGGTCTCTAAGGCGGGACAAGACAAAGCTACCTTCAGTGCTAGTTTCAGCGAGATTTTTAGTTAGTTTGGCTATTGGCGGAAGCAGAGGATCGAGAAAAGATGGTGCTGTGGTAGGCTTAACTGCGGAAAGCGTGGTTGAAACAGGGGGTTGTGTGGTTGTAAGACGATCAGCGGTATTTACTGGTGTGGTGGGTGTATGTATGGAAGAAATAATAGAAGTATGAGCAGGGGGAACAGATGCATTGCGTGGAGTGAAGGTGGCAGCATCCTTATTCAGAACGATTTTAGGTACAGAAGGATTTAGTACATGTGATCGTATAAAGTTTGGGTAACTTCCAAAACCCTTATTTGATGAGTGATTGTTATATGATGTATTTGAAGGTGATAAATTGAATGAGACGCGTTTATTTTTAGGTTGAGATTTTAGTGAGAATTGTTTTGAAGGCATATTAGTCTTGGATGAGTGTGATGAATTATGTTTTGAGAAGGAAAATGGAGATTTATGAGAGTTTAGTGAGAGTGGCTCTGATGGTTTATAAATCTTTGATGGATGTGAGGGATTATATTTTGAGAGGGAAAATGGGGGAAATATATTTGTTTTAAGGGACCAATTAGGATCGTGGGATTTTGTCTTACTTTTACCCTGCTTATTTCTAGCGGTCGTAAATCTATTACTCCTAGACTTGGGATGACTGGTTTGAGATTTCCTATTCGTCCACTCGGATATTCGTATGTTTCCATCTTTATAAACTCTATGTGCTCGGGACAGGAACATCCAACTGTATTTTGTGGGTATACTCACTTTAAAGCTGCTCACTTTTTTTGCTTTTGCAGAAGAGGTTCTCTGGCAGTCAAGAATGTTTATGTGGTGCTTTTTAAAGTAATTATATACCCAACTTTCGTTCGCCTTGATTGGAAATCCTTTGATGAAAAGAACAGTGCTGCTTTCATCATTGCACTCTTTTATACGTTGCATCCTTTTTTTCCCACTCCGCATTGGTCCATAATGTTCCAAAACGTTCGATTGCTGGTGGAGAGGCTGCGATAGGTGAGGTAGACGTACATAGGTATTATGGGAGGTGATGTGACGGGAACTTCCTTTGAAATTTTCGAAGCGAAGGGTGGTATCGCAAACAGATGCAGCCGCTCTTGGGGTGTTCGAGAGGAAAGTTCTTCGCAAAATCTTTGGTCCTGTTCGGGTTGGCGACGGCTATCGCATTCGAATGAACCACGAACTGTACGAGCTCTACAACGACATTGACATAGTCCAGCGTATAACAATTCAGCGACTACGTTGGCTGGTTCATGTCTTTCGTATGGATGCAGAAGCTCCAGCGAAAAAGCTATTTGAAACGAAAGCCGAGGGTCGACGACGAAGAGGAAGACCATGCCTCTGGTGGATTGACCAGAAAAAAATACGCCTCATATAATATGGGACTAGTGTGAAAAATTATGATATATTATTGTAACCCCACCCGAGATCATGTTCAGATAGAGATCATGTTCGCAAATAAGCCAATTAGGATGAAAACCACGTATACCTCCCATACAAATTGACGTTCTCAGTATAGAAAATTTCTTAAAAAAACTATTCAAAAATCAATCCAATGACTTGAGAATTATCCCATGAGCTTTAATTTGAACTATTAACACTTTGTTAAAAATTCAGTAAAATCGAATGAAACCTTTCCATACTTCCCATACAAAGTGTATTTAAAAAACGGCATATGATCGCGAACGCGACACACTTCGATAACACTGGTTTACAAATAACGAGAGCTTGTTTGTACTTTGAATGCCACTATCCTTTTCTCATGTAAAATCGGTCGCTAATTCCGAAAAAAATTTTTTTTTTTTCTATCATTCCGTTTTCGAGATATTGCCCACTGTAGGGTTTTCAACGAAAAAAAAAGTTGGTTCCACTTAATTGCATATATCTCCAGAACCAACAACAGTAATCAAACAAATGATATATCAAATAAAAGCTAATAAAATTGGGTGCTTTCGTTCCATTGAACACAACTTTTTCATTTCTTAATAGATTTTCTTCAACAATAGCTTATTTTTTTGGAAAAATAAAGGCTTTTAGTAAAAAATATCAAAAGCAACTAAATATTTTGATTTCTTTATTAAATTTGCAACTATTTTGTCTTTTTTTGGAAATTTTTCTGAAAAATTAAAAAAATCCCCGAAATTTGAATTGATTCCGCCAAAACCAACAGCTCGACCAAAAAATGATGTTTGCATTGTTTGTAAGAAATTTTATAAAGCCCGTATGATACTTCATTGTTTTTTTCCAATTCAATGCATTGAAAATGAATTTAGAAAAGTTGAAATATAGCGCAAGCGTAAATTCAATTGGTGTGAGTGGATATGCATATAGTATGAATTGGAGAAAAAAATGTGGGACGGACTGCATTTTCAATGCATTGTTATTGACATTTCTCTCAATTCGTTGCTCGTCAAGTTAATAGTCAAAAATTAACTGTCAATTGTCAATGTTTTTCAATGCAATTGGCTGCTGACAAGAAAAAAAAAAACAGCGCCGACTAACAATGATGCTGAACTGTCAAAATTAGCTATTGGCAGTGAGTATGTGCCTATCCCATTCTCGCATATGTATTATAGCTGTTTAATACATTTATTGTCTTGCCCACGCGCCACTTGTTTTTTCAGTTAGAAAAATTGGACAAAAAAATGAAGTATCATACGGGCTTAAGCTTTTATTTGATATATCATTTGTTTGATTACTGTTGGTTCTGGAGATATATGCAATTAAGTGGAACCAACTTTTCTTTTCGTTGAAAACCCTACAGTGGGCAATATCTCAAAAACGGAGTGACAGAAAAAAAAGAAATTTTTTTTTCGGAATTAGCGACCGATTTTACATGAGAAAAGAATAGTGGCATTCAAAGAACATATTGGCTGTAAACCAGTGTTATCAATATTAAATGGTTAGTATAATTTTTACCTGTAGTAAATTTTTTTTTATAGTGAGGCGACCAAATTTGATTTAAGTTACAATTTTCAGACACTTGCTTAGAACGATCACGAAGTTCTGATAACAAATGATGATTTAGGTGCAAGAACGCGACATTCGAATAGTAATTAAAGCAATATACAAAATTTATCGTTAATCGAACTTTGTTTGGTATCTTTTTATTTTTCATTGTTTATTTGTAGTCTATAGATGGATTTTATAAGAAGAAATTTAGGCTGAAGACCATAGTAGTTAGGGCCGTTTTTTAAGTTTATATACTTAATTTATTTTGTAAATAAACTGTTAATAAATAAAAAAAAAATATAAGAAGAGTGCAAACATAACGTTAATAAATAAACGAAAAATACTAAAGAGAAAAAGCTCTTAAAAGCAGCTAAAAGCAAGAAAAACACATTTCTCAGATATTATGCTTATTTTCTCAGAATAAAAACTGAAATAAGTTGTAAATGCAGTAGATTCTAAAAATGCAAGCATGTTTTTTAAATAATAACAAAACTAGTAAGGTATATCTTCGACTTGGCCGAAGTTAAAATACCCCCACGGCCAATTCGTAATGGTACAAAATTTTAAATTGTACCTCTTTTTGTTGACATCTAAAATATATTCATATCAAATTGTTTTCCTGCAAAGTAAATACAAGCTTCTTTAAAAAGTTTTCGATTTGGGGTTGAACGGGAGGTGGGCGTGTTCTTGAGTTGTTGACGCCAGTTTTTCTAAGACGCCTCAGTTTTGATATAATATACACAAATTTCAATTTCAGTTCAGTAGCTTAAATATTAGCCTATTTATACAGTTTTCACTCTAATGGGTTGTATGGGAGGTGGGTGTGTTCTTAGGCGGATGACGCCCACTTTTCTTCCACAATTTAGGTTTGATATAAAATACAAACTTATCAAATTTTTTTCCTGTAGCTTAAAGAGAAGCCTTTTATAGAATTTGTGGGGTTATATGGGAGGTGGGCGTGTTCGTGGGTGGATTTCTGACACGTCTTAATTTTGATATTAAATGAATAAATATCTAATTTTACTTTTGTAGCTTTGAAAGAAGTCTCTTTATAAAGTTTTCAATTTTAGGGTTGTATGGGAGGTGGGCGTGTCCGTTGGTGTATGACGACTTTAGTTTTGATATGAAATGAACAAATACTTTATTTTTTTTATGTAGCTTTGACACAAGCCTCTTTATATAGTTTTCAATTTTGGGGTTGTATGGCAGGTGGACGTGTTAGTGGGTGGATGACGCCCATTTTTCAAACACACCTCAGTTTTGACATAGATTTTTTTTTTTTTTTTTTTTTTTTAATAATAATAGTAGTATTTATTATACTTTTAATTGAAACTTCATAACATGATAACAATTTTATAAATTTTCATGAATTGTGCTATTTCCATTATTTCTAACAAATTCTGAGATACTTCTTTTAAAGATATTAATATTTCTTTCTGATTTTATAAAATTAGGCATCGTATTATATAGTTTTAGTCCCTTGAAGAAGAGCGATCTTTGCATTGCTGTCGTTGTAACCCTTTGTAGTCTAAAGTTGTCTGCGTTTCGTAGATTATATGGTTGAACTTCTCCCACATAGTTTAGCTGATCAATTAAGTATTCTGGAGCATTTCCCATCTTCATTTTTTGGACAAAGTTTATTGTATTAAGTGCCATCCTTTGTTGTATATTAAGCCATTTTAACGAATCAAGCATTGCTTGTATTGGAGTGTATCTGTTACATTTTAATATTGCACGCATAGACTTATTCTGAAGTTTTTGCAGTCTTTCTAATTGTGTTATTGTGCAGCAAGTGTATAGTATTATGGAGCCGAATTCAAAATGTGGTTTTATTATTGTGTTGTACATATTTATTGCCGTTATCATTGATACTTTATTTCGCACCCGTTTAAAGAACCGATTTTTTTACCGATTTTTTTACATATATATTCAACGTGCTGTTTAAATTTTAAGTCCTTGTCAATTATGAAACCGAGATATTTAATTTCATTAACTTTTTCAATTATTTGACCATTAATTTTAAAAATTACGTTACTGTTCATGTTAATATCCATTATTTTCGTTTTACTTTCGTTAAGTTTTAATTTATTCATTTTGAGCCAATTGTTTATGTTTTCCATGTCTTTATTTAAATTATTTGCACATTCTTCCTCTGTGTTGCCTTTAGCATAAATTAATGTGTCATCAGCATATAAAACAATTTCGCATTTTTCCAAAATATTGGGCATATCATTTATATATATTATAAATAATAAAGCTCCCAATATTGACCCCTGTGGTACACCAAATTCATTATCAATTTTTTCTGATTTAATACCGTTAACCTTTGTTATTTGCTGTCGGTTTGTAAGGTATGATTTAAACCATTGCAATTCATTTTCTCTTATCCCATACATATATAATTTTTGAATTAATAAGTCTCTATCTATGGTCTCGAATGCTCTTTTAAAGTCCAAGAAAAGTGCCATTATCTTACTTTTTGCGTCTCTGTATTTCCATTTACTTATCACATAGTTAACTGCTGTTTCACAAGAATATTTTTTTCTAAATCCCGACTGATACATTGATAATAAGTTATTTATTTCCATATAGTTTTCCAATTGTTCTTTTGCAATTTTTTCTAAAATTTTTTCACATGTTTTTAACGTGTTTATTGGGCGGAATTCGTCACATTTGTTTGTTTTAGCCACTTTTTCTACCGGAGTTACCATTGAGTATTTCCAATTTTCGGGAAAAATCCCCATTTCTAGTGATTTATTTATAACATTTAACATATTTTTACCGACAATATTCCAGTTATCTAAAATTATTTTAATTGAGACTTTGTTAAAATCGGGTTTATCTTTTAGGTTTTTACAAATGTTTTTTAGTTCTGTTAAAGATATTGCACGGAATTTAAATCTAGAGTTTATCACAGGTATTTTGTTGGTATATTGCACATTTTCTATTGTATTTCTTATTAATTGTATACTATTTACAAAGTAATTATTAAATTGGGTAGCTATTTCATAGTTATCTTTATACTCTATATTGTTAAACATCACAGTTTTTATCACAGTCTCATTTTTTTTAAGTACTAAGTCTTTTATTTCCTTCCACATTTCTTTTTGGTCTTTGGCATTATTTATTTTATTATTTACATATTTGTTTTTTTCAATTTCAATTTTATTTTTATATATATTTCTTATTGCTTTATAGTCGTTCCACGTATTTTCTGTTTTATCCGTTTTTGCAATTCGGTATTTAATATTTTTTTCTTCTTTGAGTGATTTTAATTCTTCGGTAAACCATTTTTTTGTATCGTTTCTTGTATTTATTGTTTTTTTATTTGTAAATTTTTTAACCGTATTTTCGAGACATGTATCAATTATATTAACGCAGTCGTTTACATTATCACTTTCTCTACATACTAACATTGCACTGAGTTCTCTATTAAAAACGTCTTTATTATATTTAAATACTTCTATTACTTTCTTATTTTCTTGGTTTTGTTTTTGGTTTGTATATTCGATTTTTATATCTATAGCTTCATGATCTGTTATTTTATTTGCACTGTTGTTTCTCGTTGTAATATTACCATTATTTGTTATTACGTAGTCTATTATTGTGCTAGAGTTTTGTGCTATTCTAGTATATTCATTAACAATTTGTTTCAGCCCGTTATCATTTAAAAGACCTTTTAGTCGGATTTTGTACGTATCTTCCTTGTTCCAATCTATGTTAAAATCTCCTGCTATTATTATATCATAATTTGTCTCACATATCGCACACCCTCTTCAAAAGAGACACAAATCGAAATTTTTCAATTTTGACTTTTTAATATAAACCAATTCGTAATGCACATCTCCATCGACTGTTAAAATTTTGTTTTAATCTGATTGCTCTTTAATTTTTAAAAAATCATTTTGTGTCCTTCTTTTGTATGAAGTTGCTTCGAAAAAGAAATAGTTTTTTGCCTCTCCTGAAAATTTTAAAATTTTGAGTTGTGTCACTTTTGAAGATCGTGTGCGATATGTCCTCGATTATTTCCTCAAATACTGTACAGAATTCCGCTTCACTACTACTTGGTGACCTATACACCGCCATTATTAAAATATGTTTTTCCTCGATCTTAGCCAAATATGCACTAATCCAATAATTTGAGTCGGAAATCTTCTCGCCAATTTTCGTGACATTCCATAGCTTTTAAAATAAATAATAACGCCTCCTGTTCTGGTTGAATTAGAAAGCGTATTATAATGATCGTATTCTTTTAATTGTATCTCACTTTCATCAATGTCTTTTGTTACGTGGGTCTCTGTTAGGATTATAAAGTCTGGGTCCTGCTCATCAGCAATTATCTCCAATTGATTGTAGTTATTTACTAATCCACATATATTTGTGTAAATACCGTGTATCTCCTGTGGTTGTTAGAACACTAACCCTATCTTCTTCTTCTTCATGTTCAGCTTATTTTGATATACTGGACATGCTCTATTTGATGTGACATGATTTTCATCAAGTCCCATATTTAGTTGTTTGTTTGCTCTTATACAGTTGACACATTTATTTATTATTTCCTTTTCGCATTCTTTTGATTTGTGGTTTCCATGACATCTATAGCAAGTTTCCTCATTTTTACAATCGCCCGCTTTGTGATTATATCCTAAACATTTAAAGCATTGCAATATATCGGTTCCATCAAATATTCTACATCTATCCCACCCAATGTTCAATTTTTGAGCCGCCTTAATCTTTGTGTAAGTATCTTTATCTATTATTATTTTTACATTATATATTGTTCTATTATATTTTTTGTATTCAAAAGATTTCACTATTTTTATTTCATGTTGCTGTAATTGTTGATTTTGCCTCTTAATTTTCTCTATTAATTCTTTTTCATTATATTTAAATGACATATCTGTTATTATTATTGACATATCATTTTCATTTGGGGCCTTTATTTCATATGCATCACTCATTTTATTTTCTATTGCATTTTTTATTTTTTCTCTTTCTTCATTATTTTCACTCTGTATCACAATTGTTCCATTTGTTCTATTTTCAATATTTATTATATAAAGATTAACTGGATCCACCTTATTGTTTAAATCCTCCTTAGTTTTTACATTTTTTTGTTTTTCTTTGGGTTTAATTATTAAAGGCACTTGTTTTTTCAAGTCTGGCAATACCGTATTGTTTTTTACTGTCTCAGCGAATGACAGTTTGTTTTGCTGATCACCTGTTTCTTTTATTGCTTTTTTTATTTCATCGCACATCTTTACATTGTTTTTTTCAATAGTGTTATAAATGTCTTTATTTTTATTTTCAAAATCATTTACGACGGCGCAAATATTTTTTATTTCATTAACGTTCTTTTCACAAATTTTTTGTGCACTATCTATTTTCTTTAATCTTTCTTCGTATCTTTTTTCAATTGCCTCTAATAATTGTTTGATTTCATTTTCATTTTGTTTTAATGACACTTCAAATTCGGTTTTATATTCAGCCAAGTTTATTTTGTTTTTGTTGACACCATCTTGAATATCTTTCAAAGCAAAGTCTACATTATGAAGTAGTTGGACACAATCTTCACATATACATCTTATTAAAGCATTTTCTTCCAAGACCTTTGATGAATATTGATTGATGCCTGAACATTTATCAGCACAGTGCCACATTTTGCCACATATTCCAGCACATGCTACGCCTGTTTCGCCACGGATTGATCTCTTGCATTTATGGCATTCAGCCATTGCAGAGTCAGTCATAAAATTTAACTTTTATTTTAATTTAAATAATCAATGTTTTTTATGATTTTTTGTTATATCCCGTGATATTTGGTTTATCTATAGGTATGTATAGTCTTTTTTTCTATTTTATCACCAATAAATATTTTATTTTTCACAAATTCACAGAGCTTGTTTTTTTCGTGTATTTCATTTTTCTTCTCTCTCTCTCTCTCAGATTACGCAAGTACCGAATTTAAGTTTAGTAGCTTAAATATTTGCTTTATGGAGTTTTCAATATTGGTGTTGTATGGGAGGTAGGCGTGGTTTTCATCCGATTTAGCCCATTCTCGAACTTGATCTTAGTTTTTTAGAAAAAAGCACGATAGCTTCAGAAATTACGGCTGCAGCACAATCAGCGCACAAATCAGATCTTAAATCTAAATATGACCCCAAAACAGCGCTTGCGGCCCACTGTCTCCAACATAATCACTATCCGGACTTTGAACAAAAACAAAAAAAAAGAAACAAATTGGCCATTTCAGCCCTTGAAAGGACTTTGACCGAGCTTCTTAGGATCGATTGTGTTGTGTGTGTTATTAAATTTTTGCACACAATTGACCGAGAACTGGACCAACATGTTTTATGCCGACTCCGAACGGCTCATGTTCTCAAGAAGCTTTACATGTCATTATTTACTCTCTGAGGTTTGCCATTGTCTGCAGAGAGGTGGTGACCGATCAGAAAAATTTTTTAATGAAAAAACTTTTCGCCACGGCTGGGGATCGAACCCGGGCTCCGAGAATGCTAAGCCACACACTTAACCTGCATGCCACGATCACCACCTCCGGACTTTGAACACACAAAAATCTTACAACAAGAGACGAATTACCGAAGAAGGTACACAAAAGAAATGCTGCACATAATCAACACTCCAACAAACATTAGACTAAACTACAAAACGGACACAGAAAATTGCGCGCATATTTATAAACACATAATAAAACAAAAACACAGTTGACGATGAAGCCGCCGAACAGCTGGACGCAGCTTCAATTTTATTAGATTTTAATTGTAAATGTTTAATTTTTGAATGGTAATATTGTTGTTTTGTGTAAAATTTAAAATTTTTAATGTGATATTTTTCTAGTCCCAGAAGAAGGCTTAAAAATTAAACTGAAATATCGGAGTTAATAAAATTAAAACAAAGAAAACCTAAATAGTGTTTTCTTTTTTACGGCCAAAGCCCAAAAACTACAACAAATAAACGTACAAGGCCGAATAATTTTCAACATTATTTGTTTACTTAACATTTTTTTTTTCGGTCCCGGTAGACCATTCTGTGGAAATGCCCATATACAATTTAAGTCTGAAAGCCATAACAAATACGATGTCAGATTGTTGGCAATATTGCTCAAGAGACCAATTTGAGAGCAACTCCCCACACAACATAGCAGCCGTGCTGTGTGGTGAGTTGCTCTCACAGCAAGAGCTTAAACATTGGTTTTCTGCCGTTTGTTGTGCTGTTTGTACAGCATTAGCATGCATTAAAATACATGAATTCTTAAATAATTAAAGAAAAAATTTTGTAAAAAACGTAGTACCCTAAGTAATTTCGCATATCATAGCAATTGAAGTGAAAAAGTTATAAAAATCGGTTCAGCGGTTATTGAGAACACTCGTGCCCAATACGCCGTGAGTTTCCTTTTATATAATAGTATAGATAACGCCCAAAATTTGTATGAAAAATATTTGAGCGTTATTTTATTTTTGATTTCATAACGAAATAAGCCCCAAAACTTTAGGCTCATTTCATTATGAAATAACGCCCAAATTTGTAAGGACATTTCTTGGGCGTTATTTCATTTTTTATTTGGGCATTATTTCACCGTACCCAATTCTTAGACAATGTAAAGAAAAAATTAATCAAAACAGTTTATGAATTTTGGTACTTACTTCCACTTTTCAACCACTGTGCAACGTCGAAACAAATATTTTCTACGTTTGAGGTCTGCTTAAAGGAGGAAGACTTTATATTTAAGAAGATAAAAGATAATGTACAAATTGATAGCGTTTTTAGTTTTAATCTGTTGTTATTTTTTTTTTCAATAAACAGATATTAATCAGATCCAGATATTAATTAATTAAGGCTTTTAATATTGAAAAATTATTTTAAAAATACTAACATAGTATTAGGAACATATTTCAACCAAATAATTTTTTTTTTGCAGGCAAGTCAGGTTGGTTCCACTTTGACATGACATCAAAAACAACAATAACAATAGTTTTTAAAATTAGTTTGATATTTTTTCTTTTCAATAAGAAAAAACCCGTTTGTCAATATATTTTATAATATATTAATATTAATCAATGCTACATTGCCTTAATCAATGCTACATTTCGAAAAGTTAAAAAATATCCAATTAATCTTTTAAGGGTTAACGATACATATCCAACTGCAGCTAACTTTTCTAAAACGATAAAGTTTTGATATAAAATACAAAAAGTTTGTCAAGTAATTGTTTTGACTTCGCAAAATAAACTCTTTTATATGTTGAAATTAGTAAAAAACAATTTTTATGTTTTTTACACTAAAAATTTTTGTAATAGTATCTTTTGACATTTTACCTATAGATTAAACAAAAAAAAAATTGCAAAAAGTATCAAGAAGGACAAAATATACAACAACCCAAGAAAACACTTCAATATTTGCTTGTCAAGTAATTATTTGAATTTTTTTCTTCTTCAAATTCTTCAGTATTCCAGAATTGATATAATGAGAATTTTTTATGTCCTCTGCCCATTCCTTGTATAAGGTTCATTTATTCGTTATATTTGATCGTTCTGTTAGGTGTACTTTAAGTTTTTCTCTTTAGATATTAAAATGTCAGGAAAAAGAACTGATTTGAAGTTATCCAATGGATTTATTACAATTATACAATTGGAAAACATGTCAAAGAACTTTGTAAACCTTTTGTTAGTCGAAACAAACTTTTTCCAACATCCTGAATTGCGCTGAAAATGAAAAATACTCACACTAGTTTCATTGTTTGGCCGAAAAAATTAGCTATCTGGTCTTATGAAGCGATTTTTGTTCAAAAAAGTGGATGAAACCCCAGAGTTTCGCAAAGAACCGTTGCTGCCTACTTCAAGGAAGAACTTGGTGCTTCAGTTTCCCACAAGTCTATTCATAAAACATTGAACAAGCACCAATACCACTCATGGATTTCAAGAAAAAAAACCTTTAATATCTATATAAATAAAAATCAAATGTCGTTCGTTGGTAATTGCATCAGTTGAGAACGGCTGGACCGATTTGGATAATTTTTTTTTTAAATGTTCGTCGTGGTCCAACTTAGGTTTGTACGGAAATAAAAATTAACCACGCCCATTTTTACGCCCACTTTTTCGATTTATCTAAAATCGGATTTAACGAATTTAACTTTCTTGATGGGAATCACTTTAACATTGATTTGATAATTAATCGTAAAGAAAGAAACTTATAAAATATAAAAAAAAAATTTAAATAAATTCAAACAACATACATTCAAGATTCAACTGTACAAATTTCGGATTAAAGCCATCCGAAAATATAAAAAAAAATATTTATATTAAAGATATCAACTATATTAGAATGACTTAAAAACATATCGTGTAGAGACCGATATGTCCATTGCATTAAATTTGATTTAAAAAATACTTCATTCGTATGTAATATATACCACCACACAGGTAGTTGAAGCACCTTTTCATCGATATATAATTGAAGGGCTTATTGCAAAATCATGATATATCACACTGCTTTTAAAGTTCATTATTTATGTTTATTACGTTCCTTGATGCATTCTCAATATAAACTGAAAATATTGCTACCATTTCCCCGATCAATTTTGGCCGTACACGTAATAGTTTTTGTAAGCATTTTAATGATTTCATACAAATATAAATTTTAAAAACCTTTCAAAGGCCTTCACTTCATGCGAGCACACTCAGGATTTTGGCCAAAGGAATTTTTGGGAAAAGAATTAATAGATATGTTCATGGTACTAAATTGAAAAGTCAAAAAAAGGATATACGAAATACAAACATGCATGCTATGTATACAACTGGACAGGTAATTGAAGCACCTTTCCAATGATATATGACTCATTCGTGCACAAACAGGATTTTGGCCAAAGGAATTTTTAGAAAAAGTAGTAAAATATATGTTCATGGTACAAACTTGGAATGGCAAAAAAAGGATATCCGAAATACAGACATGGCATTATATGAATACCACTGGACATGTAATTGAAGCACCTTTCCAAGGATATATGACTCATTCGTGCACAAACAGGATTTTGGCTAAAGGAATTTTTAGAAAAAGAAGTAAAATATATGTTCATGGTACTAACTTGGAATGACAAAAAAAGGATATCCGAAATACAGACATGGCATAATATGCATACCACTGGACAGGTAATTGAAGCACCTTTCCAAGGATATATGACTCATTCGTGCACAAACAGGATTTTGGCCAAAGAAATTTTTAGAAAAAGAAGTAAAATATATGTTCATTGTACTAACTTGGAATGACAAAAAGAGGATATCCGAAATGCAGACATGGCATAATATGCATACCACTGGACAGGTAATTGAAGCACCTTTCCAAGGATATATGACTCATTCGTGCACAGTCAGGATTTTGGCCAAAGGAATTTTTAGAAAAAGTAGTAAAATATATGTTCATGGTACTACCTTGGAATGGCAAAAAAAGGATATCCGAAATACAAACATGGCATAATATGCATACCACTGTACAGGTAATTGAAGCACCTTTCCAAGGATATATGACTCATTCGTGCACAGTCAGGATTTTGGCCAAAGGAATTTTTAGAAAAAGTAGTAAAATATATGTTCATGGTACTACCTTGGAATGGCAAAAAAAGGATATCCGATATACAAACATGGCATAATATGCATACCACTAGACAGGTAATTTAAGCACCTTTCCAAGGATATATGACAGTCAGGATTTTGGACAAAGGAATTTTTGGGAAATGTAGTAAAAGACAGGCTCATGGTACTACCTTGGAATGGCAAAAAAAGGATATCCGAAATACAGACATGGCATGATATGCATACCACTGGACAGGTAATTGAAGCACTTTCCAAGGATATATGACTCATTCGTGCACAGTCAGGATTTTGGCCAAAGGAATTTTTAGAAAAAGAAGTAAAATATATGTTCATGGTACTAATTTGGAATGGCAAAAAAAGGATATCCGAAATACAGACATGGCATGATACGCATATAACTGGTCAGGTAATTGAAGCACCTTTCCAACGATATATGATTCATTCGTGCACAGTCAGGATTTTGGCCAAAGGAATTTTTAGAAAAAGTAGTAAAATATATTCGGAATGGCAAAAAAAGGATATCCGAAATACAGACATGGCATGATATGCATACCACTGGACAGGTAATTGAAGCACTTTCCAAGGATATATGACTCATTCGTGCACAGTCAGGATTTTGGCCAAAGGAATTTTTGGAAAATGTAGTAAACGACAGGTTCATTCAGTTAACTTGGAAAGGCAAAAAAGGATATACGAAATACAGACATGGCATGATAAACATACCACTGGACAGGTAATTGAAGCATCTTTCCAAGGATATATGACTCATTCGTGCACAGTCAGGATTTTGGCCAAAGAAATTTTTAGAAAAAGAAGTAAAATATATGTTCATGGTACTAACTTGGAATGGCAAAAAAAGGATATCCGAAATACAAACACGACATAGTATGCATACTGCTGGACAGGTAATTGAAGCACCTTTCCAAGGATATATGACTCATTCGTGCACAGTCAGGATTTTGGACAAAGGAATTTTTGGAAAATGTAGTAAAAGACAGGTTCATTCAGTAAACTTGGAAAGGCAAAAAAAGGATATCCGAAATACAGACATGGCATAATATGCATACCACTGGACAGGTAATTGAAGCACCTTTCCAAGGATATATGACTCATTCGTGCACAAACAGGATTTTGGCCAAAGAAATTTTTAGAAAAAGAAGTAAAATATATGTTCATGGTACTAACTTGGAATGGCAAAAAAAGGATATATGACTCGTTTGTGCACAGTCAGGATTTTGGCCAAAGGAATTTTTGGAAAATGTAGTAAAAGACAGGTTCATTCAGTTAACTTGGAAAGGCAAAAAAAGGATATCCGAAATACAAACACGACATAGTATGCATACGGCTGGACAGGTAATTGAAGCACTTTCCAAGGATATATGACTCATTCGTGCACAGTCAGGATTTTGGCCAAAGGAATTTTTAGAAAAAGAAGTAAAATATATGTTCATGGTACTAACTTGGAATGGCAAAAAAAGGATATCCGAAATACAGACATGGCATTATATGCATACCACTGGACAGGTAATTGAAGCACCTTTCCAAGGATATATGACTCATTCGTGCACAAACAGGATTTTGGCCAAAGGAATTTTTAGAAAAAGAAGTAAAATATATGTTCATGGTACTAACTTGGAATGGTTGGTGGATGACGCCCATTTTTCTAACACACCTAAGTTTTCACATAGAATACACAAATACTGAATTTTAAATTTGTAGCTTAAATATTAGCCTCTTTATAGAGTTTTCATTATTGGGGTTATATGAAATTGTTGAAATCAATTCTGGAATTTACTAAAATCGGAGTTGCAAAATTTCTGGCTGGTGCTTATATTAAAATAAAATTATTTATAGGAACTTTAAGGAAAATTGAATAGTAACAAATAGAATAGTTGATCGCATTTCTTTAAATACAAAATAAATGTTCTTAAAATTAAATAAATTTAGGACTTGTGAAATTAAAGAAATTGCACAGAACCGTTCTATGTTGAATTAAAACTTAAATTTATCTTTAAATTAGCATGTTGAATTTATATATTACTAGCTGGTACCCGGCGCGTTGCTGCCGTCCTTGTCCATTGTCTCTCCAGTTTGCCAATAAAAGGCCATCAACAAACAATAATTCCACTCTGAGTTTCAATATTATGTGACCATTATTTACAAAGCCATCAAATATAAAAAATTGTCTTTTATGGGCGTAGCCACCCCTTGTTCAATACCCGTTATAGTTTTCGAGTACTTCTGAGTAGTAGGATATCACCAAATAGTTACTCCAAGCCGAGTTTAGTTAATATGTGACTATTATTTCCAAAGCAATTCAATGTACAAAATGTATCTTATATGGGCGGGTCCACACCCATTTTACAATGCGTGGTCCCAGTAGCAGGACACTACCAAATAGTAACTCTATTCTGAGTTTAAATGCTCTGTGACTTGTATTTCTATAGCTATTCTGAATCGTAAATTTAAATTAAATGGGTGGAGCCACGCCCCGTTTTCCAATGCGCGTGTCTGTTTTATAATTCAAAGACCTATCCAATCAGTTACTTCATACTGAGTTACATTGTTATACGACATTTAATTTCAAATCTAAGTGATATCAAAAAATTGAATTTTATGGGCGATACCATTCCACCCTTTCCAAAGATCGCTCAAATTTGACAGTCGAAGGCCAAGACTCAGTAGTAAGTTTGTACTGAGTTTTATTGATGTGATATATAGACGAAAGTAAAGCCGTAAACTTGTTCTTGAAAAAGTGCCATGCCCATCACGAGTAGGAGGTTCAAAAATACTTTACGACCTATTCTCATACCTACCAAATATACAAAAAAAAATTAATTAAAATCGGTCCAGCTGTTTCAGAGGAGTTCAAACACTAACACCGTGACACGAAATTTTTATATATTAGAAAGAATAACTACAATTTTATAACAATGAATGAGTAAATTCTGTTTTTTCTCTTGATGATATAGTAACCAAACCAACAAACCAGATGAATGTAGGATGATAAAGAATTCATTAGTTTCTGCACTAAGAGTAAAGAGCAACAACAATTTGATGTAGCAAATTTGGGCTTATTATATATGTGAAGCTTTTTTCGTAACTTAATAACCAGTTGGTACGATAAGTAGGTGGATTCTTTGTCACTCGCTACGGACACACTTGGTTTGAAACATATGTAGGTGGGTTACTTTGAGTGTTTTCATTAAATTCATTATGTTTTATTTGTTTGAAAAAGATTAGAAAAATGCTGTCATTGCTGCTTGATGGTTGGATGTAGAACATCATAACATAATTGACCACTATTCAAACTCGAGAAAAATAAATGAAAAATCAATTTTTCTATTTTCTCAATAGATTTTAGGGAAGTATTCCATTTCGCTTAAACATATTTTTAAACACAGACATGACGAGCTATCCAAAGTTTTTGTGTAAAGTAGAGATTAAACTTACCAGTCGAATTTCCTGCGTTTCTACATCCATTTCGTATTAGCATTAATGTGCTCTTCCCAATATCCCAATGAATCCAGACTTTTCTCTCCCGGCAACCAGCGATAACTTCGGAAGCAGTGATGCTAGCAAATCTTGCAATTAATACTGAAACCAATATTTACTCATGTGAGAAACAATTCAAGAGAAATTGTTAAATGAAATCTTCACCGAGGAAAACTACATATTAACCAGATGAATCACTGAGTTTACAATTTAGGTTTACTATAGATTTTATTAACAGATTTATGCAAATAGCATTTGAAATAATTATTGTACTAATGTTTTTTCTTAAATATTTCCACAATTATTAATAAAAAACTGGCGTCAATTTAATTTTATATCTACAACAGCGAAGAATTTGCATTCTATTTTTTCGGATGTTGGATATGATGACTGAATTTTAAACTTTTCTTTTGCTTTTCAGCCTATATCACTCATATGTAGCTCTCTTTCTATGTTGTAAACATTGCCTTAGCATAGTCTAGTCAGCTTCTTCTTACCACTGGTGAATATTGAACTTACGTTTTTGATAGAGAATGAATGATGAAAGCAATAACAAAATGAAACGCGTTAAACTTAATTCATATGAGAAAATAAGTTTATTATAGATTTTTTTTTACACAATTGGAAATTTTTCGGCACAGCACTGCACACAATTCTAAACTTTTTTTAAATAGTTATCCTTTGATTTTTTGTTAAATTCTAATTTATAAATGAATACCTCATCACAAATTGAAAACTATGACAAACAGAACAGTGCTGCCATATGTTTGACTCAAACTAATTAATTTCATACGTGATACACATTATCGATTAAAATTGACACAGTGCTACATTCTGACTTTTTACTCAGATTCGAGCGTGTGGATATCATTTTTCGTCTGTCAACAGTCATTGACTGTGCTCACACGTGAATCAAATGATTGAAGAATATACTTGATTTTTTTGTTAATTGTAGTCCCTCTGTGAGTATTTGACTGAAGCCTGCTCACACGTGATTTTTTGATTGAACCGCCGACGCCTACTTTTTTATTTCGTTGTGTTTTATCGTACTATATGCCTAAAAGTTTTCTGTATGCGATAGTGAAAATGTTAAGCTTTAAGGATTGAAATTTTATTACAACAGCAAATCAATATGGCGGATATAACATATATATGGATGATACACAGAAAATTTTGAAGAGATAAAGTATAGAATTAATAAAATTGTGAGTAAAAATATAGTAAAAATAAAGTTAAATAGAGTAAACATAAATAAAATAGAACAAAAGGATTTTTTTTATTCAATTTACTACCGTCTAATCAATAACTTACTTCCCTACAAGAAATGGATAACCGAAACTCCAACACAATCACATAAATTTTTATGTTTACGAAAACATTCTCATATTCATTTCAGTGTCAAAATTTGAGAAACAAGGGAAAATATTTCACATTGTGGCAAATGCATACGAAAAAAAGAGAAGGTATTATTATTTAAACGAATGTCAAATTTTCAAATTCAAATTTTATTTAATATTTTATTTTCATTGTGCGGCTCACGTGTGACATTTTTTCAATTAGCAACAAAACAATTTAATTAAAATTAAATAACAATAAAAGATAAGTTTACAATTAAAGAGTATAAACAGCAACATATAAATTTAAAATTCATAACATAATAACAAAACATAATACAAAAATGAATAAAAAAACTTTTTCTAACAAAATGAGTGAAGAGTATAAAAATTTCCGGTCCAGTGTCAACCAATTAAGACGACTGGACGAGCGTTTCAGTGCTCCGGAATATAATTGTAGTGAAAGTGAAAGTGATGAAATGGTGGAAGCGGTGGAAGTTGACTTTGTGGATGGGATGGAGTTTACGAATTCGGAAGATTTGCAGGAATTAGAATTACGCGATGATGAAGCAAGTCATTCAAAAGCCGCAAAGTGCAAAGCACTAAAGTCGTGGGCAATTCGCAACAAAGTCACACAAAATGTGTTGAATGACTTCCTTGAAACTATGCGTGAAGTTGGAGTGAATGTTTTACCTCTATGTTCAAAAACTCTACTTGGTACCAAAACAAAAAAAGTGGTAGTTCAGTCCATGTCAAATGGAGAGTTCTTATACTTAGGCATTCAATCCTATTTCAGTTCCAATTCGTTCGGTTGTTTAGATGGTGCCAAGGAAGTTTTGATTGATGTCGGTATAGATGGTCTCAAATTGTTCGAAAGTTCCAATAGAGTTTTATGGCCCATCCTAGGTGCAATCGTAGGATTCCCAAAAGAAAACCCATTTACAATAGCCTGTTTTTCTGGAACAAGTAAGCCCGAAAATATAAATGATTTTATGAAGCAATTTTGTGACGAAGTAATGGTATTAAGGCAAAATGGTATAAAAGTAGGCTGCTGTCCGGTTCCAAAAAAATTCAATGTGCGTGTTTTCACATGCGATTCACCTGCTCGGGCTTTTGTCACAGGTGTGCAGTCTTTCACTGGAAAAAGTGGCTATCCCAAATGCTGTCAGCAAGGAACATTTTTGGAAAGGAGAGTCTGCTATTCCAAGAAAGTTCATGAGTTGAGGACTGATGTATCGTTTGACCTCAGATTACATCCATCCCACCACAGCCCTCAATTCAAAGAAAACAAATCCGTGATGGAACTTTCAGCATTTGGTATGGTTTCACAGTTTCCATTGGATGTAATGCATCTAGGTGACTTAGGTGTAATGAATAAGTTGCTTCAATTGCTGATAAAGATAGGTAATAAGACGCTTATGAATGAAAAACTGAATTTTCTCTTAAAGTGTGTTCCGACAGAATTTGGTCGCGTTTCGAGAACTTTAAATGAAATCAGCAATTGGAAGTCTACTGAATTTCGACAGATCTTATTATATACAGGCATATATGTTTTTAAAGATTGTGTGCCTAGTGATTGCTACTACCACTATTTGCTGTTGCATACCGGCATAAGGTTACTTTCATGCGAAAAGACATGCCGAATTGAAGCTGATCTCGCCCAAAACTTGCTTGAACACATTGTTGAAAGCTTTGGAAGTATTTATGGTGACCATCTCATAAGTTCTAACGTTCATGGGTTGCTGCATTTATCAGAATGCGTAAAACAGTATGGGCCTTAAGACAAGTTTTCTGCATACAAGTTCGAAAATTATATGCAGTTTTTGAAAAAAATTATTAAAAAACCGAATCTTATTTTGCAACAACTATATCTAAGGCTTACTGAAAGAAGTGACCATCAAGATTGCAACAAAATTTCAAAAATAGATTCTTTCTTCGTGGACTCTCAAAAAGAGGAAGATTCGTATTGCTTTAGCAAAGAGACTGGTCCGTTCAAAGTCGTTCAAGTTCATAAGGAATCAAATATGGTTCTTGGTTACTCATTTAAAATAACTGAAAACTATTTTGACACTCCACTTGAGTCCATGCCTGGACTTGAAGTAGTACTTGCTAGCGAACTAAGAACTGAAACTGTACAAATTTCTGTAAAAAATATTGAATTTAAGTACTTTTACATTCCATTTGAAACCAAGGTGATACTAATACCGCTTCTGCATCATCTTTTTCACGAATTTCACGAATAACTTAACCTTTGAAAAAATTCTATAACGATTACATTATAATAAAAAAGACTAATGAATAACATAATTAATGTATATATATATATAAATATATATTTGAAAACACTAACAATATTAATAAAAGCAACTTTCATAAAAACAAATATAGAAAATAATAAAACATCATAAATAAATTCAATAATATCAAAATTAAAATACCTAGCAGCTGACATAATAATGATAAAACCTTAATGAATAATACATGTATATGAAAATAGAAACAAAATTAATAACAATATATTTAATAAAAACAAATATTTTTAAAAATAATAAACAAATATAAATATTAAAAAATATAAGAAATAATAATTTAAAACACTAAATAAATAAATAAATTTAATAATAATTCAAGATAAGTCCAGTTCAAGATAAGATAATAATAAGTCAAGAGCAGCGCATAGTAAGAACGAAATTCGCCACGTCAGCAAGAAATCCACATGCTATCCAGTCTAGTCCACTCATCTTCACAGTCATTCCGAATCCACAAGCAAAAAGACCAATACAGGAAAGTACACTTCAAGCGGACACACTTTCTGCTTGTTTATCTCCGCAAAGAGTAAAATTACAAAGCGCAGTCCAAGTGGACATTGTTTCTCCTTCTTGTACACCCAGAAAAAAAGAAGTGTGGTACAACTAAACACTGATTTCAATGATGAAGTGCTACGACGGTTAGACATGATTTATAAAAAACAAACCATGATGGACGATCGGATAGCAAATATCGAAAAGGTGTTGGGCGACAGTGTAAGTGAACTGTTATTATATTTGTAAATAAAATAAACTTTAAACATACCCTAACTTATAAATTTATTTATTACATACACTTAGGAATTTAATAGAAATGAATTCATGGCCCAAAATAAGCTACTGCGGGAGTGCAAAATAATCCTTAAGGCAATTCAGCAGTCAGTTAGCAAAATAACCGGAAAAGTTGTTGACGATAAGCAAGTAGAAATTGGCGCAACACAACCCTTTGTGTCCATGGAAGCAGTGCTGGACGTGGATGAAAAATTGAGACACAAAGAATATGCCCAAGCTATGGTACTTTTATTTATAATATATTAATATCCTAAATATTTTTAATAAAATTTTAAATCTCCCAATTAGATAATATACATGCACAAGATTAAAGGTATCGCAACTGATGTGACTGAAGTCGTACCGAAAATATTTTCAGACGAAGTCTTAACAGAATTCAACTGTGATGGAAGGTGGGGGAAGCGTCCATTGAAAAAACTGCTATGTAGAAGAGGTGATGTTTGGTAAGTTAATAATACATACATAATTTAAATAAAGATAACGTTTCCTCATTTCTTGTTACAGATGTATTTAAAACTCTGGGTGTGGTGCAAGCTGAAAAAAGCTTTAAAAAGGCTAAAGAGTTAAGCCACAATAGATCAAAACAAAGGAAATTTAAAAGTAACAAAAAATAAATATCAACATTAAATGTAACAATAATAAATAAATAATAATTGACATAATAATAAAAACATTGATAATATTAAAATAAACATAAAATATTTATAACAAATATACAATAAAAATATACAAGCATCAGCACTAGCTCTAGCTCTTGCACCAGCGCCTCAGCTGCAACAGCATCAGCACTTGTACCAACACTAGCACTAGCTCTAGCACCAGCACCTCAGCTGCAACAGCATCAGCACTTGTACCAATACTAGCACTAGCTCTAGCACCAGCACCTCAGCTGCAACAGCATCAGAACTAGTACCAATACTAGCACTAGCTCTAGCACCAGCACCTCAGCTGCAACAGCATCAGAACTAGTACCAACACTAGCACCAGCTCTAGCACCAGCACCTCAGCTGCAACAGCATCAGCACTTGTACCAATACTAGCACTAGCTCTAGCACCAGCACCTCAGCTGCAACAGCATCAGAACTAGTACCAACACTAGCACTAGCTCTAGCACCAGCACCTCAGCTGCAACAGCATCAGAACTAGTACCAACACTAGCACCAGCACCTCAGCTGCAACAGCATCAGCACTTGTACCAATACTAGCACTAGCTCTAGCACCAGCACCTCAGCTGCAACAGCATCAGAACTAGTACCAATACTAGCACTAGCTCTAGCACCAGCACCTCAGCTGCAACAGCATCAGAACTAGTACCAATACTAGCACTAGCTCTAGCACCAGCACCTCAGCTGCAACAGCATCAGAACTAGTACCAACACTAGCACCAGCTCTAGCACCAGCACCTCAGCTGCAACAGCATCAGAACTAATACCAACACTAGCACCAGCACCTCAGCTGCAACAGCATCAGCACTTGTACCAATACTAGCACTAGCTCTAGCACCAGCACCTCAGCTGCAACAGCATCAGAACTAGTACCAACACTAGCACTAGCTCTAGCACCAGCACCTCAGCTGCAACAGCATCAGAACTAGTACCAACACTAGCACCAGCACCTCAGCTGCAACAGCATCAGCACTTGTACCAATACTAGCACTAGCTCTAGCACCAGCACCTCAGCTGCAACAGCATCAGAACTAGTACCAACACTAGCACTAGCTCTAGCACCAGCACCTCAGCTGCAACAGCATCAGAACTAGTACCAACACTAGCACTAGCTCTAGCACCAGCACCTCAGCTGCAACAGCATCAGCACTTGAACCAACACCAGCACTAGCTCTAGCACCAGCACCTCAGCTGCAACAGCATCAGAACTAATACCAACACTAGCACCAGCACCTCAGCTGCAACAGCATCAGCACTTGTACCAATACTAGCACTAGCTCTAGCACCAGCACCTCAGCTGCAACAGCATCAGAACTAGTACCAACACTAGCACCAGCTCTAGCACCAGCACCTCAGCTGCAACAGCATCAGAACTAATACCAACACTAGCACCAGCACCTCAGCTGCAACAGCATCAGCACTTGTACCAATACTAGCACTAGCTCTAGCACCAGCACCTCAGCTGCAACAGCATCAGAACTAGTACCAACACTAGCACTAGCTCTAGCACCAGCACCTCAGCTGCAACAGCATCAGCACTTGTACCAATACTAGCACTAGCTCTAGCACCAGCACCTCAGCTGCAACAGCATCAGAACTAGTACCAATACTAGCACTAGCTCTAGCACCAGCACCTCAGCTGCAACAGCATCAGAACTAGTACCAACACTAGCACCAGCTCTAGCACCAGCACCTCAGCTGCAACAGCATCAGAACTAGTACCAACACTAGCACCAGCACCTCAGCTGCAACAGCATCAGCACTTGTACCAATACTAGCACTAGCTCTAGCACCAGCACCTCAGCTGCAACAGCATCAGAACTAGTACCAACACTAGCACTAGCTCTAGCACCAGCACCTCAGCTGCAACAGCATCAGAACTAGTACCAACACTAGCACCAGCACCTCAGCTGCAACAGCATCAGCACTTGTACCAATACTAGCAATAGCTCTAGCACCAGCACCTCAGCTGCAACAGCATCAGAACTAGTACCAATACTAGCACTAGCTCTAGCACCAGCACCTCAGCTGCAACAGCATCAGAACTAGTACCAACACTAGCACCAGCTCTAGCACCAGCACCTCAGCTGCAACAGCATCAGAACTAGTACCAACACTAGCACCAGCACCTCAGCTGCAACAGCATCAGCACTTGTACCAATACTAGCACTAGCTCTAGCACCAGCACCTCAGCTGCAACAGCATCAGAACTAGTACCAACACTAGCACCAGCTCTAGCACCAGCACCTCAGCTGCAACAGCATCAGAACTAATACCAACACTAGCACCAGCACCTCAGCTGCAACAGCATCAGCACTTGAACCAATACTAGCACTAGCTCTAGCACCAGCACCTCAGCTGCAACAGCATCAGAACTAGTACCAATACTAGCACTAGCTCTAGCACCAGCACCTCAGCTGCAACAGCATCAGAACTAGTACCAACCGTAGCACTAGCTCTAGCACCAGCACCTCAGCTGCAACAGCATCAGCACTTGAACCAACACCAGCACTAGCTCTAGCACCAGCACCTCAGCTGCAACAGCATCAGAACTAGTACCAATACTAGCACTAGCTCTAGCACCAGCACCTCAGCTGCAACAGCATCAGAACTAGTACCAACCGTAGCACTAGCTCTAGCACCAGCACCTCAGCTGCAACAGCATCAGCACTTGAACCAACACCAGCACTAGCTCTAGCACCAGCACCTCAGCTGCAACAGCATCAGAACTAATACCAACACTAGCACCAGCACCTCAGCTGCAACAGCATCAGCACTTGTACCAATACTAGCACTAGCTCTAGCACCAGCACCTCAGCTGCAACAGCATCAGAACTAGTACCAACACTAGCACCAGCTCTAGCACCAGCACCTCAGCTGCAACAGCATCAGAACTAGTACCAACACTAGCACCAGCACCTCAGCTGCAACAGCATCAGCACTTGTACCAATACTAGCACTAGCTCTAGCACCAGCACCTCAGCTGCAACAGCATCAGAACTAGTACCAACACTAGCACCAGCTCTAGCACCAGCACCTCAGCTGCAACAGCATCAGAACTAATACCAACACTAGCACCAGCACCTCAGCTGCAACAGCATCAGCACTTGAACCAATACTAGCACTAGCTCTAGCACCAGCACCTCAGCTGCAACAGCATCAGAACTAGTACCAATACTAGCACTAGCTCTAGCACCAGCACCTCAGCTGCAACAGCATCAGAACTAGTACCAACACTAGCACCAGCTCTAGCACCAGCACCTCAGCTGCAACAGCATCAGAACTAGTACCAACACCAGCACCAGCTCTAGCACCAGCACCTCAGCTGCAACAGCATCAGAACTAGTACCAACACTAGCACTAGCTCTAGCACCAGCACCTCAGCTGCAACAGCATCAGCACTTGTACCAATACTAGCACTAGCTCTAGTACCAGCACCTTAGCTACAACATCATCAGAACTAGTACCAACACTAGCACCAGCACCTCAGCTGCAACAGCATCAGCTCTTGAACCAACACCAGCACTAGCATCAGCACTCAGCTACAACAGCACCAGCACTAACACCAGCATTATTATTAGTACTAGTTCTAACACTAGCACCAGTGTACTGTTAAAAAATTTAAATAATAAATTTAAAACAATTGTTTTCATTTACCAATTGTATGCATTCTTATTTTAAAAGAAGTACGTTAGATAAAACCCATATTTACGTTTTATCTAACGGTTAACAATAACTTAGTTTTCGGTTAGTTTTCGGTTAGTTGGTATTGGAAATCGATTTAAAAAACAACCTGTGAGAAAGGGATGCCAGTTCACACGTATACACGAGCTTCCGTTACTTTCTTCCCGAGGCTCTTCCTAGCATAACGGAAACTTTGTATGTAGAGGTAACCGGAATTTCAGTTAAGAGAAACCGTTTTTTATTAGTTAAATAACCGATAGTCTTCTTGTAGGGTACTAAGCAGCAGACAAGTAAAAATTTGCAACGCTTTGACTGAATGATTCAGGTCTAGACCGTGGTCAAAACTTTGAACGAAGCGATGGAGTATTCAAAGTTAATTTTCTCTCTCAAAGAGAGTTCATTTTTTTTTAAGCTGGACAAACAACAACAACTTTGAGTTCATTCAATAATTTGATTAACGTGTAAGCAAAGCCAATCACAAAAATTTTTGTAGTTGAGTGTCTTCAGCGAGCGACCATATATAATTTTGACTGCTTAAGAGCCAAATAGACAATACAGACTAATGGTGTACTTGGATCTTTGAAGGTCTGTTTAGATAGATGTCTGACAATAATTAATAGTGGTATTCATGCAATGCCGAATATTTGCCGATGCCGTATATCGGAATATATTCGCTGTTTTTGCATGAGGTGCCTTTTTTTGTATTTTTTGGTTAGTGCCGTATATTAATCAGCTGCTCTTTAAGCAGTGGCGTACCGAGAGGCTAAGCCGCCCGGTGCGGATTCCAAATTTGCCGCCCCTCTCATATGCAATAAAAGAAAAACCATCTTTGATATTAATATAGGGTTTTGTATGCATAGATTTCACTTTAGAATGTGATCTTTCATTGTTCTCAATTATATAAAAAACTAGTAAGGTATATATTCGACTTGGCCGAAGTTAAAATACCCCCACGGCCGATTCTTAAGGGTAAAAGAATCTTAAATTGGAAAGCTTTTGAGAGATTTCATTATTTTTATGTGTCTGTAATACATACATATCAAATTGTTTTCCTGCAGCTTAAATATAAGCCTTTTTATAAAGTTTTCAATTTTGGGGTTGTATGGGAGGTGGGCGTGTTAGTGGGTGGATGACGCCCATTTTTCTAACACACCTTTTTTTGACATAGAATATCCATATACTGAGTTTCAATTTTTTAGCTTTAATATTAGCCTCTTTTTAGAGTTGTCAATTTTGGGGTTGTATGGGAGGTGGGCGTGTTAGTGGGTGAATGACGCCCATTTTTCTAACATATCTCAAATTTGACATAAAATACATAAATACCGAATTTCAGTATTGTAGCTTTAATATTAGCCGCTTAATAGAGTTTTCAATTTTGGGGTTGTATGGGAGGTAGGTGTGGTTTTCATCCGATTTAGTCCATTCTAAAACTATATCTTAGTTTTTTGAAGAAAAGCTTAAATATCGAATTTCGTTACGAATACTTGAAAATTACGGCTGTAATCGTGTCAACAGACAGACGGACAGACAGACGGACATGGCAAAATCAACCCAGGTGGTGATGCTGAGCAAGAATATATATACTTTTCTGTACCTACCACGTCTCCTTTTGGGTGTTACACACGTCGTTACAAAATTAATATACCCCTAACGCAGTACGCAGTATGTACGGGGTATAAAAATTCTTATATACATATCATCAACCTATTTCTAATACGACGCACGTTTGGAAAAAATGGGGCAAAACCCGCGCATGAGTCTATTTTTGCTCCCATTTCTATATTTACTAAAATATAAAGCTGATATATTGACACCTGTAGTGGAATTCTCAAACGCGTTAACGATACGAATCGTTATGGTGAAGAAACGACGTTTGCAGTTTGCAATAACGAATGTAGTATTCTCAAAACAGCACTTAGCGACAAAAGTGTTGAAACGATATATTCACAATATAAGCTGCAAACGTCGTTAACAGCAATCGAACATTTGGCACCACCGTATTCATAATTAAGTTGAAAATATGATTTATGTATATAGGGGAAAAAACCAGAATTACTTCTTTTTTCAGTATCAATTTTAAAAAATCAAATCTAAAAAATTTTTCAATTTTATTTTTATTCGAAACAATTGTAAAAATTGATACTGTAAAATTCGTCACTCGGATCTTGTCCAATAAAGAACACAAATTAAATGGACTGACTACGCTTCGCAAAACAGCCCACTCCGACGCACTTTCTCGCATAGAAATTTCGTCTTGTAGCAACGATGCATCCATTTCCAAATACTCAAAGGCCATTTAAAATAAAATTTTTTATTATTTTTAGCTTTTACAGATAAAATTCAATAAAAATAAGCTAATTTTAAGCTAAACAAAGAAAAATTTTGCGCAAAAGTTGCTTAACGTTATTGTTGTTTCAGTTAGCGGCACCTTTTTAATAATGGTTAAGCTTGCAACAAATAACGTTAACGAACTGTCAAAGTTAAGGACAAATACTGCTAGCTAAGATGTTAAGAATACCACTTAAAGACAAGTGTCGTTAAGGCCCAGTTAACGATTACACAAGTATCGTTAACGCGTTTGAGAATTCCACTACTGAACAAGTATTTTTTAACTAGTAACCTGGCATAATTAAATTTTGTCATTGCATACACCCTACACTTATACCCTACAGTTGAAAATAAAATTTATTTATGACATATAAAATGGTGAACAAATAATATAAAATGCAGTACAATCCAAAATAAAAAAAATAGAATTACAAAGATATCGTTACACTTAACAATTTCAGAATCTAAAGTGTCCTTTCACACTCAAAGAAAGGGACAATCTCTGTATATTAAAACTGATGCACGTATGTGTGTGTTATTTATAGACTCCGAAACCGCTAAACCAATTGATATGATTTTTTCAGGGTAGCTGTTGCAAGGTCTTGAAATGTTGCTGTGAAGTTTGGAAAGAATCGATACAAGAGACGTGGCGCCTCCTATGTAACCCAATTTGCAATACCGCTTAGCTTTGAAATTACAGGTCGCACAATCTCAAAATTAGGAATTTAACCTCAATTTACCAAACTTTTAGGCATACAAATTTACAGTCTAGTTTTTTTATCTAAAAAAAATTTTAAATCTAGAAAATATCATTTATTTGACTTTAGTTTGAAGTTTTTATGAGAATTTTAGTAAGGTGATACGTTTAGTGAAATTTTTGATTAAATATTTTTGTAGTTAGGCATGACTTTGAAAATCCATAAAAAAAAGTGGTAAGGCCTATGACCTTAAAAAAAATGGATTTCCATCATAAAACATATCCAAAATCATTAAATCATTGTAGGAAACCAAGAAAAGAAAGTCGAGATGTCATCGCAATGCGCGCGTTTTGACTGATTTTTTCCCAACGTGCGACGTAAGTCAAAATTATCTTCTGTTGAAGAGGCAAAGAAAACTAATTTCAAATGTATTTAAATATGTATTCAAGCATTAAAAGCGTTAAAAATGAAAAAAGACAAAAATGTAGTTTTGATCAATCCACCTTAAACGTTAATAATCGCTATTATTACAAATGTTGACTTACATCATATTAGAACTAGGCCAACGATAAAAAAAGTTTATTCTTAAATGACACCGAAAAAGAAATTTATACAAATACAATTTTTTTATTTAATATATTTTAAATTGTTAATTTTCTTGCTTTTTTATTTGCAAAATCGTTAATTACATTGTCAAAGTTGATTTGATTACTTTACTTGTATCTGTTTGTTTTGAAGTTCAATGAGAAAATGTAAAACGCTGTGGTTGAGGTTTGTTGCAATACGAGTTTATTGTAACACAGACGTTTACCAACTGACTTCATATAATAATAATTCAATGAGTGTAAGCAATGAGTAAAATATTAATGAGCGGGAATGAAGTTAAATTGAAACAAACTAAAGAGCATTAGCTTTAAAAAACTGGTTTACAATAAAGTTTCAAGAGAAATTTAGAAATTATAGAAAAAAATATATAATACCGTAAAGAGGTAAAGAATTGATAAAGAACAAAAATAAAGTTATATTTGATACGCGTTCTAATCCAACATTCTGCCCCCGTTGAAGGGTCTTACTTTCAATCAGCATTATAGGAGGGTAATGGCGCAATCTTATGAATCGGTCGTCTTAGCATGCCCTTCGCTGTTTTCAAATCTACAACCCGAACCTTTCCATCAGAACCAGGTATAGCATGCATCACGCGCGCCAGCATCCATTGTTGGGGAGGAATATTTTCTTCTTGAATAACCACCAATTGGCCAATTTGAATGTTTGGTTCCGGTTTAAACCACTTCGAACGCTGCTGCAGACTCAAGACATAGTCACGTGACCACATTCTCCAAAATTGCTGCTTAAGAAAGGCAACGCACTGCCAGCGAGTTAGATTTGATATATTGCGATCGACCAAAACCTCTTCAGGAACAGAAGCAAGATTATCTCCAATTAATAAGTGCGCTGGAGTTAATGCTTCTCCGTCATTTGGGTCATTAGAAATAGCTGCAATCGGTCGCGAGTTCAAAATCGATTCAATCTCAATAAGAACAGTCTGGAGCTCTTCATAAGTCAGACTCGCTTGTGCTGCATTTTTGACTAAAAGAGTTTTTGCTGATTTAACAGCGGCTTCCTACAGACCGCCAAAATTTGGAGCTCTAGGTGGGTTAAGTTGAACTCAAAACCAGTTTTGCTGCTGTAACTCATCAAGGCGTTGAGGGATTGTTCTTCAAAAAATGTTGCTTTAAAGTCTTTCAATTTTTTATTGGCGCCAACGAAATTTGTGGCATTGTCGCAAAAGATTTTCTGAGGTACACCACGTCGACCCACAAACCTTTTGAGAGATAAAAGAAAATTATTAGTTGTCAGATCCGAGACCAGTTCAATGTGAACGGCCTTCGAAGCGAAGCAGACGAAAATCGCCACATATGATTTAAAAGGTTGCTTGCCACGAATTCGATATGTTGTCAAAAACGCGCCGCAGAAGTCCACGCCAGTAACGAGAAATGGTCGATGAGCCTTTAGACGATTCGCTGGAAGGCTGCCCATAAGCTGTCCCATTAATTTTGGTTTATAGTGAAAGCAATGAACACAATTTCTCACAACCTTTCTTACTGCCTCGCGTGCATTGATGACCCATACCCGTTGACGAAGAAGAGAAAGTAGGATCTTTGGTCCAGCATATTTATTATTGCGGTGTAGGAATTCAATGTAAAGCTTAGAAAATCGGTGCTGCTTCGGAAGTAAACATGGAAACTTCGCATCAAAAGGAATGTCGGCGTTGATTAAGCGACCACCGACTCTTATGACTTCAACCACTGAATTGCCGTTTTCAATTTTGTCGATAAAAGGCGAAAGTTTTTGAAAACTTGGTTTGAGAGACTTGGACAACAGTAAGTTTTTGCGTTCCTCTTCAAAATGATTTCGCTGAATTTCGGCAACTATGCGCAGAAATGTGTGGTTCAATTCGGTTACCGGTAAATAAAGAACCTTTTCTGTGGTTGTGGAACTATCGACAGGCGATTTGTTAAAAACTCGAAGAACGTAAGAAACGATTCTTAGAATCCGCCAATAAGATGAGTTGTTGTTGATAATAGTTTCGATAATTCCCTCAGTGCTGCTGTTGCTATTCAGGAGTGAAACTGGTTTTCTCAATTCTCTTGCAGGTAAGATCGATACGTTGTCTGATTTAGTTTGAGGCCATTGCTCTTCATTATGTCGCAAGTACACAGGACCTTCAAACCAGATGGTTCCAGATAACTCTAAAGTGCTGCATCCTCGTGACACAATGTCGGCAGGGTTTTCTTTTGAGGGAACATGTTTCCAGAAGATTTGTGACGCATTCTCTTGCAATTCTGCCACTCTATTGGCAACAAAACAATTAAGTGTAGAGGTATGCATCGTTAACCATTGAAGGACAATTTTCGAATCAGTCCAAAAGTAAATTTGAGGTTTGAATGATTCAAGCTTTTGCTTAACCTTTTGCCACGTCCGATTAAGCAACAATGCGGCACAAAGCTCCAATCTTGGAAGCGACTGCGCTTTTATGGGTGCCACCTTTGATTTTGCTATTAGTAATGTTACCTTATATTGATTTTCTACCTTTGATCTTACGTAAATACAACATCCATAAGCTCTTTGCGATGCATCCGCAAAGCCGTGTATTTCACAACTTGAATTTGGCGAAGTAAAAACGTAGCGAGGAATTTCAATGAGATTAATATTGTTTAAATCTATCTCAATTTGACACCACAAATTATTTAAATTTGAAGGCAATGGATCGTCCCAACCTAGTTGCTGCAGCCAAATCTCTTGCAGCAGCATTTTGCTACGAATAATGATAGAGCTCAAGAGACCAAGCATATCAAAGACGCGCGCAACAGTTGAGAGAACTGGTCGCTTTGTAGCAGTATCAATATCAGGTAGGTTGTACCTAAAATTGATCGTCTTAAAGATAATGAATACCCTATAATATTAGGTGATTTTAATTTAAGTAATTTAGTTTGGTCCTATTTAATTTCCAAACTCAATATGCAGTAATTTTCAAATTGATTTTGTAGATTCATTACATTCCTTAGGATTAATTCAAATAAATTCAATTGAAAACAGTTTAAATAAAATTTTGGATCTAATTTTTATTGATCATGAGCTTAATTCTAACTGTATTGAATCTGATTTTCTTCTAACTAATAATAGCGTTCATCACAAAGCACTCTTAATAAATTTAGAAATTCATGTTAATGATACATCTCCAATAGAGGAAGATACATTTGTTTTTGCATTTAAAAACGCTGATTACATAGTCATATCAAATTTTTTGTCGACAGTGGATTGGTGTGCGAGTTTTGGTGATATCTTGTCACAAAATTATGAGTTTTTTATTGAAATAATAAATGAAGCATTTACTAGCTTTGTTCCTATTAAAAAGATAAAAAAAAGTTCTAAGCCGGAGTGGTTCAATAAAACACTTTCTAAATTAAAAAATCGTATGAACAAACTGTTTAAAAAAAGTAAAATTAATATATCTTTTCGTCATAACTATTTACAATCTCTTAAAGAATTGCTTTATAAATCTCATCTTAATAATCTAGAATCAGATATTAGAGGAAATCCGAAGAATTTCTGAAATTTCTTGAATAAAAAAAGAAATACGAAAGGTTTTCCTAAAAATATGTTTTTCAACGAGAAAACTGCTAATAGCACTCAAGATGTCTCAAATCTTTTTGCGGATTACTTTCAATCAAATTTTTTATTAGATGATAGTGACATCCACAACTGCCCTGTTTACTATAATGGCAACCCTATTACTGATATGGGTTCGTTAGTTCTTTCTGATGAAGATGTTTTACAAGAATTATTAACTCTCGACATTAACAAAGGAATTGGCCCAGATAATATTCCCCCAATATTTCTTAAAAATTGCGCAGCTGTGCTAGCCCAGCCGTTAGCACTTCTATATAATTTATCATTAAAAACAGGCAAGCTTTTGGATATCTGGAAAGAAGCCATTATTGTCCCTATTTATAAGTCAGGCTCTAGGCAAAATATCTCAAACTACCGACCTATATCAAAATTACCTTTGATTCCAAAATTATTTGAGGCAATTGTGAAAAAGCGCATTTATGCTGGAATTAGAAATTCAATCACTGATTCTCAACATGGTTTTGTTACCGGAAAATCTACTTCCACTAACTTAACACTATTTTCTCACTTCATTAGAGCGGAAATGGAAAGTGGCAATCAAGTTGATGTAATTTTTACTGATTTTGCCAAAGCTTTTGAAAGGGTGCAGCACTCTATTTTAGTAAAAAAACTATCGCAAATGGGGTTTCATTCCTCTTTGTTAGCCTGGCTCAGAAATTATCTTTCTGATCGATATCAAGTCGTTCGTATAGGGAACTGTTATTCGAAATATATCACTTACCATTCTGGAGTGCCACAAGGAAGCCACCTCGGACCACTTTTGTTCGTTTTGTTCATTAATGATCTCCCAAACTTTTTACATCGTACAAACTGCTTAATGTATGCCGATGATGTTAAACTTTTCACTTCAGTTTCATCACATTCTGACCATCTGAGTCTTCAAAGTGATCTTAATAATATGAATAAATGGTGCTCAATTAATAAGCTCTATTTAAATGTTGCCAAATGCAACATAATGACTTTTTATATGAAAAAGAATCCACATTTTTTTAATTACTCAAGCGGAAACAGTGATCTTTTACGTGTTGAATCTAAATCTGATATGGGAATTTTATTTGACAGAAAATTGTCTTTTTCCAACCATTATGACGGCATTATTACCAAGGCTAATGCAATGATGGGATTTTTGAGGCGTAATACGAAAGAATTTAAAGATCCATATACCCTTAGAACTTTATTTTTATCATTAGTAAGGTCTAACTTGGAATATGGATGTGTGATCTGGGATCCATATTATGAGATAGATTCTCTACGTTTGGAAAAAATACAAAAGCGTTTTACTCGCTATATTATGTTTAAAATGAACTGGAATTTTATGCCAACCTATGCGTCCAGGTGTGCTCTTCTAGGTCTAAGTACCTTAGCTTCCAGACGCAAATATTTTTTAATTGTATTTGTTCGCGATATATTGATGTCACATATTGACTGCGCGCCAATCCTCGCTCTCCTGAAGATCTACGCGCCTGAAAGAAATTTTAGGCAAAGAGACTTTTTTTATATACCATATCATAGGACTAATTATGGCCGTAATGATCCTATTAATAGCATGTGCTCAGCGTTCAACTCCATAAGTGCTCAAATAGATTTCACAGTGAACAGAAATATTTTTAAACAAAATGTATTACGATTTTTTTAGTATTTATAAATATTATAACCTACTTTAATTCTTTTCATATTTCTATTGTATATATACATTATATTGTTCTTTCTAAACTGTTAAACGATTGTTGATAGTTAAATAATAATAAATAAATAAACAAAAAAATAAATAAAACAAAATGTGTCAAATTTTGGCTTCCACGACATGCCCAGTGCCTTTGCGATGTCTTCGTCTGGAAGCGGGATTGGAACTTCATTTGGCGATTCTGTAAAAATTTGGTAATGGTTAGTGTTCCATTTGGCAAGACTTAGTCCATGCAAGTTTAAGATATGCGATATTTCTATGCGCTTCTTTTGCAGCTCCGCCACGTCATCCGCTCCTGTCAACAAGTCGTCAACGTAAAGGTCTTCTCGTAAAGCCTTGGAACCAATTGGATATGTGCTACTGTGAAGGTCTGCCATGAAGTGCAAACAACGTATTGCAAGAAATGGTGATGCAGCCATTCCGTAGGTGATTGTATTTAACTCAAACAATTGGATTGGTTCACTAGAATTCCATCTCCACAAAATCATTTCGTATTTTCGGTCCGACTTATCGACGCCAAATTGGCGATACATTTTAGAAATATCAGCAATCAAAGCGAATTTATTCAAACGAAATGCCATAAGTGTGGTTATAAGTTGTTGTTGAATAGTTGGGCCAACAAAAAGAATGTCGTTAAGTGAACGCTTAGAAGTAGTACGCGCTGAAGCATCAAATACAACGCGTAATTTTGTTGTATTGCTCTCTGGGCGCAAAACGCAATGATGTGGAATTATGTAGTGTGGCTGTTTCCAATCGACAAAATTAACGGGGGACATATGTCCAAGTTCGGCGTATTTGCGCATAAATTCAAAATACATAGTCTTAAGAGTTTGATCGCGCTCCAGGCGCATCTCTAGAGAAATAAATCTTTTCCTAGCGATTTCATATGACTCACCTACAAATTCTGGTGATTCTTTAAAAGGCAGACGTACTTTTAGTCTGCCATCTGATTCCACTTTTACGTGTGATAGAAAATGGTTTTCCCATTTTTGCTCATCAGGCGTTAATAGAGAAATACGTGGTGCCAAATCCTCAACTTCCAAAAATCGTTGCAGAAGGATGTCTAAATTATTTAAACGCGATTCTAGTGCTAAGTTGCAGGTAACCGAGCGAGGTTTGACAGCAGTTTCATAGTTTCCACCCACAATCCATCCAAATTCCGTATTGACTAAACATGGCAAGTTAACACCAAGTGATATTTTACCTTCAAGCAGTAAATCGAAGAAAAGCCCGGTACTGATTAATATATCAATTCGCTTTGGCTTAAAAAAGTGTGGGTCAGCAAGAGTTATCGATTGATTCGCCTGGCTGTTGAGCAGTAATCGATCTAGTAATGGAAAAATTAGTAGTGCGTTCAAATGATGTTATACGAGATTTAATTGTGACAACCACAAAATGACGTATGGGTGTGCGAATGTCAGCAATACCCGATACTTCCTCATAAGTGCGGTGGAATTTAAGTTGCAGTCTTTTTGTGGTCTCTTCAGTGATGAAATTTATCTCCGAACAAGAATCCAAAACTGCGCGAACTGGTTGAAAATTGTTAAAAATATCCTTTATGAAAATAACCGCTGTCGGAATGAGGGCTCGTTTGGCAGAACGAGTTACCAGTAGTTAACGGCATTGCATTGTAAGATGGATTTGGCGAGCTATAAATATGCAAACGACTATGATGAGATTGCTTACAAATTCGACATCGAGATTTGGATTGACACTTGGATACGGTGTGACCCTTGCGCAAGCAATTGATGCAATGTGCGGTACGCTTGACGAAATTAAAACGCTCAGATACTGGAATCGAAACGAAAACTGGACAGTTTCCTAAAATATGTTCAGGGCTATTGCAATAAGCGCACGTAGCCTTTGCACTCATGAATGTGTGAGAATTTCGCTTTTTTACATGGTTTGGCTTAGCATTATGGCTTTCATGGTCTATTTTTTTATTTTGGTGGCTTTCCAAATGAAGACAACGACGATCTAAGATTTTATAGCATTCATCCCATGAGGCTAAGCCTTTAAACTCTTGCTTTTCGTCGTAGTAGTCTCTAGACTCTTGGTCAATCTGTGACTTTACCAAATAAATGATGATTGCATTCATGATGTCGATTTCATTTCCAAGAGAGAGAAGTGAACTACGCAAGGCCGATACATTATCTATCACCTTTCGTAGTGACGTAGGATCAGATTTCTTCATTGCAGGTATGTTAAAGAGCGAATTTATGTAATCAAGAAATATTAACACCTTGTTGTCATACCGCTCATTTAGTCTTTCCAAAGGCTTTTCATAATTTTCTGATGTGCCCTGAAAAGATTCAACTACATTAAGAGCAGCACCAGACAAACAGTTAAGGAGATAATTAAATTTTTCAATTGCTGGAATGGAGTTGTCATCATGCACTAAATGTTTAAAAGAATCAATAAATCGTTTATAGTCAGCATAACGTCCATCAAATGATGGTAGCTTTAATTTTGGCAATCGAGTTCTTTGATGATTATCTTGAAATGACGAAGTATTCAGAGTGCTCTGAGCAATTACATTTACGCGAGATGCATTTAACAATGTGCGAATTTTAGATTTCGCAGTTATGAAAACTTCTTCAAATTGCATTCGATCTGAGTCATCAGGATTAAGCCTTTCAATATTGTTGTGAATAACGCACAATTGCTTAAAATATGTTTCCAAGATTTCTAAGCGACACTCAAGAACAGTAGCCTCATCTGTCGTTCCGCTCTTCTCAACTTTGTTTTTTATGTTTGATATATTTCTCTTCATAGAAGCTCTTTGTTTTTTAAGTGACGTTAAGTCATCGATTACTTCTTCCTCACTTTCCTCCGGTGCATCATTATTTTTTGGCATTTTTCAAAAAAAAAAATCTAAAATATACCAGCAGCAATAAAAAATATGTAGCAACAGTGTATGTACTACAGAGTAGTCAATAGTGCAGCTGCAACGGTAGCACAGTTATGCAAAATGAAACGCAAGCAAAGTATATAGAAGTTAGCACAAGGTGTGAAGATGACTCCAAATAATTCACAACAACAAATGATATGCGCGGACGGTACTATGCCAGCAACAACTCTCCAGTTTCTATGCCAGCAATTATTCCAACAACAAAAACAAAAAATATTGGCAGCTTAGGCAGTGGTGAAAATCGGTGGCCTTGATGATGCTTTCAGTGCCAAGGAGATTCAATTTTCCAATTGATGAAGTTCTTCTCAAAATATTAAATGAGATGATAATGATTTGTCTTAGAATAGCAGCGCGAGGCTATTAAGACATCCAACGACGAAAAAAAAATAATTGACCTTCAGCTCCAACGATAAATATGTTGAGGACCAACTGTTAAGCCTTTTGTTCTTACTCGAAAGTACCTTTTTCAAGAAATTACCACAGATTTCCGTAGACAACAGCCGTCCTGTCACGGTCGCCAAAATGTTTGTTTTGAAGTTCAATGAGAAAATGTAAAACGCTGTGGTTGAGGTTTGTTGCAATACGAGTTTATTGTTACACAGACGTTTACCAACTGACTTCCTATAATAATAATTCAATGAGTGTAAGCAATGAGTAAAATATTAATGAGCGGGAATGAAGTTAAATTGAAACAAACTAAAGAGCATTAGCTTTAAAAAACTGGTTTACATTAAAGTTTCAAGAGAAATTTAGAAATTATAGAAAAAATATTTAATACCGTAAAGAGGTAAAGAATTGATAAAGAACAAAAATAAAGTTATATTTGATACGCGTTCTAATCCAACAGTATTCAATAGATAATATGGCAAGATTTTGTAGGCGAGATGTACTCATTGTAGATATAATGTAGGTTTTTATGAGTTTTAACATAGAGTACCTCCTCTCACAAGTGGCAACCTAACAGCAATGGTAAGAAAAATGCGTAAAAGAATTACAATGTTTGGAAAATAAATTGTAAAAGTTCAAGTGACCTTTCATACAAGAATCACTTTCTTTGTGCGCAAAAGAAACAAAATTCTGAAGTATATTTCTCTCAACGAGAAACTCTTCCTTGTCAATATCTTCGTGACAGAGTTCATTCAGTTTGCATTCCAACTTATCATTCAGGAGAATCAAAGGAGGAAGTATTGCTAATATTTTTCAGCAAGAGCATGAAGCTGCTGAAACCTTGTGGTCATTTCTCAAAATTAGTTCTCCAAAATTAATAATTAAATTATTAAATTAGAAAATGACCCAAAACAGTATAGACTACACCTAACTCCCTTCCAAAGTGATTTTATTGAAACAGTAAAATCCCTTAAAAAATCACAAAAAATTTTGATATATATGACTTAAAATTATACGCATAATTCTTCATTTTTAATATGCACTCTGAATTTACCATTCGCCAAAATCAAACGAAAATTCCGCCTTCCTCCCACACTCAACACATCAAGGCCCAAAACAGCTATTTTTACCAAATAAACCTTAGTTGAAAAACGTCATGCTGTTAAACTGATAAGTTCAAGCACTCAAAAACTCAAAAAACGTCGAGTTACTCGAAAACACCAGTTATTCAATACGAGTTTCAAGTCGTATCCGAGTTACTCAAAAATTCAACTACTCACCCATGCCTAAATATTATATCTTTTTTATTATGTCTTTTATCTTCGGCAACTAATTTCGAGACCCGAAAAACGATTTTATATTTTGGTTGTGCTCAACACGAAGCTCATAAATATAGTTATATTCACAGTGGTGGCCAAATTGATTCATTAAGTTTAGTTCTTTCTTTTGTTTGTAGACTTTAAAATGATATTGTACACATATATATTTTGTAAAACCCTTAATTTAGCTTCAGTGCCGCCCCTAAAATAATGCCGCCCGGGGCGGACCGCCCCCCGCCGCCCCAGGGTACGCGGCTGTCTTTAAGTCATATTGCAAAAGTGGCCACTTTGGTTTAATAAATGAGCTGAAAACTAAAAAATTAAACAAATACATAAATAGTTTCATAATTAAGCTGAATACAAAGAAATTCCAGATAAATTCTTTTATTATTCGACAACTGACAACTGACAACATGCAATTTGTTGTTTTAAAGGATTCTCAAGTTGAAAGTTGAGTAAGAAGTTTTAAGTTTGTAATAATCATTGTAAAATATTTGAAAGGTGGCAACAACTCTTTGCCGAAAGTTTTACGGCGCTGTTTTCGCATCAAAATCGTGAGGAAAACTGGGAACTTTGCCGTATATCAAATTTTGACAGTTGATGTACGGCGTTTACGCTTTTTCCGATTTTCGGCATATTCGGCACGTTCTCAGCATTGCATGAATACCACTAATATATTTTGGTTTTCGGTCGTGCTTGACGGTCCGTGCGTGTAGTGTATGGTAAAATTCTCAGACTTGCGAAAGATTTTTGTGTAAAGTTGTGTTGCCTCGGAAGAAAAGGAAAATTTTGCTGCTTCATAGCACTTTAAAAATCTTTGCCATTACAATCTTTGCAAGATTTAAAACAGAAATTTTTCTGAAAAACCTTGAAAACAATGAATATGAAATGTTAGTGATGAAAATAAAAGAAAGAAACCATGAAGCATCGATGTCCCCTTTCATCGCGTAACAAACGTAAGTGTAGACGTAGAATTTCGTTTAAGTTTAACTCTTTGGTCCGATTGTTTTATCCATTTCGCACGGATTTTTTATTGATCTTCCCAGTGGCGTGGATATGGGGATGGTCCACAGGTTCGGACCCCCCCAGAGCCATAAGCCAAATATGACAGTTGTTGTCAATTGATTCCATTAAGTTCAAAGTTGTTTTGCGGTTATCGAAAGAATTTTATGATTAAAAATATGTTAGATATGTTTTTATGATAACTTTATCAAAAAAGAAATTACTTTATTTTTATTTTTTTTATAAACTGTTTTAATGAAATAATCGTAACAAATTTGAGTTTTCAAAGTTTCTTAATAGTTTTAGGACATTTTTTGGAGATTTTGGTGAAACTGGACAGGAAAACCAGCTTTTTAAATACACGCGAAAACATTCACCCACAAATATTTTTCTTGAACTGAGCTAAAATGAAGTAAAGAGTAAACTGAGAAGAAAAACATACTTTAGTAAAAAATTTTAAAATAGAAATTTAATGCATTTGCGTATCTACAAAACAACATTTAAAATTACCGTTATTCATATTCAACTATAAAAATCTTTCTTTGTTTTATTATTTTATTTATAAGATTATTATTTCTTTGTAATAACCACCAGATCAAGTTTATTTTTGTAGACTTTATTTTGCACCCATTCTCTAGGAAAGTCCGCAGGGAGCAAAAAAATTGTCATTTTTGAAAATTCCATACACTTCCTGGGTACTCTTACAAGTATGTATTTACAAAACTTAGCGTATGGCAGGTCATTGCTTTTTGCGGACCCCTCCCAGAACCAAAAGCAATCTACGCCTCTAGATTTTCCAAAAATTAACAAATAATCATGGACTTCTTATCGAGACCAAAACAAAGTAAACGTTAAAAGCATGCATGATAAAATGAGCAAGCAAGAAGAAACAAGCAAAATGTCAAACTTTTTCGATCATTTCGTTAAGTTCAACAGGTTGATTTCATTGACTTAGTTCAAAACAAGGCGAAGCAAATGCACTTTCCATTGGTACCACTTTCGTCCCTGCCCGATATATAGTTTGCCAGGTACAGTCAGTTTTACTACTAATTTCAAAATAAAATTAAGACCCCGATTTTTAAAAAACTCTTATGGTGACTATATCTCACGCTGAGCACAAGTCTTTTCTATTGTGCCACTTTCGTCCGATGTATAGTTTGCGAGCTACACTCGCTAGTGCTAGTGGGATGTGGGATCCAAATTGCATTAAAAACAAAAATTAAAATTTTACGCCATCTATTGAAATCTTTAAAGCATGAAACGAATTATGATCCAACTCGTTTTTTTCATAAGAGTTAAGTCTAACCGGATCACAGACCCATTTCGTTAAGTTTGACAGTTTGAGTTCATCGACTGAGTTGATAAGAGGTTGTGATTGACATCAGAAGAAGTACATACAAGAAAACAATGAAGAAGCCTGCGAATCAGATCGTATAAAAAACAAGTAAAAAAAGTCTTAAGTCGGTCTAGGCCGACTATGAAATACCCTAAACCCACTTTTCAAAAATAAAAAAATTTTTATTGTAAATGGGCGTCTCCGTGGGCGGATGAAGCCTATATTTTAATTGCATTTAAATGGTGATGAAAAATTTACACATACCAAGTTTTATTCCTGTAGCTCACAGTTAATGCCTTTATTGTGCTTTCGCTATGGGAGGTGAGCGTGTTCATGGACGGATTACTCCCAATTTTTGAACACACCTTAGTTTTGGTATAAAATACATACATACCAAATTTAATTTCTCTATGACAAACATAACCTTATTTATTGAGTTTAAAACTTTTTGGGTTGTTATGGAGGTAGGCGTGTCCGTATGCGGATGACGTCCATTTTTCAAAACCATCTTTGTCTCGTCATAAAAACATTCGTGCCAAATTTTAGCTCTGTAGGTTAAACAGAGGCTTATTTATTGCGTTTTCAATTTTTGGGTTGTATGGGAGGTGGGCGTGTCCGTGAACGGATGACGTCCATTTTTCGCAGACATCTTTGTGTTTCTATTAAACACATACATATCAAATTTTATTGTTGTAGGCTAAATATGAGCTGAGTTATGCAGTTTTCAATTTTCGCGTTGTATGGGAGGTAGGCGTGTCCGTGGGCGGATGATGTCCATTTTTCAAAAACATCTTTGTTTTGTTATAAAAAACATATGTGCCAAATTTTAGCTCTGTAGGTTAAACAAAGGCTTATTTACTGCGTTTTCAATTTTTGGGTTGTATGGGAGGTGGGCGTGTCCGTGAGTGGATTTTTCAAAGACATCTTTGTGTTGATATAAAACACATACATACCAAATTTTATTGTTGTAGGTTAATTATGAGCTGAGTTATGTAGTTTTCAATTTTTGCGTTGTATGGGAGGTAGTCGTGTCCGTGGGCGGATTCCAAAAATATTCAATAGTGCAGATCCTTGGGTCCATGTGACTATGTGTACCAAGTTTCATTCAATTATCTCAACTCCTTCTTCTTATCCTGTGTATACGGACAACACACAGACGGACGGACGGACGGACGGACATGGATAGCTCGACTCACGTGGTGACGCTGATCAAGAATATATATACTTGTCTATACCGGACTCGCTTCGTTCTATGCGTTACAAACGTTTGCACAAAGTTAATATACCCTGACCTTTCAGGTTTAGGGTATAAAAACAGTTCTAGCAAAAATATCGAAACAAAACAAAGAAAGCAGCAGGCACAGCATAAGCAGCTGATGATTGATTTTCTTATATTAAAGTCATAAAATAGTAAAATATAAGAAGAAAAATGCATGTGTTTATATAAGAAAATCAATCATCAGCTGCTTATGCTGTGCCTGCTGCTTTCTTTGTTTTGTTTCGATATTTTTGCTAGTGACAATTAATAGTGACAAAATCCAAAATTAGATATTCATTCAGCGCAGGATATATCCGATCTCGTCTATTAGTCGGTGCCGGAAGTGTTGTTCTTTTTAGTGTCACTAAAGTGTTTGTTTTTGTTGTTTTATTTTTATATTTGGTGTTAAGCAGCTATCGTTTGTGGTCTATTGTTTGTATGTATAAAGTGTTTAATTTTATTTAATATATAATATATTAACAATTAAAATGTATTGTTTAACTTACAATAATTTGTTTTAATACAAATTGTTTGTTTCACTTGAGTGTTATTTGTTACAGTAGACCCTAATTGAATGCGTGTTGCGTTGCGCTTCTATCAGAATTGGTTCATGCACATACATTTTATATGAAGCCTACCGAAATGCGCAACGCACTAGCGCAACTCGATTCGAATTTCCTATTTTGACAGTGCGTTCGGTTGTGAAGTTGGCTGCATAAAACAAAAATATTCAAACAGAGAGCAACAAGGAAAACATATATGTTTTCGATTGTACTTGAGGTGGGCGCTGCACTATATGTGTTGTGCAATTTTAATTAAGAGAATTGATGAGTCAATTACCTACTGCTGGCACGTCTTAGCTGTCTCCGTTAAGGGAGGCTCAGGCGCTGATGTTGAGCAGGAATACCTTGCTGCGGTATGCTGTATATGAAAGGCGCGGGTTCTCGTCAAATAGCGCGCGTTAAAAAGTTCAAGGCCGCACATTCGCCAAAGCTGAAGAGCAATGAGAAGAGCAATACCCTGATGTTGCAAAACAAGATAAGCCCTAGCAAATCGGAGGCGGCACAGCAATTGGTCGCCCTCTCATTGGGTTCTCATCCAGTGCAAAATGAGGGCCATATGTCTGACAACTCGTAGCTTGCTGATGCAATGCAGCAAGACTGGATTGAGGTAAACAAACGAACTCGATCAAGGCGCATTGTGGCAAACAGAGCCAGTCGGAATAACAGCATGATTTTTGCTTCGAGATGAAGCACTTCCTCTTTCTTCCGCGACAGCAACCAAGCGGGAAAAGGAATAGTTTAGCTTATGATGTGGAAAGTAAATGTAACAACTCTCTGAGATTTCAAGCTGTCGTTTGGCGTCGCCTAGAGCTGAGTCCAGAATAATTTACATTTCACTCTTTTGTTGAGCCAGAATTAATTAATTTTATTTTTTATAGTTTTTGACAATGACACACAAAATAAAATACGTCATGCAGCTATAAAAACGGTTGTAAAAATAGCGTGTGATACACTTTTATGGGAAAAGTTCAAAATATTGAACTTTTTCAATCTTCCAGTATCACATGAAATATATATATAGCAAGAGTTTTTTGATAGCAAGAGAATATCTCTTGCTATCAAAAAACAAAATACATGAAGGAGATTTATACAATGAAACTAATCGCATGAGACTTTCTGAAGTTCTCTTTTAAAGTTTCATCTTCAAATTACATGAAGAAACTGAGTTGCAGAGACTTTGCTCTGAAAATTCAGTCAACGACGAAAATATGAAATAATAACGTCAGAAAGTTTTATGAAATCACAGATCTTTTTCATTTCATTTTCGTTTCATATTGCGCACCCTCACTTTTGACAGTCTCATGCGACTAGTTTCACTGTATAAATCCCCTCATGCATGTTTCATACCCACATTTGGCAATTTCATAAGGAAGAGTTCACATGCTTTTTCTCTCTAACAAAAAATGTGATTGTGGGAGATCGTAGAAGATAGCATGGAAACCAGGCATGATGTGTTGAGCGTCATTCAAACATTATACAGTGAATCAAAAAAGTTTATGCACAAGCAATATTTCTGAAGCAAAGTGTTGCTTAAGTATCTAATAATCTCGAATTTGACCAAAGTTTTAATGAAGTAAGTACCATTAGAAATAGTTTTTTCTTAATATCAAAAAAATGTCACGTTACTTCAAACACAAATCGAAATTTAAGCGGAAGAAGGAAAAATCCTAATCAAAAAAGTTTAGGCACACTTAGTGTGTGTCTCATGTTGTTTCTTATTTAACAATATCTCTTGGTTTTTTTTCTTTAGTTTTGCGGTTAAGTTATTTGTTAAAAGTTTTTACTGAGTGTTGATGTTGGTTTCGGTAAAGATTAAGTAAAATAAGCAGTGGAGCAGAAATTTCGGTTGACGTTCGTAAAATAATAATAAATGTTTACGTACAGAAAAAACCGTATCGCGATACCGGTAAAATAGTTAAGAGATCATATTCATGTGTAAGTCACATCATAAATCATTATATAAATACCGGTAAAGAAAAGCGTAAGAGCCGATCTGGTCGCGCCAAAACATTAACGCTACACCAGGAGTAAATTGTAGTGCCTGCAGTTACTCAAAACCCTAAAATTTAGCTGTTAAATTTTGCCACGAAATACAGCAACGGTTTGAAAAAACTTTGAAGCTCGACCACTTCGCAATACACTTAATAAAGCTGGATATACGGTACGAGTTTCTCGACGCAAGCTATAAATTTAAGCTTCAAATAAAAAAAAAGAGGTTGGAGTTCCCAAAACCGTACGCAAATGAGCTGGATTAATTTTTGGATTGTATTATATTTAGTGTTGGATCTAAATACAATTTGTTTGCATCATATGGCGCTCAAACCGTTTAAGAAAACTGAACAAAGAGCTGTAGGAAAAAAACGTAATAAAAATAGTGAAATACAGTGGTGGAAATCGTATGATAAAGGGCTGTGTGGCGGTGTCTGGAGTTGGGAATTTAATTTTTAGTGCTGAGAAAATGGATAAACACCTTTGCTTAAATATTTTAAATGAGCATTTGACACCCAGTGTTGAAAAATTGGGGCTAACTGGCATACAATATTAATTTCAATGATATAACGACCCCAAAAATTGGTCTTATCTTTTGCTGGAATGGCTTATCTAGCTCTGAAAGCAGCTAAAAACACCTTTGCAATCACCCGATTTGAACCCCATTCAGCATATTTGGTACTTACTAGAAAAAACAAGTAAAGAAAGTCTAAAGTCGGTCTAGGCCGACTATGAAATACCCTAAACCCACTTTTCAAAAACAAAAAAAAATTTATTGTAAAAGGTCGTGTCCGTGGGTGCATGAAACCTATATTTTATATGCATTTAAATTTTGATGAAAAATTTACACATACCAAGTTTTATTCCTGCAGCTCACAGTTAATGCCTTTATTGTGCTTTCGCTATGGGAGGTGGGCGAGTTTATGGACGGATTACTCCCAATTTTTGAACACACCTTAGTTTTGGTATAAAATACATACATACCAAATTTAATTTCTCTATGACAATAACCCTATTTATTGAGTTTTCAACATTTTGGGTTCTATGGGAGGTAGGCGTGTCCGTAGGCGGATGACGTCCATTTTTCAAAACCATCTGTGTCTTGTCATAAAAAACATATGCGCAAATTTTAGCTCTTTAGGTTAAACACAGGCTTATTTATTGCGTTTTCAATTTTTGGGTTGTATGGGAGGTAGGCGTGTCCGTGGGCGGATGATGTCCATTTTTCAAAAACGTATTGGTTTTGTTATAAAAAACATATGTGCCAAATTTGAGCTCTTTAGGTTAAACACAGGCTTTTATATTGCGTTTTCAATTTTTGGGTTGTATGGGAGGTGGGCGTGTCCGTGAGCGGATGACATCAATTTTTCGAAAACGTCTTTGTGTTGAGATAAAATACATACACACCAAATTTTATTGTTGTAGGTTAATTATGAGCTGAGTTATGCAGTTTTCAATTTTTGCGTTGTATGGGAGGTAGGCGTGTCCGTGGGAGGATTCCAAAAATATTCAATAGTGCAGATCCTTGGGTCCATGTGACCATGTGTACCAAGTTTCATCCAATTATCTCTACTCCTTCTTCTTATCCTGTGTATACGGACAACACACAGACGGACGGACGGACGGACGGACATGAATAGCTCGACTCACGAGGTGACGCTGATCAAGAATATATATACTTTTCTATACTGGACTCGCTTCGTTCTATGCGTTACAAACGTTTGCACAAAGTTAATATACCCTGACCTTTCAGGTTTGGGGTATAAAAATACGAAATCTCATTTTACATACTTCTAAAAATACGCGCAAGGACGCGATACGCACCGAATGGTCAATAATATCACCAGAGAAGACATCAAATTCTGTAAGAGTGCGAAGACGTTAAGAGGCGACAATTTAGGCCAAAGAAGGTCCAGCCAAATATTCGAGGACTTGAAATTTACTCACTCTGACAAAAACATCATCACTTGTGCCTAAACTTTTTTGATGTCAAAATCATGTTTTCTTTAGTTTTGTAACATTTGATATGAATTAAAATTGAAATTAAATTATTAGTTTGGTGTATAAACAAAATCAAATGTTTATGTTTTAAACGCTTATACTTTTTTTTTTTGCAAGTGTGCTGGAAAAAGTTGTTCTACCAAATTTAAATTGATTTTCTCAAAACATTCCCAAAACATTCTCAGTTGATGCACAGAATCAGCAAAAAATAATTTGTCCCGTTATCCTTGTGCAAATTTGCAGTCTTTCTATCGTACGAATTGAATGTTGTCAGTTTTTAGATTGCATTTTATGACTGTGTTGGTTAATCTCGCTTTTAACGTTGTTGTTTTTGTAATTTTTTTTTACTTTTGCTATTTATTCTAAAACAATACATTTCAAGCTTTAAGGATACTACAAACTTTGTATCAGAAGTATCGTTTTCTTATTATAAATAAAAGTTGAAAATGTTAATATTATAAAATATGCAGCCGTACGAACTGATTGTTGTCGGGGTAGTGTATGAATGTTGATATGAAATGAAAGGTTGATTCTAGAAGTAATAAAAACTTTTTAACAAAAAAAAAAACCTACTTCAAAATCACTAGAAAGTAAAAAATAATTTTAAATTACTTTTACTATTTATTTCTTGGTCAAATTTGTATTTTTATAATAAATATATTTATTTTTTTATGATAATAAAAGCTTCTAGTCAGCGCTAATCATTGATGTAAAATCATGATTTTTTCGCCATCCCTAATCTATTTAAGACTTTTTTATTTGTAAATATCCTGCTTGGGTGACGCTATATTAATTTGTAATCTTAATTTTTCTTAAATCTTAATTAAAATGCTATATGTGTGTTGCAGCTGCATAAAAAATCTGATTATATTAGCGCCGACTTCGAAGCTCTTATTATCATAAAAAAATAAATATATTTATTATAAAAATACAAATTTGACCAAGAAATAAATAGTAAAAGTAATTTAAAATTATTTTTTACTTTCTAGTGATTTTGAAGTAGGTTTTTTTTTTTGTTAAAAAGTTTTTATTTCTTTCTTTTTAGAGAAAATGATATATATTAAAAAAGTGTATAAATTAATTAAACACCAATTATTTATGCTCATAATATGGAAAAATGCTTTTCTGTCGTTTCTTATTCTGGTCTTTGTCAGTGTGTTTATCAGTACCTACTCTTGTATTTTTATCACTACCCCATTGTAAATATTGACTGAAATATAGTGTGTTTATAATATTGACACGCCTCTTTGTCGAGAATATCACACTCATTGTCATAGTGTTTTCAATAGTTCTACCCATTCTAACAATGAATTTTACCACCCTTAAGTCAATATGATACAGTTTTTTACACACTGCCACACCCCTTAGTCGAATAACGCCCAATTCTTCGGTAGTAATTTGTAATAATTGTGCCTGCGTCTGTACTTTTTCAGTTAGTAGTGTCAGTATTCGATTTAGTGTTTTCTAATATTGCCACACCCCTTTGTCGAATGACGCCCACTTTATTCACAAAAACTTTTTATAAGTGTGCCTACCTCTATACTAAATATCAGTACTCTAGTGTCAATATTATTCGCGGTACAGTGTATTTTATATATTGCCACACCCCTTTATCAAACAAGGTCCACTGTATTGAAATTAATTGTTTTATAACTGTGCCTACCCCTGTAGTTAACTTTAGTATTCTAGTGTCAATATTATTCGAGATACAGAGTTTTTCTAATATTGCCACACCTCTTTGTCGACTAACGCCCACTTAATTGACTGTTATTTTTTACCTATCCTTGCATTTTTTCTGTGAATTTTATTAACTCTAGTACTCTAGTGTCAATATTTACTGAAATACAGTGTTTTTCTTACAGTGACACGCCCCTTTATCGAATACCGCCCACATTACTGACAGTTATTTGTTATATTTGTACCTACCTTTGTACTTAATTTTAGTATCGTAGTGTCAATAGTAATCGAGATACAGTGTTTTTTTTTAATATTGCCACTCCCCTTCTCGATTTACGCCCATTTTTTTTTTTACAAAAATTTGTAGTGATTTTTCCTACCTTTGTAATAAATTTCTGTACCCTAGTATCAATATTATTCGAGACACAGTAATTCTCTTATATTGCCACACCCCTTTGTCGAATTACGCCCACTTTTGTTATAGTAATTTCCAATAATTGTACCTACCTCTGTACTTAATTTCAGTACTCTAGTGTCAATTTTCGTCGAGATACAGAGTTTTTACAATATTGCCACACCTTGTTTTAGAATTACGCCCACTTAAGTGATCGTCATTTTTAATACTTGTGCTTGCCCTTGTAATTTTATCGTGAATTTTATTACCGTAGTGTCAATATTTACTGAGATACAGTGTTTTTCTTATACAGACACGCCCCTTTTCCGAATACCGCCCCCTTTCATAAACGGGCACCTCCGCGTTGATAATCTCTATATGTTGACAAAAAATTACGGCAATCGGGCAAGTACTTTAGGAGTAATCGATGTACATACATTCACAAAAAAAAAAAAAAAAAAAAAAAAAAAAAAAAAAAAAAAAAAAAAAAACAGAGAAACCAACCAACTTGAGAACCTCCTCCTTTTTGAAGTCGGTTAAAAATACACTCGCACATAAATATTTTCCCATGCTTCTCTTTAGAAGTGAAACTTCTTCTGGAAGAACCACATGTTTTTTCTTCTTAGATGTGCAACTTCTGCTGAAAGAACCACTTGTTTTTGCCCGCCTTATATGTAGATTTGAATTTCTTCTTCAGCTTGTTTTTGAATATCTGCTTTAAGCGACGTCTATGTGTCCAACTGGCTTCTCAAGAGCATGATAGAATTAGAGAAAGGTAATCCAGATATTTGACATACCCTTAATTTTTGTAAACAAAAAATATTCTCTCTCAAAAAATAATGATAAGCAGGGTTGTGTTGACTTCATTTTTTTAGGGTTGTGTTGCGTCTTTTAGCTTAAAATGTACTTTTTCGATGTAATTGCAAACAAAACTGTGTGCATTGCTTAGGGCCAGTTTCACGACAACTAGTTAACTACTGACCAGAGGTTAACTAACAGATTTGAGTTTCACAATCAAAGTTAACTAGAGATTAAGCCACCACTGGTGGTGGTTTATACCATTAGTTAACTAACAGCTGATTTATGTAATAGAAAAAAGCAACAATAGAAACGTGAAACAAATAATGATGGATTCCGATTGGAATTACGGTATTGATAGCAATTCGGACTATGTTTATGTATACTAACAATTTCCAAAAGAAAATAAATGTATTTTTGTGAAAAATGAGGACATCTCGCGTTTGCACTTTGTGTTGCATCCCTTATTTTGTCCCTTGCGCAAAAGAAAAGTATTAAAGCAAATAAGAGGGGATCTAAACAATGAAACTAATCGCATGAGATTTTCTGAAGTTCTCTTTTCAAGTTTCATCTTCAAATTACATGATGAAAGTGAGTTGCAGAGACTTTGCTCTGAAAATTCAGTCAGCGACGAAAATATGTAAGTATAACGTCAAAAAGTTTCATGAAATCACAGCCCGAGAGACTTTTTCATTTCATTTTCGTTTCATATTGCGCACCCTCACTTTTGACAGTCTCATGCGACTAGTTTCACTGTATAAATCCCCTCTAACAAAAACATATGTTTTATACAGTGTTGCATATTTTGTTTACACAATTGCCATTAGTTAACTATTAGCATTGCACTATTAGCACATTTAGAATTGTGAAACCCAAATCACGAAAAGTTATTGTTAACTAACAGCTTTTAGTTAGTTAAAAAATTGGTTAACTAATGGTCGTGAAACTGGCCCTTATTTAAGTTTGTTATGGCCATAAAAGTTGTTAAAAATTTTCAAATATTTTTATTGTCAATTTGGCGAAATTCGTTATTAAATAACTCGTGATTTTTTCTTTGTGCTATTAATTTTGTGTTATTAATATTTGCGCATATATATACTTAAGTTTAACTATGTATAGTTAAAAGTTGGTGAAACTGGCCCTTTAACTCTTAAATGTTGCACCGAATCGTGAATACGTCTATTCTATATATTCGTAATAAAAAAGTATTATAAAACGTAGTGAACGCAAGTACATTTTTCAAAATTGTACTACGGAATAGTATGATTTTTGTACAACTGAGTGCCTGTGATGTCGTCAAAAAGTCTCTCTTTTGTAATAATTGTCAACTAAGGGTGTGAAATTTCATTTTTTGGAGAAGACGTCAAATGTCTGGACTACCTTATAAAATTATTGTAGCATGCTCAGTAGTGGAATTCCCAAACGCGTTAACGAAACTTTTGATTATCGTAAACTGGCTCTTAACTACACTTACTGTTAATTGGTATTCCCAACATCTTTGCTAGCAATGTTTGTCTTTAACTTTCACAGTTCGTTAAAGATGTTTGTAGCAAGCTTAACCACGTAACGTTAATTTTTGGGAATTCCACTACAGGAGTGCAAATGTCGGATGTCTTTCTTTTTTTGACAATTTATTTATATTTTTTATTTAATGCTTTGACAAGTAGTACTGCATAAATTTTCAGATTTAAAATTTTAAGACTCGGTTCTGAAAATGTAACCGACACTGCAAAATTTTTCAAATCTAAATCTTTAAAAAGCCAACAGTTGTTTCAATAATAATAGGAATATTTGACCGATCTTGCTTGTCCTACTTGTTAAATAGTGCATTTTCGTTAAAATATTCATCAAAAAGAAATGTTGAATTTATAATAAAAAGTATTGGGTACAAACATAAAAATATTTCATGAATCACTACTAATTGTCAATCATTCAAATTTGCCAACTTTATAGGAAATTTGCACACTCTAAATAATAATGCGGTGTGAATTGATTAAACACCAATATAATATTATTTTTAACACCATTTGTGTAGTAATATTATCCAGCAGATGGATAATATTATATTTTTATTAATTTGGATATTTTTCCACTCAGTTAAAATGAGAATTAGAGAACTCTTGATTTTTATTTTCATAATTTATTTTCAATTCATTTTAGAAACAACAAAACAATGTTTCTTTTCAACGGTTTATTCTCTCGTTTTCAACGTTTATTCTCGACAAACGGTTTGTTTGTCTCTCGTGCCGCTTTTGTTCTTGCTTTCGCAGTTTTTTAATCGGCTTTTGTTCTTGTCGTTTCTAAACGTGTCGAGTATAGTCTAAATAAATTGTTGCTGCAATCGGTGGTGCGTAGTGAGTAAAAATGGCATCGTGGTCGTGCGGGATCGAGAGCAGTGTGGCCACGTATATATTTATAAAGCAAAATAATACCAGCCTTTTTAATTCAGAATGACTTAATTTTCATTAAATAAACTAACTTTTCATTGCATGAACTTTCATTTCATCATTTAAATATAAATGAAAATAATATGTACATATATTGAATTGATGAATATGTATATTGAGTCCTATTAAGAATAATTTGCTCATGGGAATTGTAAAAGGGAGTTCTTATTTTTAAGAAAGCAGGATACAGACATCACATGTTATGTTAAAAGTTTATTTTAAAACACTCATGAATATTCACGGTTGATGAACAAAGTTGTTTAAAATTTTCCAAAATTTCTTGAGCCTTAAAAATTCCAATTCTCGGGAGAAATTTTAAATGAAATTAAAGGTTTGAAAAATTTATCACTGTCGTGCTAGGAACTTATATTATTTCAACATGGTTTATATCTCATATATAATTATTCCCTCTTCAGCAGATAAATCGGAGGAACTGGAACGTAGTGCATAAGCACTACGTGAATCTAACAGACGTATGAGATCATCAGTTACCTCAAAGTCATGACAAAATTTTTGTAATCTTTTCAGTGATTTAGGCACGAGTTAGGCATTTTAATTTTAAATCTTTTTCTTTGCTTAGTTTTTACTATTTTCATTGCACTAAAAATTCTTTCAACCTCAGCGTTACTAAGTGGTAAAAGTAAGAAACTGTAAACTAAATTGACGAGCTCAGAAAAAAGATTTTCAGGCAACGAGTTTTTAAAGTGCTTTACTTCTACCCAAAACTCAATTGTAGAGGACAGGCTTGACCATTTACGTGTCAATAGTTTTCGCCATTGAAGCTCAATCGAGGTAACTTCGTCTGCGGAATATTTGGACTTTTCATTTGCAAAAAGAGAAAATATATTTGGCTTAACAACGTTATGAGAATTTTCAATAGAAAAAAAAATCGATCTAACATTTATCTACATGTGAAACGAGAAAGCTCTTAAGGGCCCAGCGTTGCTGCCAGATGCAAATTTTCATGACTACACACTAAAAAATTTGTATATAATTTTTACACCGATCGGTGTTCCAGGGAGTCCTACACCGTTCGGTGTTAAAAAAAAAACACCGTGTTAAAATGCAAGAATTTTATATGCGAAAGGGGACATTTTTTCACACCGATCGGTGTTAATAACTAAATATCCGAAGGATGTTTTTTGTCAAACCCTGTCAGGTGTTTATTAAGAATACGCAAAATTATGATTTTTTTCAACACCGAAAGGTGTAATTTTTTACTATTCGGAAATATGTGTTTTTAGAATTTTAATTTATTCAGTAAAAATGCTAAAAATAATGTTATACCAAATATAATGGCATTCATGCTCGAAATTTGGATTGGATTTAATTCTATTTAAACCGTTTTTTTTATTTTATTACTTTTATGTCAATTTTCAATTTGTTTGTCAATGCTAACGTGATTTCCATGTTGCTTTTCTTCTATGCCTTTCTTATTTTACACCGATCGGATAAGTTTGTCATATCACACCGGGTAAGCGGTGTAAAATGTAAATATTCGCGCACCGGTGTAAATTTATTTTGGAAATTTTTTAGTGTGTACTTATTTTTGCCTTACAGTGTTGCATTTAATCGGCAAATTTTTTAATTTTTAATAAATCTAAAAAAGGCTGTTTTCAAAGTAAAAAAAGGCTAAAAAATCACGAAGCTAAATCGTAAATTTCGAGGCTAAGCCGCAAATAAAAAGGCTAAATCTAGCCTCGAAAAGGCTAAAATGGCCACACTGCTGACGATACGTCTTGCTTTAACAACTCATACGCCTTTTGGCAACTCTCTTTCCATTTGAACGCAACATTCTTTCTTAATAAATTGTATAGCGGAGCCATTTTGTGAGCAAAATTAGAAATAAATTTCGAATATTAATTTAACATGCCCACAAAGGCTCTAACTTCCGCCACGCTTCGTGGTATCGGCGTATTCAAGACTGCAGAAAGTCTCCTTGTTTTAACTTAAACCGTTCCCGTCTAAATTGAACCCTAAATATGAAATTCTGTTTTTGAAAAATTCGCACTTATCTGCGTTCAACCTTAATTCAACCGATTGCAGTTTACTCAAAACGACTTCTATTGGCCGAAAATGATCAGAAAAACTATAACCAGTAATGACTATATCATCCAAATAATTCACCACATTTGGTTTACCTCGCAGCATGTTTTCAATCGTGTTTTGAAAAATCGCCGCTGCCGGCTTAATTCCGAACGGCAAGCGCGTTACTTTGAAAATGCCAACATGCGTGCTCCAAGCACACAGTTACTGTGATGACTCCTCCAAAACCAATTGGTTATACGCATTCGACAAATCTAATTTTGAAAATAATTGCCACTGCAATCAGCGCCGGATTAAAACATGGCGGGGCCTGGGGCTTAAATCGACACGGGGCCTACTCAAGGTCAGAGCATTTAACTCGGAACTTTCAAAAATCAAGATATTAATTTTTACATGTGTCTTAAAGTGAAACAATAGCTGTTCAATTTTTATTTAAAATTTTTTCAATTTAACTGTGGCAAAACGTTCTATCAACTCGTCAAAGTTAATCGTTTGCAACAAATCATTTTCTATACAAAGTTGCGTTATTGACGACAAACGTTCATGTAACATAGAAGGTTGATGAACATTTTTTATTCTTTTAAATACTAAAAATAACCTTTCAGCTTCACAATTTGCTATAGCTTCCAGAGTTCGGACTTCAAAATTCGTAAATCGCAGTAAATTTAATTAAAAAATGGCAGTAAAACAAACTTTTTCGCAATAGTTTTTTTATTTTTTCATTAATTCACAAGCGCGTTCCTATATTTTATACTTTTGACAGAACAAACATACAAACTGTAAATAACTGTTCTAGCGCGTTCAAGATGCTGCCGGCTTAACAAAGAAAACACACATTTTTTCTTATCCCAACGATTTTTAATATTGCGATGCCTTTTGATCGTAAGATTTCTGAAGATCTCTAAAATAAACTTCAGTTTCCAATTCGACATGTTCATTAGAGTGGGTCGAAAAAAAAGTTTGAAAAAACCATTGTTCTTTCGTAACAAAACTCCTCTCCTGGAGCCACCTTTTTAAGTTTGGGAACAGATAAAAGTCGCTGGGGGCTTAAGCTGGGGAATATGAGGAATGAAGAAACAGTTCGAAGAGTAAGCGTGCAATTAGGAATGAATTCGATCGATTTGTGAGCTGGATTGATTTGTCTTGCAAAAAGATGGTTTTTTCTTCGATAATTGGAGCCCACTTGTTGACGATTTCGTTCTTCAATCGTAGAAAAGTTGACTGCTTTTCCTTTTCTCAAATAGCCGAATAAAATTCTGCTGAATCCCAAAAAAAACAGACGCCAACTCCTTTCTGGTCGTTTGTTGAGTCTTCGATCACTTTGGTGCACCGCTATTGGGACCTACCTACTATTTTGCTGATACCTCCTATTCAGGTGCATAGCGGTGTATCCGTGTTTCATCCATGATCACTATTTTTACATAAAATCAGTTAAATTGTCTTTAAATATGTCCAAACATTGTTGGGAAGTGCGAACACTTTCATGTTTTTTATTGATTGTTAACGTATGTGGCACCCATCTTACAGTCAGCTTTCTCCTACCCAAATTTTCATGTATAATTTAAACCACCGACGCACTTGACATGATTGTCTAATACGTAATCGTGGATTTTCCAAAACATTTTGTAGTGGTCACTGTGTTTGGTGCTCCCCCGGCGTGTTCATCTCCTTGTTCTGGTTCAACCTCTTTTGAAATCTTCAATCCAATATTTTACGGTTGAATACGACGAAGCAGATTCATCATAATAATTATTGAGCTTTTTTTTTGTTTCTTTCGTACTTTTGTTACGCAAAAATTAACGCTTAATCCAGCCATGAAATTCTTCTTTCTTTGTTTTAATAATAAAAAAAAAAAAAAAAAAAAAAACAAATTGGCCATTTCAGCCCTTGAAAGGACTTTGACCGAGCTTCTTATGATCAATTGTGTTGTGTATGTTATTAAATGTTTGCACACAATTGACCGAGAACTGGACCTACATGTTTTATGCCGACTCCGAACGGCTAAAGTTCATGTTCTCAAGAAGCTTTACATGGCATTATTTACTCTCTGAGGTTTGCCATTGTTTGCAGAGAGGTGGTGACCGATCAGAAAAATTGTTTACTGAAAAAAACTTTTCGCCGCGGCTAGGAATCGAACCCGGGCTCCGAGCGTGCAAGGCCACACACTTACCCTGCATGCCACGGTCACCACACCGTTTTAATAATAACACCAAAATTAATTTAATTTAGAACACTGTAACGTCATTATTAATTGTCAGATCGATCTGACATATATGGTATGTTCATGTTAAGATTTCCATCCGTCAAAAATGTCGTGCATTTGAAGAGTGTGGTGCCGTTGCATCACCACTTGGAGGCTGGTAGCATCTTTAACATCTTTTAGTGTACTATATTTTTGCATGTTGCAGAAACATATTTTTTTACTGATACAAAATATATTTGAAGTCGACAAAATTTCAGAAAGTGATTGTGTTGTCTGTTGGTTTTAAGAGAAATAAAAAAAATCACAAATTCTAATATTTGTCGCGAATACTTCGCAGAAGATTTTAAAATAACCGCAGTGACGCAGTAAAACATTCAATTTTGATAAAAAGCGCAGTAAAGTCCGAACACTCATCGGCACTGTTACAATCAATTCTGGCCCTATACTTAAAAGAAATTTTTAGAATAAACATGATTTTTTACAAATATTCATTTTTTTTAAAACTTTAAGGTCGATTACTTCGAAATATTTTTTATATACCATGTCATGTTTTTACAACAAGCACTTCATATATAACCACCTGCGGGGCCGCTACCTGCTCGGGGCCGGGGGCTGCAGCCCCCCCCTTGCCCCCACCTAAATCCGCGCCTGACTGCAATGATGCAAACAACTCATCTATCCTAGGCAATGGATACTTCACACTAACTAAATACTTATTAATCGTATATTTGTAATCTTCACAAATACGAAGACTTCCATTTGATTTTACTACGGGTACCAACGGTGTACCCCAATCTGAATTATCCACTTGAACTAAAACCCCTTTTGTAACTAAATCATTCAACTGTTTTTCGACTTATTTACGCCATGCTAAAGGAACCAATCTTGGCTTGCAAAAAATAGGCTTTGCATCCATCAATCAATTAAGCTTAATTTTATTTCCACAGAATGTGCCTAGCCCTTCTCGGAAAACCTCACTAAACTTGTTTTTGATTTTTGCAACTAAACCACTGTGCTCTGAAATAGAGTTTATTTGCGAGAGCCCAACACCGAACAATGACATAAAATCGCGCCCTAACACCAGTGGATTGCATGTACGGCTAACAATCATACGCATAATATGATTTTAGCCTTAAAAAGTTGCAGTGAACTCACCCGCTATTTTGATATGATTACCATTATACGCGAAGAAACTATCCAAACACTGTTTCAGTCACTTCTGATGAAAATATTTATCGAACAATGTTTTAGGCACAATCGAACAAGCCGCACCAGTATCCAGGATAAAATCCAAAGAAATCTAATTAATTTCAACCGTGACTGTGAATGGTGAAAGAGACGATGACTGCTGCAAATGAGGTGATAGAGATACTGACTGTCCAGTAATACTGCAAATAGAATAATCGGAAAATACATCAAAACTATTACAATTAAATTTGCTATTTGATACGTCAACCAAATTGATCTTTTATTGTTACATGCATATTGTCGCATGCGTTTTCCATCCACAATGAATGCACTTCTTCTTCGCCTTGTTGTTGGTATTACTGCTGCACTGTGTTATGTGAATATTCGAAACTGTTTCTCCTTGCTTTATCGTTTTGGCATAAATTTTTCAATTTGTTGTTGCTGTTGTTGTAGCTAGTTTGTTCGTCTCTCTTCTTAAAATCACGTGGCTTGCATGTTTTAACAAAATGAAACTCACTTTGATGTTGTTGCTGGTACGAATAGATTTGTGCCTCCAAGGTCATGGCTTTTTTTTAATGCACCTTCTAGCGTAAGGTGCTCCTCTTCCTCACACAACCCTTCAAAAACGCGTCCATCACAACCGGTAACAAATTTATTTAGAATAAATTGGTCTACAATTCTTGAAAATTTCGCCAATTGTCTACACCCGGTCTGAATTCCCATAGGTATGAAGCTGCCGCAGCGTAAATAACAATATCATTGTGGACCACTACGCTTTCATCTGTGCTCATTATTAAAGAAATAATGAATAACCACACAATTCAAAGTTCCGCCCCGGGTGCACGTCAAAATGGGGTGTAAAATTTGGCAAAATAACTTTTTACCACATAATTTTTGATTTTTTTAATAAAAGAACACACCTCAATGACTTCCATTTTCTATTTGAATATCAAGAGGGTACAAAAGTGAATGAAAATATATTTTACCATCACCAGGACTTCATTTTTATTGAAACAAACTTTGACTTTATACTAATTTTGGTTCAATATTAACGCTCACATTAAAACCCAAGTCAATTCCATATGTAATTTTTCATTGGTTAGGGGTGCAATTTCCAAACAAATTATATTAAAATTTTCATTATATTAAGATGGAGTACAAAAGTAAAAATGTAAAAACATTTTTTTATATTCCATTAAGTTTTATAAAAAAGCACTTTTTTACATCTTATATTCAGGTTAAGAAGTGTTCAAACTTGCTAGCATTTCTAAACCTAGACAACTTGTAGACATTTCTAAAACCATTAAGTTTCGAAAACCTGCATGATTTTCAGAGTATGATGGATGGCGGCGCCAGTTGTTTTGTAAGCAATACATTTCTCCAGAACTTTTCTAAAAAACATGTTCATGTCATAAATGTCAAAAATAAAAATATACTGTATATTTTGGGTATACTGTTACATAAAACTATTATTTTAAAAATCATGAATAAAATTTTTACTTGCTTAAAAAATTAAATTGATTTAAATTCATTACATTTTTTATTTAAATTAAATAAATGGCCTTCTATGACAATTTATGGCGTTCTGAATTTTTTTTATTTTATTTTGAAAATGTCTATTAAAAACTTTAAGATGGTTTTCTGAATCCTTTATTTTGCAAAAATAATTATTATTATGTTCAAATCAACCAACAAAAACTATAAAAAATACAGTTGTAAGAGAAGATAAGATGCACAGTTCCTTAAAAATTATTCTAATTATTAAAATTCAATTTTGTTCTCAATCACCGAATGAATGAAGAATTAACAGATTTTTTGGAATTGCCAGCTCTTTTTGAGCCATTCATTACTCTTGACCTTGTCCAACCTGGGCAAGTTTGCTTTGGGAATTATATAGATAATGAGAATGAAACAAATTTCTGATATCAATTTGGTATCACTGTAATATTGTGATACTGAGATATTTATGGTGGTATTTATGGTGATATTTATAAAGCAGTCAAATTTTACAGACCTCAATCTTGTCTATAAAAGTCCAAGCGGAGATTAATATAGATACACTGAGAAGAAAAACATGCTTTAAAATTAAACAAAAAATATAAAAATAGAAATTTAACGCCTTTGCGTTTCTACAAAACAATATTTAAAACAAGTGTGTTTAATTTTCAGCCACCTATAAACTCCTTTTTTTTTATTTTTCTCTTATTATTTCTTTGAAAAAATAAACAAAAATTTGAATTCAATGACAATTTTTGAATTTTTTTAATTGGTTTGACAAATATCGAACATATGACAAAATAAAAACTAATTAATTAAATATAAAAATATTTCAAATGCAAACTTCATCGAATGAAGTTAACATTTGGTATTCAGAAGGTCCCGGAGGTTGCTGGTTGTGAATCTGGTGCAAAAAATCGTAAATGTTAAAAAAATGGCATCGAAAAAAATATGCTTTAAAACATGTGTTCTGAATTTTAAAATTTGTGTTTTAAATTTGGTTTTCAATCGGTTGAGACAATCGGTTGAGTCACTCGCCACCGAAATAATTAAGGAAATTTCCTTTACAATTTTAATTTTTCGTCCTTTTTCTGTCTTAATTTTTTTAAATGCAAACTAACCCAAACTCGGCAGGAATTAAATTTATAGTGAAGTCATGTGATTCAGTAAAAAAATTATTCCGATTGACTTCCGAAACTAGAGAAAAAAATTCATAATTTTGTATCATACTTCCCCGAATCTGCTTCATTAAAAATTTCTCTAAATTGGCAAATATTAACTGATTTTAGGATATAAAGCAGTCATGAGCAGGAAAATAAATTTAGTGAGCCAAGGTTTTTGTTTTTTAAAACAAACACAAAATTATCCTCACATTTGCTTTTGCTCATCGTTGCAAAATAAAAAAATTAACCAGCAAAACAAAAACAAATCATGTGCGTTTTGTGCTACACATGTACAAACATTTCAAGCGCAGCGCAATCGAGTAAGGCTTGCTTGGCTTTGCATGCATTTGTTGTTGTTAGCAAGTTAGAATTTTGGTGAACGTCGGTTTTGTTGTTATTCTCTGTACGTGTTGTTGTTATTTTTTGCACGCGTTGTTGTTTTTACAAATGTGCAAACACAAAGTTAAAAAAACAAAACAAATTTGCAGCTGAGCCAACTGAGCTAATTGAGCTACTGGAAGTTCATGTCTGATATAAAGGCTTATAAGAAAAAATTTGTTGGTTTGATTTTTCTGTTCACCCGTTTTTGTTTAGTAATATGGGCATTTCCGCAGAAAAGTCTACCGTGACCAAAAAATTAAAAGTTAACCAACATTTTCTTTTACTTGTATTATTAAAGAATATTTCAAAATTATTTTAATTCATTCCCATGTTGGGAAGCCAAGATATCGGGCTACCAAGTTGCAGTTAAAGTTTTGGTCAGTTTTGTTTATTCCTATGAGCATTTTCTCTTTACAATTTCCATTTCTAAGGGTAATTGTGCAATTGCACTCTTATGCAAAACTTTTGCTACAACAACACTTACTTACTTACTAAGATACCGAATCCGATACTTTTTTTGCTGGAGCTTCGTCGTTCATTCTCTCGACATGACCTAGCCAGCGAAGCCGCTCTACTTTAATACGCTTGACTATATCGATGTCGGCATATAGCTCATACAGCTCGTGGTTTCATCGTATTCGGTACTCGCCATTGACGCAGCTTGGACCATAGATCTTGCGAAGGATTTTTCTCTCGAACGCTCCCAAAGTCCTTTCATCAGTGCTGCTCAACGTCCAGGTTTGTGATGCGTATAGTAGGACGGGCAAGATTATTGATAATAGAGCTACAGTTATGTTCGTCGAGAGAGAGCTCTGGTTCTCAATTGCCTACTGAGCCCAAAGTAACACCTGTTGGCAAGAGTTATCCTTCGTTTAATCTCAATACTGATATCGTTGGAGGAGTTTATACTGGATCCCAGTTAAACAAAGTCCTTCACTACCTCAAAGGAGGTGTTGTCAACAGTGACGTGGTTTCCAAGACGCTGGGACTGTTTGTTTGTTGACACAAGATACTTCGTTTTATCTGCGTTCTGGAGAATGCTGCACTGACTTCGTGCGTATTGTGGCCAATGATGTCGATATCATCTGCATACGCCAACAACATAACACTTATAGAAAATTGTGCCGCTGCGTCTCAGGTCAGCAGCTTGGATGATCTTCTCCATTACTATATTAAAGAAGTTGCAAGATAAGGATTCACCTTGTCTGAAACCTCGCGTGATATCGAACGGAAGGGAGAGGTCCTTCCCGATTTTCACTGCGCTGCTGGTGTTGTTCAGTGTCATCCTGCAAAGATGTATAAGCTTTACAGGAATACCAAATTCAGACATGATGGAGTATAGGTGACTCCTTATTGGACTGTCGAAGGCGGCTTTGAAATCGACAAAAAGATGGTGTGTGTCGATTTGTTTTTCGAGGGTCTTTTCCAAGATTTGTCGGAGCCTGAAGATCTGGTCGATGGCGGACTTTCCAGGTCTGAAGCCACACTGATAAGGTCCAATCAGTTGGTTGACGATGGGCTTCAGTCTTTCACACAATACGCTCGACAGGATCTTATATGCGATATTAAGAAGGCTAATCCCACGGTAGTTGGCGCAAATGGTGGTATCGCCTTTCTTGTGAATTGGGCAGAGCACACTGAGGTTCAAATCATCTGGAATGCATTCTTCCGACCATATTCTGCATAGAAGAAATAGTGAATGCATTTAAACAGAGCTTCGTCACCGGTCTTAAACAGCTCAGCCGGTAGGCCATCGGCTCCTGCGGCTTTGTTGTTTTTAAGCCAAGCTATAGCTGTTAAGACTTCGTTATAGTCGGGCAGCGGGACTTCAACGCTGTCATCCATAATTCGGGTTTCCGGGATATCATCTCCACTGGCGGGATTGTTGTCAGCGTCGCCATTTAAAAGACTAGAGAAGTGCATCCTCCATAACATCAGTTTACTCTGGATATCTGTCACTAGATTCCCATTCTCATCCTTGCAGAAAGAGGCTCCGGTCTTAAAACCATCGGCCAGGCGTCTTCTTTTTCGAAAAATTTTGGAGTCTCATTCCTGTCGCCATGCATCTCAATTTTCTCGCACTCATGCATTTCCGCCTCTCGATTTTTCGCTTGAAAATGCATCTTTCTTCCCTCCTCTTTGCTACAACAATTAACGCAAATAATATCAATTAACGGTGAAATTTTGATTTGCTTTTAATGATATTCTGAGGTAACGTCACGCCAGACAAAAAAGCATTTAGTGCTATTGTTTCTACGCTGACGTTCAAAAGTGCGTGGAATTTTGCATTATAATAAATTTTAATAAAGTTAAATACATTTTATAAAAAAATCGTTAAGAAGAAAAACCGTTAATTTTTTAAAATATTTTTTTAAACAAATTTTTAAGTTAAAATGTTCCGATGGAAATTTTAGTAACGTTACGCCAGTAACTTCACGCCAGATGACTAAGCCTATTAAAAAAAAAACGAGAAAAGATTTTTTAATTTGATAACTAGCAAAATAAACTTATATTATTTTAAATTCTTCCAAATAAAGTTTTGTATAAAAAGTCTTGCCCAATTCGCAGAGTTTTGCAAATTTTCTAATCTAAGTCGAAAACCACTTCTGTTTTCTATAACGTCACGCCAGTGCAAATTTTTGCTTATATTTTTTAATTCTAAGAGTCGATTGTTACAATTTTTTTAACTTAATATAGTGCTACTTAATTACTACGCAAATATAGAAAAAAGTTTTTAAGACTTAGACTTCTTCATTTTTTTTTTTATTTTTTCGTACAAAAGGTACATAACGCCAGTTTGGAAATGCCCATATATTAAAGTTATACCAATAAGCAGGAATACTGACTGCTGAAATGCTGTATTCTATCGAAATAATATCTTTTTAATGATGTGTCTTCACGAAACTTTTCCAAAGAGGGATTTTATTGTTATGTAGGTGGTGAGGGACTCAACTCAAAATGTAAGAAACAAGTCGTAAAACGGCAGTACAACGGAAGCTTGCAACACACGAACGTGATGGCATGAGTTAAAAATTTATTTTTTTTCGGGGAGAGATCAAATTTGTAAACGGACAAGATTACGTTATTCCATGTTGACTAAACTATTTCAGTTGATATAAGGGCGATTTTTGAAAAGTTTAGTTTTTAAAAATAAACAAATATTTGCAATAGTTAGTAAAATACTTATTTGAAAATGTTTATTATTGAAATCTTTTTGAAACCACATATCAAATAAGTCCAACTTTTCCAATTTGGAGGTAAAAAAAATCGGTGCCATCGTACAGTTCTTGCTTGGCTTTAACAGTGCTATTTTCATTATTTTCGAAAAAGAACGGTTCAATGATGTCGCTGGCCCACAAACAGCACAAACAGTGGATATTTCTGGGTGCTTTTCTGGCAGCTCTTTAACTGGCTCTGGCTGCCCTTCAGACCAAATTAGGCAATTCTGTTTGTTGACGTAACCACGTAACCATTGATCCAAAAATAAGCTTCGTCAGTGAAGACAATTTTTGAATAAAAAACTGGATATTCATCCAATTTTTCCAAGGCCCATTCACCAAACAAACGACGTTGTGGTAAGTCATCCGGCTTAAGTTCTTGCATCAGCTGAACGTACTTCTGTATGGTTCATACCGAGGTCCTTACGTAAAATGTTCCAGGTGGTGGAATAACACAAGCCCAATTGTTAAGAACGGCGGCGAATTGCAAATCGTAATCTTCATTGACACTGACCGATTCAGCAGCAATGTTCTCCCGATACTCGGCAGTCTCTGCATATAGGTTGGTGGATTGACGTCTAATAAAGTGAAGCTGGTGCGAAATTTAGTCACGATACCTGGAATGACATGTTCGGTGGGTCGATTATTACAACCATTAAATTGCCGTAATGATCGAATTTCTCTCAGAATACGACTTTTAATAATAAAATTAAATTATTTGCAGGAGCTGTTAGTCTATTCATGGTGAAATGGCAAACTTTACTGAGCATTTTTGGGTTTGCCACTAATCACGCGTGAGGGGTCAAAAAATTACACTGAAAAAACTAATAGCAAAAAAGGGCGATTTTTAAACATATTTGTGCGAAATAATTAAACATATTTGTTTGCACATTGTTGAAACTTATTGGTGTGATATGAAGCCTTTGAAAAAATAAAAATGTGGCTTGCCCTGCCTAAAGATTGAACAAGGAAACATTAGTGAAAATATAGGACGCATTTACCGCTACATCACATCCGCTATAATAACGTAAAATTGTTTTCATGTATGAGCTCGACATTTGGCAAAACCCCCCACAAAATTCCTGGTTGCGCCCCTGTGCATATATGTTATTTTTGCTATAAAATTTCGACAGTTGGAAAGATTTGTAAACAAATAATAAATTCTCATTCAAAATTTAACAAAAATTCTCAATAGCCATGAGCTATTTGGAAGTCACGGAAACCGCTGCTGCCATGGCAGTTATTTTTTCAAGCTCTTCGTCATCATCCGAAGACGATGAACAAACGCCTCCAAAAAAAACAACCACGTTAATGGGTAAGGCAATTTTATCGAGAACGTAACATTGATGATGCCTACGTAATGCACTTCGCTCGTTTAAAAATGACAGATCCACAGCTGCTCCATCAGTATATTAGGATGAGTGTCAATCAATTCGAAGAACTGCTAGGTCTCGTGGCACCTATAGTTCAGAAAACAACATTAACAAGGGACCCAATTAGTGAGAGTTGTCACCTTGTGGTGACTCTGAGGTAATTTTTTTATTTATAACTAAGTAGTGTTTGGAAATAAAATATAAATGAATAGATATTTGGCAAATGTCGAGTCTCAGCGCAGTATAGCGATAAACTTTAAATGCTCACCGAGTGCAGTTCACCGAATCATTCCAGAAACCTGCTCAGCAATTAAGCCTCATTAAAACTAAAATCTTAAACAAAATTTCAAAGAGATCATTTTTAAAAATCGCTGATGAGTTCCAAAACAAGTGGCAGTTTCCCCACTGTATTGGTGCTATAGACGGGAAACACATTCAACTACAAGTAAAATGCAAGTGTTGCAATTTAATATATAAATTATTGACAGGCACCACCATGCTCAGGAAGTATATATTTTAACTATAAAAAAACATTTTCTTTTTTGTTGATGACCATAAATTACGCCAACTACTGCTTCATAATGTGCGAGCTTGCAGCAGCAGGCAAGGAAAGCGATAATGGAGTATTCCAACGCAACAATTTTGGCAAGCTTAATTATACCAGGAAATTACCGTACGTAAATACAACGGAAGAAAAAATTACCTTTTCTTATACCATATTTTTACAGAATTCCACAGCCATTCGATATTATTGAGGACTTCCGCCAAGTTAGTACATAATGTCTGTCATAGTTTAAATACTCTTTATTTTCAGACTTAGCCGCGAGCGTCGCGTTGTAGAGAACGCGTTTGGCATTTTAGTATCTTAATGGCGTATTTTCCGACAGCCAATAATAGCAAGAGTAGAAGTCGTTGAAGAACTCGTTGCAGCTACCGTTTGCTTGCACAACTGGCTTCGCTTGCAAAAGGGTCGCAATATTTGACACCCGATCTTCTCGATAAAGAGATGAATGATGGTGTTTTAAAAAACGGAGAATGGAGATCTCATTCTTCCAATATGACGAAGCTGTCAGTTAGTGGAAAACATAATTCCTACTCTGCTGCAAAGGAAACGCGAAAATAATTTATGGATTACTTTGCTGGACGTGGAAGTGTTCCTTGGCAGTGGGACATCGTTAATGGAAGAGGTAAACAGAGTTAAATACTGGAGCAAATTCTACAAAATACAGCGTCTGTTCACCAGGTTAGGTGCGGCTGTAGTGAGCGTCTGTTCTTGCATCAAGCGGCTCACGAACCCTTACGCGGTAGTCACCTTGATGTGGTGTAATGGCTTAAGTTGCAAGTACTTGTCATTTTATATCGATTGGAGAGCCTGGTAAGATTTTCTAACTCGAATAAGCAGCCAAGGAGCAACTACCTTATTAAAAGCGGTGATATTTTTATGTATTGCAAAACTGGTATAAAAAGTGCTTGCCTAGTTGCTTGCTTTACTTAATTGGTACCGTGGCTTATAAGTTTACTGAGAACTACCTTAAATATTCTCTACTAATATGATCATTGCTTCATTTCATTTTCAGTCTACATCAACTATACTTGCAAAATTTTCAAGATAACTGTCGTTGCCAGATGGAAACACCAACAACTCTGCAACATGCAACTATGCATTATTTTATTTTAACTCATCGCAATTTGCCATTTTCGGGAAGAACTAGAAGAGCCGGCGACAAGCAAGCATCAATATAAAAACTCTCTTTATTTTTGTTTGACTTTAAATTAAATAATATATTTGAAATAAATTAAAGTTCAACAAAACTTGTTTCTTTTATTGAAGCCTTTTACAATAAATTATTTCTTTAGAAAAAAATAGTTATTAGTTATACTATGGTTTTTATTAACGATTTAAAGTCTATCACAATAATAATTTTTAAGTTGGAAACAAAATTTTAAATTTAAAATTGAATTTAAAATACATAACAAAACATGACAAATAAAAAAAACTCTTGTAGAGTAGGGTAGAGGCCGAAAGTTTGCAAATAGGTCTTTAAATTAGCAGCTGTCCGCATTTGAATCATCAACCAGTTTTATAATTTTTGTTCTTAAAATGCGAAATTTAGCCACGTCCATGTCTTTTATGTCTTCGTACAACATATCGCAGAACAAGCGTTTGGTGGAACGTTTCTTAAATTTAAAAATTGTTTTTTTAGCTCCACACTTTTCCTTTTTTTTCTAAAATAAATTAAAATAAAATTAATTATTAATTTTAAATAAATACTTTGAGGCAAAATTAAAGTATATTATATAAAAAAACATTTATAAATCTCTTTTATTCCTCTGATGAAAACATCTGCGCGGGAGACGTGCACCAGAGAACAACTTGAGTTCATTCAAATGGCATTGTGAATGTCTTGTCAAAATACGAGCTACGAATGTACCTTCTGCATTAAAATTAATGCGCGAATACATGTACCAATCTCTGTGGTACGAATGCCGTAGAGTACGAGCGATGACAATTACGTATGCCTTCGACACAAAAATGCCCGACGAAGCAAGACATGATCAACATTCGCCAAAAGCAACGAATATTTTTGCTTTTATGTTTATTCGCATAGGAAAAAAAGTTAACTGCAGTCTTCAGTATTGTATGTTTTGTAAACCAAAAAAATTGCAATAGTATGAAAATAGATTTTAATTTGAGTGAGAGATTGACGAATGGTGAATAACGAATGGTCTCATGCAGATCTCTGGCGTGAACTGTGCAAGGATTCGAAAAGATATTGTTTACGTGATCACGTAACCCTGTGGTCACTGAACACAGCCGCACCCAACCATCTATCCGCCGTTGTGGCAAACAGGGCGCTGCAGTCATCACGAAGGTCGGCTCGCTCGGCACCTTGAATGAACCTGATGAACAAAGGGCCCGAAGCAGAGTTTTTAATTCTTAACAAAAGTTGAGGACAGACATACCAAGAAGACATCTTTAAAAAACAAAGAAGAAGCCAACCAAAATTAAGAACCAAAAGAAAACATCAACGGAATACAAACAAACAACCCATCACCCACCCGACAACGGACAATCAACAATCAACACTCAACATCAACATCAACATCAACATCAACATCAACATCAACATCAACATCAACATCAACATCAACATCAACATCAACATCAACATCAACATCAACATCAACATCAACATCAACATTAAAATATTAACACACATTATACATAAACAACAGAAAAAACCCTACACCCAAAGGTAACAAAAAATAAAATTGTATCGAACATAAAACTAGTTGCTAATTTCCTCTTCTTTTCCGTCACCCGAACCACCCGCGTTCATCACCCGAACATTTGGTCCAAGCGAGCCTGGAAGAGATTTGGCAAAGGAAAAGTCAGCAAGAGTTTTGATGCAATTTGCACTGGACAAGAACACAAGCTTAACCACCCAAATTAAAGCAAAAATTTATCACACTAAAAATAACACAAAATTGAAGCAAATAAATAAAACTTAAAACAAAGTTGACAAAAGGTTGTGCACAAGAAGAATATATTCACATATATTTTGGTAAAACAAAAGCGGAGGCTGCCCGAAAAATTAATTACTTAAAATCATTAACCCTTGGTGCTCTGATTAACCAATACAGCGCATTCAAACCCACCCGTCCATTTGAAGTTTTTACAGAGATTTTTTGAAGTTTTGTATACATTTTTATCTGAACCAGATACTCAATTTTAATTTAACACTTTCCACTCCGATTGATAAATTACCCAACCCAACCCAACCCTCTTCATATAAACATCTAATTTAACATATCTCTCAAAAAATTTGTTTATTTTTCAAATGACATCGTTCAGCTTGAGCTAGCCCATAGCGAAACTCAACTTATTGATCAAAGTCAACATGTTTTGGAGGTGCAAAGAAAGCAGATGCAGTAACTCTTTGATAAATTTCAAGCGGTCTATGAGGAAATTAGAGAAAAACCCGAAACTGAACCCTTGGACAAGGATAAGCTGAAGGAGAGGTACAGGAAGGCGTACCAGTCATACTTGCGCTGTTCTGCTTCAATGAGTGAGCAGATTGAAGCAATGAAGACACCCACGATGGAACCCAAACCATCACCTTCAGCAGTAAGCTCAGCCGTGGAACATCACCCAATGATCCATCTCCTACCCTGTGATACGGACGTTTTCCATGGGGACTATGTCACGTGGCCCACGTTGAGAGATCTTTTCACGGCCTTCTACATAAAAAACTCCCGCATAAGTAACGTTGAAAAACTTTTCCACTTACTTCAAAAAACCCGCGGTGAAGCCCGAGAAGTAGTTAAGAATGCGCCTTTTACTGATGAGGGATTTTTTATGGCATGGGGAAATCTCATCGATCAATGAGAATAAGCGCATGCAAATAAACGCACAACTCAAGACCCTACTCAATTTGCCACAGATCCATATAGAGACAGGGAGCTCTATAAAAAAGTTACAGAGGACAATAAATAACTCTGTATTCACCCTACAAACTCCTGGCATTGACACAGATAGTTGGGATCCTATCTTAGTGTACCTCTGCTGTACAAAATTACCCAAAAACACGTTAGAAGACTTTGAAAAGTGTCTAACAGACAACTCTACTATCCCTGAGTGGAAAGTTTTAAATATTTTTTTAACCCACAAATTTAAAACTCTAGAATCTGTTGGCCATATAAAGGCTTCCTCTTCTGCTTCATTTGCAAGGCCAAGTCAACAGAATAATTTCTCTCATCATGGACCCAACAAGTGGGGAGAAAAAAGAATAAATTCATATCATATGAATGTTGCTTCAAACCCTACCCCAAAATCAACCCAACAATTTGTAGCCAAACAAATTAAAAATAATGACCCTAAGCCATCGATTCCCAGCACCCAATGGGAAGTTGATGGTGCTATTTGTGAGTGCCCAGGCTTCATATCTATGAAAATAGATGAAAGGATAGCGACAGTGAAGCGTGTTGGATGTTGCTTCAATTGTCTAGCTGTTTCACATGGAATCAAGATTGCAAGAGTGAATACAGCTCAAAATATGCAAGAAGAGGCACCATTCCTCATTGCATAAGAGTGCATTAGATGTGAACCCAAGCACTAGTGCACAAGCGCAGGAAGCAGCTCAACAAGCAAGTTCTACACGGCAGGCATTCACGACCCAAATACAGTTAACTAATCCTACACACACCCAAGAGCTCGAAACCCAAATAGTGAATTCTCACTTTGCGGCCAGCAGAAAAGAAATCCTCACGCGCCCTCATTGACTCAGGATCGGAGGCAACGTTTCTAACGGAGCAGCTTAGAAAGCGTATTGGCTTACCCACAAAAACTGTAGGCGCTCAAGTCACTGGGTTTAACCAGACAGTATCAGGAAACCCTACAAGAGACTGCACAATAATAATACGCTCTTCTAAAAACCCTCAATTTAGAGTAGAAACCCAAGCTCTAGTGTTCAAAACCCTCACAAGCGATTTGCCCACACACACTATAGATGCAAAGCTTGCTGAAACCCTGGCTGACCTTCAATTGGCAGATACACAACTTTATGAATCTCGACCCATAGATATCATAATTGGTTGTGACATTTACCCAAAAATCATGTGCGGTGGTTTAAAACGAAATATTAGCGGATCACTCTTGGCGCAAGAATCTGAATTTGTTTGGATTCTCTCAGGACCTCTTCCTCATGAACCACAGTCAACAACCAGCAACATTTTTTTTTTTTTTTTAAGTTCATTTATTAATCTCATGTTTAACAATGTATATAAATACAACAAGTAGAGTAATGATAACTACTAACAATAAAAGTTAATATGTAAATGTCCTAAATAGGTGCTCAATACATACAATAATAAGATATAATTTTATTAACTACACTCTACGAAGTATTTATAAAGGCACCCATAATTTGCTTAATAAAAAAATTATATGAACGATTTTTCCAATCTTAAGGTTCAAGTTTATTTTTTCACTTTAGGATACTTAACATTAAAGGACATTTGAAACATAAAAAAGATTCTTTTAATTCTTTCAAAATAAAAACAAAAAATTATATGCGAAATATATATAAAGGCACTTAAAGATATTATTACAATAAAAAAAATAGATTATGTGGAATAAAATCTAATAAGATGTATGGTCGCCGGCGTTCTTAATAACCTCTTCTAAACGCCTTGGCATAGAATTTATTAAACTTTGGATGGTTGCTGGTTCAATTTTTTTCCACTCTTTGTTGATTTCATCCTTTAACTCCTTTGCATGTATATACTGGCGTCCATGATGAAAAACTTTGGCTGACAATATAGCCCACAAATTCTCGATCGGGTTAAGATCGGGACTGATCGCGGGCCAATCGAGAATCGGGATATGACTGTTCTCTAGATACTGCAGTGTTTTTCTTGAACGATGAATCGCTGCATTATCCTGTTGAAATGTGAACTCAGCCCCAGCAATCTGCTCTCCAAAATGAAGAAGAATTTCATCCAATTATTTTATATTGTATTCTGAGTCCATTCGTGTTGTTACAAAGCAAATTGGCGTTGTACCCCTATATGCCATTCCAGCCCAAAACATGAGCGATCCTCCACCAAAATTCCGACGCTGACGCTTTTGTTTTTTGGAAGCTTTATCCCGCCAATATTTATGGCTACCATCGGGACCGTCCAAATTGAATTTTTTTTCATCGGTAAACACAACCGATTTCCATTCATCGTCCCAAAAACGATACTTTTCGGCAAATCGCAATCTTGCTAGCTTGTGCTTTTTTGTTAGGGCCGGTTTGCCACATTTGTTTTCATAAACTTTGTGGTTTGGTTAATTTTTTTTTTAATATTAGATATAAATTAAACAGAAAAACGAGATTAAAACTGTTAATTATGTATTGGTTTTGTTTATATATAAAAATTAAACAAAAATACAAAAAGAACTATGTTATGGCTCGTTGATACTTTCACCCCATTCTAGCCACCAATATTTGTTTATATTCAATCGATCATTATTTAATTTGTCATGTTCAGGTATATAACTACAATATCTCCAGTTTTCAAGACGGTTAGGTGCTACCATTGAAGTGTGCTGTATTCTTTTGTCCGTAGCTCTTCTATTGACATGATAAATTATCGGGATGTTGCATGAATCTGATATATATCCTAGTGCATCGACGTATAAAAATGCTTCTGGTGGTATTAACCCCCTTTCTAAAGTTTTTTTCGAAATACGAAGGATTTGGATAGAATGCTGCTGAAATAATGTTATTTTCTACTTGTTTTGCTCGTGCGAAATGATTTCTTATTAATTGAAGTATTACGTTGTCTATTCTTGATAGTTTAGAAGCATCTAAGAGTTTCTTATCTATACTATTATATAAAAGGAGACTCACGGATTTGCGGCGACGTGTTCTCAATAACCGCTGAACCGATTTTTATAATTTTTTCACTATTCAATTGCTATGATAAGCGAAATTAAAATAGGGTACTACGTTTTTTACAAAACTTTTTCTTTATTTATTTAAGAATTCATGTCTTTTAATTCATGCTAATGCTGTACAAGCAGCACAACCAGCAGCAGAAAACCAATGCTTAAGCTCTGGCTGTGAGAGTAACTCAGCACGGCTGCCATGTTGTGTCGGGAGTTGCTCTCAGTTTGGTCTGTTGAGCAGTGTTGCCAACAATCTGACATCGTATTTGTTATGGTTTTCAGACTTGAATTGTTTATAAATATTTACAGTCAAAAAATCTTTTTCCTCTTATGCCTGATATATAACCAAATTATTATTTTGTTATTTATTGCAAATGTTATTCATCGACAATAACACAATCTCGACGGATTGTAAGCTTTATACAATAGTTCAGATTTAAAATTTGTTTTTATGGCAACACTAGCTACTTTATTTTCAGTCAACTTCTTGCTCAGAGAGAAATATAAATATATTAAAATCTTACCATGAAATGGGGGATGAAATTTTTTATTGTTGTAGTTATTTCAGTATACAAATATTCCATTGCATATGCTCAAATGCTTCTCAGAGGATCTCAGTACGATCTGAAATGTCGCATTGATATGTCATTGTTTGTGTTCATCTGCGCAGAAATTATGTTCATGCATACAGCCTTATAAAATAGATTTCCTTAAAACTTTTCAATAGGTTTATATTGGACGCATCAGAAAATAATTTTTGTTTTTATTTTCCAACGTCTTTTTTAAAATCAAATAGGTTGGTACTATGAAATGAAGTTGTAACAAAATGATGACCATAAATGTAGAGGAATACCAATATAACTTCTTTAATTTAGTTGGATTTTCGATTTTGTTCCAAACAGAAGCCTCAAAGTTTTTTATTTCGAGTGTTAATAAATGTTGCACATTAAAAGAGTTATTGTGATTGGAGCATATTTTTTATTTTTAACCGATTTCAAAAAGGAGGAAGTTCTCAAGTTGGTTGGTTTCTCTGTTTTTTTATAATAGCATTATAAATAATGCATTTGCATTGGTCTCCAGTAGTTTTAGTTGAACCTTAGTATTATAATTCAACTTTTGAATGGTTTTCCATTATATTAGACAGCCTGGCATAAGCTACGCAGCGCATGTAAAACGCATCGAAAACGTATGTTTGACGCATATTTTAGTGTTTAAAGGATGCGTAAGTTAAGCATATTTTAAACAAGCTGTTAACATCTTCTTTGTATATTAAAATGATTGTATGTACAAGTAGACTTCAAAACCGCTAAACCAATTGTTATGAAATTTTCAGGGAAACTCTAGAAAAGTCTGCAGAGCGCTCCTGTGAAGTTTGGCATCGATATCGAATAGCTTTAGAATTACATGTTGCACAGCTCCAAAATTCTGTATTCGACCTCAATTTTCACGTGCTGTTTTACTGGTAAAATTTTAAAGCCGTTGCAGAAGGGGCGTGACTTTTAAGGCATTCAAACTTTTCAGTATAATTTAAGAAACATAAGTCACAAATTTGTGAAACTCGGAAGGAATATAACATTTAGTCGTGTCCATCCACTGGAAAAATTCAGCAAGCATTGGAAAATGGGGCGTGACACCATCAACATAGTTTAAATGTTAAATATCGAATTGCTGTGGTACTTAATGTTTCATAATATTTAAACTCAGTATAAATTTAATTTTTGGAAATGTCTTTCGACAAGAAATATAGCACGGGCATTGGAAAACGGGGTGTGACTCCGCCCATACAAGCCAAATTTTTAATAGCAAATAGCATTGGAAATAAAAATCGCTGATCAGTGAAATTCCGAATGGAGTTGCCATTTGGTAATGTCCTTCTAATAGAAAACTGGTCTGAGCTTTGGTCAAGTGGGTGCACCTTCCCCTACAAGCTACATTTTTGATCGAATAGGTTCTGAAGTCACAGATGAAGTACATGTGTTTGTCTAAGGCTGCGTGCATTTTCAACGCCGATTCAGACAGACAGGCAAGCTGAAATCTGTGTGAACAAATGAGATACAAATATCTATCTCTCTCGCTTTTTCACACACTCTGCGGACACAGGCAGGCAGTCTGAATCGGCGTTTACTATGCACGTGGCCTAAGGCGAAGCAACGCGCGCCGGGTATTGCTATAAATATAATATTTTAGCCAATTTTTGGAGTTTTTTGGCTGAATGAGTGTCATGTTAGAGTTGTCCGATATACTAAAATTTTGCACAGATCATTAATTTGTTGATTGAAAGAAGATTGGGCGTTGGGAGTTGAATTTTTTTAAAGTTTGAAAATAAGGTTCACTTTAATGTACCTCCCATACAAATTATAACAAACTATGCTGAAGATATTTTTCATAAATATCAATATAAATCATAAAAGCCTTCAGTTACTTCAAAAAAAATTTAACGAATACCAGCAGAAGCTATATAAAGATGAAAAAAATTAACCGAACAGTATCGACCAAAACTGAAGTTGAACGAAGACAATCCAAAAATCGAATCGATGCCTATAGGATTTTTTAAAATTGGAATTTTTTTGAGATAAAATTGCTCAGAAAAACTTTAAACGCATTTTTCTCGAAATGACTTTTCAAACTGCACTCAGAAAATAGTTTCTCGGAATATGATAAAAAAGGCATCATATTTAGAGAAAAATGGTATAGACTTTGCTCCAGAGAATGCCTTTCTCTAAATGCGATTCTAAAAATTCTCTAAAAATGATAAAAAGCTTCCATGAAAAAGAGAAATATATTAAAATATATCGTTTTTAGAGAAAAAAACTTTTTATTTTTGCAAACACATTTGTTTCTATTGAAGAAAATACTTCTCATAGTGAATTTTTTATCAAAATATTGGAAAATTTTTAATTTTCAATAAATTTTTCTCTATAAATGAGAATTTTTTTGTTCGAGAAAAATATTTATCATTATAAGATACATTGAAATATTTTCATTTCCTAGAAGTGAAGAAATATTTCTTCGAAAATGTGAAAATTTATCCTAATTGAAGAAAATTTTATTTGAAAAAGAGAAAATTGCTATTATCGAAAATAGAGAAATTTTCACCCGAGAAAGATATTTGTTTTTTTTCTGAGTGTGGGTGACCATATTTCTCAGAAACAAGACCTCAGATCGAGACGTTGCAGATGGAATTTTTTTTTTAATCATGTCTGGCAGGTACACTTTTACGGAAATTTGACCAAACACTTTCGACGGAAGGAGGGTGCAAGACCCCAAAAAACGATTATTTAAAAAATTTTAAAATTGAATTGATAATATTGAATTGATTTTGTTTACATCAGAGCATTTTTGAAAATCGTCTTTTTTCTGTGCTTGAGGCACAACCCCGAGTAACATCGGGTTACATCCGCTAGTTGAAAATAAAATGTTTTCAAGATTTTTGAGGTTAATTTTGTAAAAGAACTAGTTGTTTTTGGTAGTAGGCGTGTACAGTAAGCCGGGTCACGAAAAAAAAATATCAATGTTACCGCCTTCTTCACATAACTGTTCATATAAGGCGGTAACATTGATCTCTTTTTTTTTCTCCATATAGTGTGACCCGGCTTAGTGTACAGTTTTGCATGAACATGAATTTTTATACGGTGCATCATTATCAATCAAAAAGATGATTTCGAAGTTTTGGTAACTTAAGGCTCAACCATAGTAGGCTCGAGCTGACTTCAGCTAACATCAAAACTTAACGAAAAGCCAATTCGAGATCAATCAAATCGTTAATTTAACCAAAATGACTTGAGCTAGCTCGGGTTTATGTCAATAGCACTATTATTTAACAGACCTGCCTCATTTTTTCTTGCTGTTTAATTATAAGAGCACAAAATTAACACAATATTTCTAGTGTTTTCCGATTTTTTTTTACGAAATATTCACAAAAAAACTTTTATTCATTGTAAACTCAAGCAACTTACCTTGGCACCGCCATAAACAGCAACAACAATGTCAGCCTGGAGATAAAGCGAAGAACAACAATTGCTAATAGGTGCTACTACGGGCTAAGTAAGCAATTAGGTTCCAGAGCCCTCTCTCGATCGACAAAACTAACACTCTACAAGACGCTCATCATACCTGTGCTTCTCTATGGCACTGAGGCATGGGTGGTATCGCAAGCAGATGCAGCCGCTCTTGGGGTGTTCGAGAGGAAAGTTCTTCGCAAAATCTTTGGTCCTGTTCGAGTTGGCGACGACTATCGCATTCGAATGAACCACGAACTGTACGAGCTCTACAACGACATTGACATAGTCCAGCGTATAACAATTCAGCGACTACGTTGGCTGGGTCATGTCTTTCGTATGGATGAAGAAGCTCCAGCGAAAAAGGTGTTTGAGGCAAAAGCCGAGGGTAGACGAAGAAGAGGAAGACCATGCCTACGATGGATTGACCAGGCCGAGGAAGCCCTTACCGCGCTTGGTGAAAGAGATTGGAGACGGCGCGCGCGGAGCAGAGACGCCTGGCGAGAACTAATGAAGTCGGCCGTAACCCGTCAACGGCTTGTCATGCCCACCTAAGTAAGTAAGTTAGTAAGTAAGTACTGCTTCATGACTCTTATAGCATCTAGCTGTAAAACAAACGAAACATGTATTTCACGAAGATTTCGTTCAAAAGAAATAAACAGGTGTTTTTGCTTGATGTAAAATATATCGTATATCGTTAACAATCAAGAGCAGCTGATTCAGTTACGAACGAAGACGTAACAGCAGTACAAATTTGGCTTGCTGTAAGAAAATTAAGCGAAGCCGAACGTCAAAAAACGGCGATAAACAAATAGTCATCGTCTACAAAATTTTCATAATGGAAGTTGCTGTGGAGAAAAAGTAAATACAATTTCATAAGCACATTTAACATTATTTATGTATTATATTAACAATTTCTGATATATTTTTAGCAGAAAGAAACTATAAGCGAATTTGGGGAATCCAGCACGTTTGTTTCATCGCGAACTCTTCTACGTTTGACACGCATTGGCGGCTCATCACTATCACTATAATTTTCTATTTCGCTGTTAAAATTATAAAATGGAATCGCAGCAAACATTATAAAATACAATTTTACTAAAATTTGTCAGAAATATGTAAACATATTGCAAATTGCAGCAGAAGTCAACAATTATATGAAACCAAAAATAAATGAAACAGCAGATGGAAAAAAGCAGTGCCAGCGTTAAAAAAAATATGTGATTTAACATTAAAATTTTTTAAGAATTTTAAAAAAGATACGAAAAATACTGAAGTTTTATAATCTGGTAATGCTTTTATTTCAAATATTCACTTCGAGAGTATCTTAAGGCTCAACCAAGTTATGCGTAAGCATACAAAAGCTAGAGAGCAAAAGAACGTACTTGCTCAGCAATACATTGCGTCGCCCAAGTTGTGCGTAAGCAATTTTTCGTTCAGTTTCTCAATTTTCGTTTACTTTTCAAAACTTGAGTGTGAGCGCTCGACACCGTATATTGCTAAGCAGGAAAGGGTTGCAACCTGTTTAAAAAATAATTAAAATTTTGATTTTAAACACTTATGTATCGAAATTTTATTAAAAGTCAGTAACAAATGTATGTTTTAGACAGGATTTATTTATAAAGCGGGGTTTGTATTGAAATTGACCCCTATTTTCAATCATAAAGCATGGATAAATTTACCAACTTAAAAAAAATATTTTTTTGTAATTTTAGTTGGCAATCTTTTTCGACAAAAACAAATTATTTTTTATTTGTCATTTCATTCGAATCGATTTATATTGAAATTTTTTTCGTGCTTACTTAGTTTTTAATTAATTTTGGAAAAGTGTGTTTTTGAACTTTTGTATACTTTTCGTTGACTTCTCTCTGAAACTTTTGTATGCTTACGCATAACTTGTTTGAGCCTTTAGTAACGTAAGTGACGTAATAGTGCACGATGACGCAAAGAGGAAATACAGCAAGTCAATTTTGTCCGACATCGTTTGCAAACGATCGAGGCTTCAGACGAAGGCTTCGTTTTACAGCAAGATGTTATTAGTTTCTCCGGCAACTATTTCTCTTTGGTCAATCTTCTTTTCTTAATTTGCGGCCCATTACTCGTTGCTTGGTCAGATTGCTCTTCATCGTCATTTTCGTTTGATCCATTTACTGGAGCAATAGCTCTTGATTTCGAGGGAAGGGCTTGAATTGGAACCCCCGAAATGGCAAATGTATGGCTGTTTGACATTAAAAGTCGATCGCCAAACAGTTCCTCTAGCTGCTCCTCAAACCAGTTTGCCTTGCATTGTTCTTCGCCTGCTTAAAAGATCTCATCAATTTTTTTATTTTAATAGTTAATGCCTCCACGGATGTGGGCTGGGTCTAAACAATAAAAATATTTCATTACATTAAAAATTATTTTCATAAGAAGAGCATGGTAGCAAAAGAAGCTTCATGGCCTAGTTATCCAAAGGAAATCTACATTTCAATTATTAGAACAAAATATCTACCAATACGCCTCTGCTTATGAGATCTTCCAGCACGTTTGCCATGGCAACTTTTTTCTTCATTGGATGGTAGAACTCAGTTTTGCGGCTGCTGTAGGCGTCCAAAAACGCTTAGGTTTCCTCGCGAGTCCATTTACGTCGACTGTGAGTAAATATTTACAAAAAAATTAATGCAAATAGAATTAAAAATCATGTTACTTACAAAGTTTTTGTTTCCATTGAATTTGAGATATAAAATGTTTGAAAATGTTGAAAAATTATTTTTAAAAGGTAATGAGTGACGTCTTTACTTTTTTTTTTTTTTTTGTTAAGTTTGTCAGCGCCATCTAAATGAGAGTAATAGTATACAAAAAATATTGAACACCAACAAATAAGATTTTGGTTATGATCCAACTGTTTTTCTGCTGTTACTTTTGAAGAACTGGTAGTATCTTGTGTTTCTTCATCTATGTTTGAATGGTCTCCTAAAAATATATTATATTGAATACATTTGAAGTAAGCCAGATGAGGAAAACGTAATTGATCCTAAGTCAAAATATTCGCTTGTATATGTAAATATAATTGTTAGGTCCATTGCGTTGGTTTCCTCTAAATCGTATAGATGTTCGACATCTTGATAAACAATTTCCGAAGAGTTCGGTATAGCTGGAAATTAAATGCTAAAATATATTCTTTATCGATTTGGTTGTCATGTAAGTATTACTTTCATTTTCCAGATCGATTTCCACCGAATTCCATCATGATATTGACCTAAAAATTTTAAAATAACAGTTGTTAATCAGCAAATATTACTACATACTTATAATTAATAAATATAATCAATTGTTATATAGTTGAAAAGTTAAAGAGATACAAAATAAAAAGGTTTGTGAGTGAAAATATAACCCTCAAGTTGTAAGTTATTTATTGGGACTCTCGCATTCCAAAAAAAAACTTAACACTAGCTACGCTAACAAGTTTAGAATAACGATGGTTAAAACAACCAGATAACAACAAATTCTGTTTCCCGGGGACAAATCTCCAGTCTATTATGTGCTATGTTGCATAACTTGAACAAGTTCCTCTATAGAGCAAAGATGTATATTTATATGTTGTATTTTTCTACTTTAGTACCACCGCCTCTGGTGTATTGTGTAGGCATTAATAATTCACGGGCTGCTCTCCACTATATTATATTAAGTTCGTTTGTATTCATTGCAGTTCGAGCCTACGCTTGCTCGATTGATTAGATCGTAAGTTATAGTATGCAGCTATTATAGCCCGTTTCAAAAGAGAAGAACATTTTTTAGTTTCATTTTACGATGCGCAGTGAGAAATTATTTATAAAGCTAGGAAATTTTTTGAGCGTTATTTCTTGCTCTTTTTGTACTGTTTGCTGAACTTTATGTTTTTTTTTTTTTTGTTTTTTTTACTGTTTTTCGACACAGTCCTTCAAAAACCACCGACAAATTTTAGTGCAGGTTATAGTTTGATATTTGTATATAGAGTTTTACACATCAAGTTTACATAGGTTCCTTAAACTTGAGACTTGCAAAGACTTATTTTTCGTCTATTTCTTTGATAAACAAAAAAAGTTTTTGTGCTCACGGTTGACTTGTAGCAAAAAGTCAAACTTGCGTTGTTTTGCAAAAATTACAAAAACAAAAATATCAGCACACTGGGCTGTATTCATATTTTTGGAGCCAAAAACAGGTAAAATTGTACAGCGATCGACGCAAGAACCGTGCTTTGTGCTTACTAAGTCCTGGTTTACACATGTCAGCAGTTGACCATTTTTTCTTGCGCTTTTGGGCGATTTACTCATGCGGTAAGGGGAAAGAACAAAGTTGAACGTACCGTCAATTCTCGGGTAATTCGTTTTGTGTTCGTTCGTTGTTCCGTTATTTTTAACCGACTTCAAAAAGGAGGAGGTTCTCAAGTTGGTTGGTTTCTCTGTTTTTTTTTTTTTTTTTTTGTAATGTATGTACATCGATTACTCCTAAAGTACTTGTACGGAGGTACCCGTTTATAAAAGTGGGCGGTATTCGACAAAGGGGCGTGTCGCTATAAGAAAAACACTGTATCTCTGTAAATATTGATACTAGGGTAATAAAATTCGCAGTAAAATTACAAGGGCAGGCACAAATATTCAAAATAACGATCACTTAAGTGGGCATTATTCGATAAAAAAAAAACTCTGTTTCTCGAATAAAATTGACACAAGAGTACTGAAATTAAGTACAGAGGTAGGCACAATTCTTGAAAATTACTAAAAAAAAATGGGCGTTATGTGACAAAGGAGTGTGGCAATATAAGATAATTACTTTATCTCAAATAATATTGATACTAGAGTACAGAAATTTATTACAACGGTAGGCGCCCTATTCAAAATAGGGCGTGACACTTTAATAAAAATTGTAAAGAGGCAGAAATTTAAAGTAACCAACATACCATGAAGCAGTAAAACTTAATTTTTAATTATAAAGTTTCATATATGAAATTTGCCTTCATAATTCTTGCAATATATGAACAAATTCAAAAGAGTAAAGAATAAGAAACGACAGAAAAAACTTTTTTAAAATTATGAGCTTAAATAATTGTGTTTACGTAGTTTACAAACTTTTTCTAAAATTTAACATATTCTCTAAAAAGGAAGAAATAAAAACTTTTTAACAAAAAACAAAAACCTACTTCAAAATCACTACAAAGTAAAATATAAATTTTAAATTACTTTTTCTATTAATCGTGGTAAAATCTGATAATTTATTTATATACATTATTACATTGGAAATCTTATTATTTTAATTTTTCCTAATTTGTTTTATTTTTATCATAAATATTTTATTTTTTATGATGATAAAACCTTCGAAGTCGGCGCTAATAAAATCAGTTTTTTTGTGAAGCTGCAACACACAATATTCAATGTCAGTTTTCCAAGCTCTTCCCTAAAATTAATAAAAAAAGTTGAAATTAAGGCAGGGATGGTAAAAATATCATGATTTAATGACAAAGATTAGCGCCGACTACAAAGCTTTTATTATCATTAAAAAATAATATATTTATGATAAAAATAAAACAAATTAGGAAAAGTTAAAATAATAAGATTTCCAATATAATAATGCATATAAATAAATGATCAGGTTTTAACACGATTAATAGAAAAAGTAATTTGAAATTATTTTTTACTTTGTAGTGATTTTGAAGTAGGTTTTTTTCATTTTATTTCGGTGTCATCAGCGCAAACTTAAAAAAAACTTGATAGAGCAAAGAGGGAGAAGGAAAACCATTGACCGTAAACTCTTGACGTGTGTAAATTGAAGCGTCACGTTTAAAAAGGAATATGCTAGAATTGACGGTCAGCTCTTGACATGTGTAAACCGTAAAAAGTTTTACTCTCTCACGCACTCAATTAAATTGTTTGCGTTCCAGATATCTGAAGCAAATGGCTTCCACTCACAAAGCACTTGTGCCTTGCATGAATTTTTCAATTCATATAACCATTTGATGCTTGCACACAACGTGCAAATGTAACTCATGATTTGTCAAACACAAGCGTCAACAAGACACTAGCTTGTGAGTAGAAAGTGGTCGAAAGACATGAAACAAAACCAAAATCACTCTCAAATCATGCCAAACACTCCCTGTATTCTGTCGGAGGGTTTGCCTAACAGCAAGTAAAACATGCATAAATATGCGGTAAACGCTTGCTTGCAATTACTTGCGAGTGTTTATTTCTACATGAAATCAAATTATAATTAAACAAATTTAAGTTAACAAAATGGTTCTTTCCGCAGTGTTCCCACCCTCCTTGCGACAGATTACGATGTGAACAGATTTACGAATATTACAAATTTACGAAGTCATCATAGCGATGAATCGACAAATGTCAAACATTGCAAGTCGTGGTGAAAACACAGGGCGTTTCAAATACAAAAGGTAAAATATTAAAGGTCGAGCGACCCGCTTCACTGTCATAAAGGTCCAAAACGGCTAACTTAGATGTGGCCCGACGCAGTAGCCCTTTAGCTGTACGTACGTCTGCGCGTCGAATAACTCCATCGGCGGCGGCGTAAACCTTCTCCTCAACGCGACCTCGACACCACTCTCTTCTTGGCATACTAACGTCACAGACGAACACCAGATCTCCTTCCTTTAGCTCCTTAGCTCGCTGGCACCATTTAGCGCGGCGCGTTAAAGTTGGCAGGTACTCCGCTATCCACCTCTTCCAGAACTGGTCTCTTAACTGCCGAGCAATGCGCCACTGTTTGCGAAGAGTATTGTATTTTACTGACTGCTCCTCTATTGCAGGCGTGTTAGCTGTACTTGCCGACCCAAGCAGAAAGTGGTTGGGCGTGAGAGGCTCCTCTTGATCGGCTGTTATCGGTATATGCGTGAGTGGTCGAGAGTTCACAACATTCTCAGCTTCGATGATGAAACTCGTCAATGTATGCTCACGTGGGACAGTTTCCTTGACAGTGTGCCGTAAAACACGTTTGACGCACTTCACCATTATTTCCCAGACCCCTCCCTCCGAGGGGTTCCTGACCAGTTGAAAATCCACTCAACGCCTTTCGCCGATACCTCACTTTGTATCCGCTCACAATCGAAGACTTCTGAGAATCGCATAGCTTCGTTATCAGCCCCAATAAAGTTTTTCCCATTGTTTTTCCCACGGGACACCACGGCGATTGATGAAATTGCGGATTGCTATGATGCAGGAATCGGTCGACAGGTCCGTTTTTCCGTGCGCCGTCCAACTGCTACTGTCAACGGCCCGAAGTAGTCAACTCCTGTGAATGTGAAGGGCCTCACGTACGGTGTAAGGCGGTCCTTAGGCAATGAACCCATAAGTGGCGTTACCGGCATTGCTTTGGCCGCTTTACACACAACGCAACTGGAGATCACTGTTCGCAAGACTTGTCTGAGGCGTGGGATCCAAAACTTACGTCGGACTGCATATATAGTTGCCTCTATATTTTGATGATGCATCCTTTGATGCTCATGATGAACCAATAACTTGCTAAAGGGATGGCTAGGCGGCAATATAATTGGTCGCTTTGAATCATATGGTAGCCAGCTGGTGGCGTCGATGCGACCGGAGATTCGAAGCATTCCAAATTCACCAATAAACGGCGATAATTTATAGAGCAAGCTTTTTGATGGCGGCAATTTTTCTTCTTCAACCATCTTAAACTCCTCAGCGAATGCTTGTCTTTGTACAAGGCAGCATAAGAGGCGTTCTGCTGTTCCTAGCTCGATTGCTGTCAGTCCATACTGTTGGTTTTCTCTTGGGCGCTTCTAACAACGTTCTATAAATCTGACAACCCAGCCAGCTGCCCTTTTTAGTTTAGCGAATGACGAAAATTTAGTAAAATCTATAATATTTTTACTCACAGATATTAAAGAAATCTTCGGGCGGATTATTTCTTCGTCATCTTCTGGCCCCTGCTCCTTGGTGAATGCCTTTGGCCAGTGCTCTTCGTTGCTCAGTAGGGATTCGGGACCCTAGAACCAGCGTGATGTCGGGCTTAAGTCGTTATGACGCTTGGCGCGTGTAGCTTCATCAGCGATGTTTTCTTGCGTAGGTAACCACCTCCACTGAGCTGGCGTGGAAGCAGCCAAGATTTCGGCGATACGGTGGGCTACAAAGGGCTTATAGCGACGATGTTCACTCGTTATCAAATTTGTTACGGTTCTCGAGTTATTCCATAAAACGCAGGAGTCGATGTGGATTGAGTGGTATTCGACGATGGTCACCATTAAGCGTGTGCCAAGCACGGCGGCTTGCAGTTCAAGACGTGGAATGGTCAGTAGCTTCAATGGAGCACTCTTTGCTTTGGCACAAACGAACGATAACTCCACCTCGTCCATTACATTGACAACTCTCCAGTAAGCAACCGCAGCAAATGCTGCCTCGCTTGCATCAACGAATACGTGGAGCTGAAGTTTTCGTGGTGCGCCTCCTCTAAAGTAGAATCGTGGTATTCGGCAATGGATGACCTCAGTCATGTCCTGGTGAAATCTTTGCTAACCGGCGTTGACATCACTTGGCAGTGGCTCATCCCAACGATACTTCTCTTCCATACTTCTCTTAATAATAACTTCGCACTTATGGTCACATGGCACAGGAACCCGAGTGGGTCGAAGATCGACATTACGACGCTTAACCATTCTCGCTTCGTTGGTATGCGTGATCCTTCCAAGATGCGTCTATCGACGTAGTTAATCTTCAGTTCGAACTTGAACTCATCGCTTGTTGGTTGCCAGAACATGCCAAGTACCTTCTCCGAGGCTTAGCGTTCTTTGCATTTGATGGATAAATTGAACTCGCTGCCTCCTAATTCGTCAATAACGTCTGGCGAATTTGAAACAAAATTTCGTAGCTCAAACCCTGCTGCAAAATGACATGCAAAATGACATGTCACGTACCTGTTTAGATATTTTGATGGCCTGTGCCTTCGATTCGAAGCTGTCGACAAAATCATCAACGTAATGGTATTCCAAAATTGACTTCACGGCATGAGGGGCACGACTTTGATGTTCCAGAGCATTCAGATTTTTGATATGATGTGCTGAGCATGGTGAGCAGGCAGCTCCAAATGTCATCACCATCATTTCGTAGATGTCAGGTGGCTTTCCTTCATCAGCACCGCGCCACAGGAACCGTTGTGATGACCTATCATCTGGTTGAATAAGCACCTGATGAAAGATCTCTCGAATATCTCCACAGACTGCTACAGCACCTTCTCGAAAATGAAACAGGATGGCGGCCAGTGGTCGATATTGCTGCGGGCCGTTCAACAGTTGAGAGACATGCCGCTTACTTCCGCTGCTGCATCAAATACCAAGCGGATCTTTGCTGGCTTGTTTGGGTTGACCTCGGCAAAATGTGGCAGGTACCAGGTTTTTGGTCCCGTAATGGCGGCTTCAGCTGGCTCCAGCTTGCGGGCATAGTTTCGCTGAACGTATGATTCGATGATTCTATTGTAGGCAGCGGAAAAGTCCTTATCTTGTTTCATCTTTCTCTCGATACTGGTTAAACGTTTGAAGGCCATGGCGAAGCTATCAGGTAGGTTAATGGTATCGTTTTTCCATAATAATCCTGTTTGGAACCGATTGGCAACCCTTCTAGTAGTGGCTTCAAGTATTTCTTTGGCGCGCAAGTCAGCATTGCTTGCGATGGGCGGCAACACTTTAACTCCAAAACTTTTGACTTCAAAGTAGTCAGCTACCAATTTATGAAGTTGCTCTTCATTCTGCAGACTCATGTGTAAGCACGATGCTTCTTCCATTTGACTTCCTTTAGTTGGTCCAAATATAACCCATCCCAGTTCAGTATTAGCGGCGTAGGGACCATCTTTGGTTAACCGAAGAGTTGTTGAGGGTAAACCCAAATGACAATGGTCAAGACCTATGAGTAGCTGAGGGGTGACGTTCGAATAAGGTTGAGTTGGCAACTCTAATGGGCGGCAGTCATTGCTCAGATCTCTTTCGTACAGGCTTTGCATAGGCAGCTTCAGGTCTGAAATAGAATAAACGTTGCGCAACATATGCTTAGTACCCTTACCAACACCGCTGATATACACGTTAACCAATACCGAAGGCTCATATGCACCTCTTCCGCCAAACCACTGGATATTCAGTTGCTGCTGTTTTCCCTTTAAGCCAAGCTCTTTTGTCAGAGTGCTGTCCATCATGGTCACCGATGAACCCTCATCGAGCAGTGCATATGTGTCGACACGCTTATTTGGACCAAACAAAGTGACAGGCAGAACTCTGAATAAAAGCTTCTTGTTTTCAGCTGTACTCGCTGCGCAGCTTAACACTGCGTCTCTAGCACTTGTTGGCCCGTGCGATTCATGCAATAGCTTATGATGTCTTTTGTGACATCCCTCTATTGAACAGGGCTTACCTTGTCGGCAGTCACGCATTGCATGCCCAACTTTAAGATGGGCATGTAAAGATGGACATGTAAAGCAGAGTCGACGGCGTTTGACTTCTGACCACCTTTCAGATACGGGAGCATTTATAATTTGCGGACACTCAGCTACTTTGTGCTGTCCCTGGCAAAAACAAACAAAAACAAAACAAATTGGCTATTTCAGCCCTTGAAAGGACTTTGACCGAGCTTCTTAGGATCGATTGTGTTGTGTGTGTAATTAAATTTTTTGCACACAATTGACCGAGAACTGGACCTACATGTTTTATGCCGACTCCGAACGGTTAAAGTTCATGTTCTCAAGAAGTTTTACATGGCATTATTTACTCTCTGAGGTTTGCCATTGTCTGCAGAGAGGTGGTGACCGATCAGAAAAATTTTTTATTGAAAAAAACTTTTTCGCCACGGCTGGGGATCGAACCCGGGCTCCGAGCATGCTAAGCCACACACTTAACCTGCATGCCACAGTCACCACTGTCCCTGGCAGACTAAACATTTAATTGGAATCGTGTGTTGCCTTACGGCAGCCGGCAATACTGGATGACGTTGTAGCTCTCGAGGCTCACTATCTTGCACGATGCACATGATGTTAGCAATATCACTTAGCCAATCGCTTAAATGTTGCACGGTTGGATACGGCTTTATATTTACGGTGCATCTGGCCCACTCCATTCTCTTGCTCATTGGCAGCTTGCTTACCAGTTCATCCAGCAATGTTGGGTTTGCTAAATGATGCTCTCCATTCACAGCCTTTAAAAATACGGCTAAATTTTTTGTTATGGTTGCAAAGGGAATTATCCTCATCACAGCCGATTCGGAAATTAGCGTGACGTCACGAACAATTTTCAGTTGGCTACTAATGAGTTGCTCGGGGCGGCCGAAGCGAAACTGCAGTTGCTCCATAACAGATGCAACGTTGTCAGGATGTATCAGCAATGACTTGACCAATTCCTTTGCCTTACCTTTGAGACTTTTGTTCAAGCGCTGGTTGTTCTCAAAATTGCTGTAATTATACACAGAGTTGGATTCCATAAAGGCCGTATGTATGGGCCAGTCTTCTGGTATACCGCTGAAGTCTGGCAAATCCTGAACTTTGCGTGGCACCTCCCATGAACCTTGAAGACTGGAAGCATTTGTTGGATTGGGTTCCCTTTCCACACGAGCTGCAGAATCAGTAGTGCTTGAGTAGGGCGACTGCATACCGCTGTTCGTTTGCGTCGATGTTTGCGAAACACTAGGCATACTGTCAGGCTGAAAAAATAAACGATGAGTATTTGTTGGCATAAGGGCGACTGGCAACATGTTGCTTAGAGGCATATTGGCAGCTGTTGTCGTATTGGCAGGCAGCATGTTACTTGACAGCATATTGCTGGATGTCGTTATGCTGGGCGGCATGTAGCTGGACATCATGTTGTTTGGCGGCATGTAGTTGGGCATCATGTTGCTTGGCGGCATGTTGCTTGATGCCATGTTGCTTGGAATCATGTTGCTGGATATCATGTTGCTTGGCGGCATGAAGCTGGACATCATGTTGCTTGGCGGCATATTGCTTGATGTCATGTTGCTGGATGTCGTGTTGCTTGGCAGCACATTGGCAACATGTTCTTTACCAGCAAATGTTACGTTGCATTCTGATGACGTCGCTGCTGAGTGTCACAATGAGTCTAACAGAGTCTAACAGAGACAGCAGTTGAATTGATTTTTTGCGGCAACTACGCCAACCTTTGGCGCTCAATTTCACCTTCACATAACCTTACCTTTGCTTTTTCTAGCTGGCGCTCCAATTCTGCAATCTGTTTCTGCATGTTTTGAAGGACAATCTCTGCTGCTGGCGCAACGGCATGGGCACCAGTAGAAGAAGCGTGCGTTGATACCATGTTGGTAGTTGAGGGAATCAGCTTGTAATGAATGTCAGCCAATTTGGGCACACCTGTGGCGGTGTCCGCTGTGACGGTGGTGTCTGGAACGGTAACATGTGACACAGAACTTGAGGTGGTGGGTGTCTCCGACTCATTCTGCAGTCTTGGGCTGCGGCGAGGTGGCGTGCGATTCATAATTTCGCACTAAATTAAATTATCGTTGTTTGATACTGTTTGGAGTCTGGCGGCGACGTTGCAGCTGAATTTAAACTGCGTAGATTTGCATTACAGAGGTATGCGATGTAGTTTGAGACTCTCGGCACGGGAGTCTCCGGCGGCGGATGCTCACGGCAGAGGAGCGCTGAAGTGAAGACTCACTGCTTAAAGTCTGGCGGCGGCGTTGCAGGGAACTTAGACTGCGCTGATTTGCATTATACAGAAATGCGAAATAAAATTGTATTCTGTCGGAGGGTTTGCCTTTAACAGCAAGTAAAACAGTTGATTTCTACATGAAATCAAATTATAATTAAACAAATTTAAGTTAACAAAATGGTTCTTACCGCAGTGTTCTCACCCTCCTTGCGACAGATTACGATGTGAACAGATTTACGAATATTACAAATTTACGAAGTCATCATAGCGATGAATCGACAAATGTCAAACATTGGAAGTCGTGGTGAAAACACAGGGCGTTTCAAATACAAAAGGTAAAATATTAAAGGTCATTTTGCAACACTCCCAACTCTTGTCAAATGCACAAGACTTTAGGGAGCGTTTGTATCTTTGCCGTTGCTTGAGACATTTTTTGTGTGTTATTGTGCCACAATTCTTGCTGTGTATTTTTGCATTTAGTTGTGTCTAGTGTCCGACCGAATATTCGGTTTCGGCCAGTTTCGGCCCTTTTAGTCAGTTTCGGCTATTCGGCATCAATATGGCCGAAACCGAAACCGAAACCGAATAACTCTAAACACTAAAAAGTTCCTTAAAGTGGTATTAAAAATTATCTCTTTATTTATTATTTTAAAGTTGAACTTTAATATTCAAAGAATATTTATCGTATGTATACGTTATTATTATCTGTTTGAATTGTTTTGTTTTTGAAAGCTTTTAATAAAATTAAAAAAAAAAAATAAAATGTTTTTAAAAACAAATTTGTATGTAGACTTTCAGTTTCGGTTTCGGTTTCGGTTTCGGCCGAATATTACAAAAATGGCCGAAATTCGGTTTCGGTTTCGGCCAAAATTTTGGTTTCGGTCGGACACTAGTTGTGTCGTATTATTATAATAGCTGTTTTCGATTCGCCAGCGCTCAGCTCGTTTGTGAAAAAAAGTTTACTCATTTTGCTTTTATTTGTTCAATAGTTGGCAACACTTTTGTTATGACGACCACATCAATAAATAAATCAAAAAATTTTAACTGCCAATAAATCAATCGACATAATCCATTTTGAAATATTTTGAAAATAAAACAGTTGACTACTTGAAAGAATTTAATTTTGTTTTTGTACTCACATCACATTTTGGCAGAATCTATGACATTTCACCCTATCCCGTACACAAACCAACTAAAAAATAAGAACTTGCTAACGCAACTTTACTCAACTCAATCGGTAGTTGGCTTTCTCTATGCTCAACTAGCTGGAGACTGTGTTGTTGTTTTCTCATACTTGAGTTTAGGCTGGCGAATCGAACGCAGCTAATGTTTACTTTTTATGATTATGTTTATATAATATGTGTTGCAGAAAAATATTTATTTATTAATTCGTAAACCATCATAAAATAGTTTGGTTTTGCACTATCGGTACATTATATTTCAGAAATCAAACAGCTGCAACAACAAGTTCTTTGTGTTCGGCATATTTCTTTTTATGTAATAATTTATATTCCTACAAAAATATTTTATGCAATTATGTCTTTAATGTCATGTATCGAGCTCTAACCACCGAAAAAACGTAAGCGCCACCTTTTTGCGAATTATACTTTTTGATCGCTAATATTTTGATGATGTCTAAAATACATTCATATCAAATTGTTTTCCTGCAAAGTAAAGACAAGCCTCTTTATAAAGTTATCAATTTGGGGTTGTATGGGAGGTGGGCGTGTTCTTGAGTGGTTGATGCCAATTTTTCTAACACAGCTCAGTTTTGATATCATATACACATATACCCTATTTCAGGTCTGTAGCTTCAGACCTCTTGGTGGAAGAGGCCCAACCAGAAGCTGATAGCGAGAGCGCATCCTCTCGTAAAAAACTGGCTTGAGAGAGAAGTATATCCCAGGCAGGCACGGTGGGATAGATCGGGTAAGGGACGTTGGACCCATCACCTCATCCCTAACCTTTCCGGGTGGTGTGGTAGAATTCAAGGTTCAATGAATTTTTTCAGAGGTGCACATAAGAGCTTTGTGGAGCCACTCGGCTTTCACAGACAAGTCGTGTGTTCGAAGCTACCGAACTTTTGCGACGCTAGCATTGAATCAGTTTGCGTTTGATCTTCACGCAGTAAGCATCTAATGCGCAAATTGATAGGTTGAATTTTTGTATTATACACAAATACTAAGACAGAAATGGTGCGCTTATGTTGGAAGCTCTGCCAACGCTGTGCATCACTGCTTTAGAGCATACCTGTATAAATTCAAGCATGCAAGTGACCCCTACTGCACTCATTGCCCTGGTAGCATAGTAGAAGACACTGCACACATCCTCTTCGAGCGAAGCAAGAACTGATGCTTTGGTGCGCCTGGGAGAAATGGTGACACCCCAAAACTTGGTGAACTTCATGTTGAGAAGCGAAACCAACTGGTCAGTGGTAAGCTCTTTGTCCAAACGCATAATCGACGAACTTCGAATAGTCGAGCGTTTGCTTAATAGTTCAGCGTGAGATAGGAAACTATATTCGATGTTTAGGGTTCTCCCCGATCAGAGTCGACACAAAGATAAGGAGAAAATTAAGGCTCTTAACTTGACAGTCCTTTGGCCATTTAGCAAAGTTGTGCGTTGGGTTTGAAGCCCACCATGTAATAAAACCATTTCAATGAAAAGTTTAAGAATAAATAAAAGAATGATCCCCAAATCTGATGACGACTGCCACAAACTGATAATGATTTACGGATATGCACCTGGAATGTCCGAACCCTAAATTGGGATGGTGCCTCTATCCAACTGATTGATATCTTGGAAAGATATAATTCTGATATCACTGCAATCCAAGAAATGCGATGGAAGGGACAGGGTTGCTTACGGCAAGCATCCTGTGATATCTACTACAGCGGCCATGCGGAGAAGTACGAGTTTGGATGCGGATTTGTAGTTGGCAAGAGAATACGGCATCATGTCCTGCGATTCACTCCTGTGAACGAACGACTTGCCATAATCCACTTCAAGGCAAAATTTTTTAACATAAGCCTAATATGTGCGCACGCTCCGACAGAAGAAAAAGATGACGAGACCAAAGAGAGTTTTTACGAGCGCCTTGAAGACACATACGAGCGCTGCCCCCGTCATGACATAAAAATCGTGCTTGGTGACTTCAACGCCAAGGTGGGTAAGGAAAACATATTTGGTCCAACAGCCGAAAAGTTCAGCCTCCACGACAACACCTCCGATAACGGAATGAGGCTCATTGACTTCGCCGCAGCACGAAACATGGTCGTTAGTAGCACTAGATTCAAGCATCTCAATATTCATTAGGCCACTTGGCTATCCCCTGATCAAAAAACATGCAACCAAATTGATCACGTTTTGATTGACGGAAGGCACTCTTCCAGTGTACTAGACGTACGCACGATCCGTGGTGCTAACATAGACTCGGATCATTATCTTGTCGCAGCCAAGATCCACACACGTCTGTGCGCAGTTAAGAATGCTCGCAATCCTACACAAAGAAAGCTAGACGTCGACAAGCTGCAGTCAAACGGACGGCCGAAGCCTTCGCTACTCGACTCTCACTCCTGCTTCAAGAAAGCACTCCTCCGATCGACGATATATGCGGATAGTGGACGCACATATCCTACTCTATGCGTACTGCTGCCGAAGAGGTGATAGGCTACCACCGCCCTCGCCGAAACCAGTGGCACGACCAGGAGTGTCGCGACGCCACTGCAGAGAAGGACATCGCCTACAAAGCCACCCTGCAGTCGGTTGTAACGCGTGCTGTTATGGAGCGATACCGAGAGAAGAGGAGGGAAGAGAGACGCATTTTCAGGCTAATACGTCTTTGCAGGATGACACTGTACAACACCAGCAGCGCAGTGAAAATCGGAAAGGACCTCTCCCTTCCGTTCGATATCAAGCGAGGTTTCAGACAAGGTGATTCCTTATCGTGCGACTTCTTTAATGAAGTAATGGAGAAGATCATCCGAGCTGCTGACCTGAGACGCAGCGGCACAATTTTCTATAAGAGCGTTATGCTGCTGGCGTATGTTGATGATATTGACATCATTGGTCAAAATACGCGCGAAGTCAGTGCAGCATTCTCCAGGCTAGAAAAAGAGTCGAGGCGAATGGGTCTTGCAGTTAACGCAGATAAAACGAAGTTATTCGTGTCAACAAACAAACAGTCCCAGCGTCTTGGAAACCACGTCACTGTTGACAACACCTCCTTTGAGGTAGTGAAGGACTTTGTTTACCTGGGATCCAGTATTAACTCCTCCAACGATATCAGTATTGAGATTAAACGAAAGATAGCTCTTGCCAACAGGTGTTACTTTGGGCTCAGTAGGCAATTGAGAAGCAGAGCTCTCTCTCGACGAACAAAGCTGACGCTCTATAAGTCAATAATCATGCCCGTCCTACTATACGCATCACAAACCTGGACGTTGAGCAGCTCTGATGAAAGGACTTTGGGAGCGTTCGAGAGAAAAATCCTTCGCAAGATCTATGGTCCAATCTGCGTCAATGGCGAGTACCGAATGGAATATACGATGGAACCACGAGTTGTTTGAGCTTTATGCCGACATCGATATAGTCAAGCGAATTAAAATAGAGCGGCTTCGCTGGCTAGGTCATGTCGAGAGAATGAACGACGAAGCTCCAGCGAAAAAAATATTGGATTCGGTACCCAGCGGTGGCCAACGCAGACGAGGAAGACCGCATCTCCGTTGGAAAGACCAGGCATTGGATAACCTGACGGCGCTTGGAGTTTCCAACTGGCGCCAGCAAGCGCACGACAAAAGAGGCTGGCGCAAATTCTTAGACCAGGCCAAAACCGACCAACGGTTGTAAGCGCCATCTAAGTAAGTAAGTAACTTGACAGTCATCCGACAGACAAAATTAGTCCTTAAGTTTTCAGCTTAGTACTGTTCCCCCATCCCGCGAAGTTATGCCTTACGGCGGTTCCATGGGATTCATACTGGGTCGAAGATTCAATGCGGAGGTTAGGTTTAGTGAGTAGGAATCGCACACTCGCACCTGCATGGATGGTGCCTTTTGAAGGTTCCGCCTTCGCGAATAAAATAAAAAAAACAAAAGGTCTGTAGCTTAAATATTAGCCTATGTATAGAGTTTTCACTATTATGGGTTGTATGGGAGGTGCATGTGTTCGTATGAGGATGACGCCAATTTTTTTTCCACAATTTAGTTTTGATGTAAAATACAAACGTACACTGAGGGAAATATGTGTTAAAATTAAATGAAATTGTGTTCATTTTAAACGAATTTGTTTTTGAAATAGAGCTTGAAACAAATTTATTTAAATTAAACACAACTGTTCTTAAAGTTAAATTTAAAACAAGGGCTTTTGTTTTTAAAACAATGTTTTTAAATGAGAAAACAAATTTAAAACAAAAATTTTTAAATTTAAAACAAATGTTTTAAAGCATAATTTTTTCGATGCCATTTTTTAATTTTTTCCGAGTTTTTGATGACAGATTCGTAATCAGCGACCCTTGGGACCCTCCGAATACCGAATCTCAACTCCTTTCAATGAAGTTTGCATTGTATTGAAAAACTAAAATTAAGTATTGAAAAACTGAATTAGTTTTTATTTTATTTTATGTTCGATATTGTTCAAACCAATGAAAATTCAAAATTCAAAAAATGTCAAAGAAAGTTTCAAAGAAATAATGAATGCAAAAAAATTGAAAGGAGTGTATAGTTGAAATTTAAACACAATTGTTTTAAATTTTGTTTTGTAGAAACGCAAAGGCGTTAAATTTATATTTTAAAAATTTTTGTTTAATTTTAAAGTATGTTTTTTTTCTCAGTGTATCAAATTTTTTTCTGTAGCTTAAAGAGAAGCCTTTTTATGGAGTTTTAAATTTTGGAGTTGTATGTGAGGTGTCCGTGTTTGTATTTCATTTTTCTAACACGTCTTAATTTAAATGTAAAAATAATAAATACTTAATTTTTGTTTTTAGTTTCGGCAGAAGCGTATTTATATAGTTTTGAATTTTGGGTTGTTTGGAAGGTGGGCGTGTTCGTGGGTGGATGACGTCCATTTTTCTTTAACGTCTTAATTTTTATATAAATATAATAAATACTTTATTTTATTTTTGTTGCCTTGACACAAGCCTGTATATATAATTTTCAATATAAGGGTTGTATGGGAGCTGGGCGTGTACGTAGGTGGATGACGCCCACTTCATTTCGTCTTAATGTTTATATAAAAATAATAAATATCTAATTTTACTTATTGTTCAGTTCCGAACAACAACAATAAGAATTTGTTAGTTGCAAACAACAACAATAAGTTAAGTTATTTATAAGTATTTGTAGGCACACAAATAGGTAAGCATAACAGCAAAACACAAAGCAACAAGGCTAGCCAGTAACTGCCAAAAAAAAGCGGAGCTTGCAAAAAGAACCGACATATGAGTGCAGTTGAAATTCTTCATCTGTTTTCTCAGTGTGGCTATTTTGTAATACAATTCTTAAGTGCAATGTGCTGAACAATATTTCAAGGGCAGCTAAACCGCTTTTGTCAATTTTGCATTTTGTTTTTATGCTTAAATTCAATCAACAATTTTATATACACATATACATTTATATTATTTATTAGTCTTACATAATTTACTATACAATATTTGGAAATAATTTTGTATAATAAAGCATAGTACTCTGTTTGTCTTCACGTGAAATTACACTCAAATCTCCATACAAAAAATGACAGTTGTTAAACAAGCGTGAACATTTCACAACTTTTTCGTCAAAGCTGTACTATGCTTCGCTGCAGAAAATCTAGTACTATATTCCGCAACATGCATTTAGCAACATTTTTTCACGGCAATTTAATTGAACCGACCATTTATTTTGCTGTGAAAAGAAACAGTTGCCATTTCATTTAAGAAAAAAGTGCAAACAAAATAGCAATGTTTCTTATTCAAATTATATTTTTTATTATTTCTAAAGTTTTGCAATTAATCATTGCAGTTGTTGGAAATTGTAAATACGGATGCACCTTTCTGCGGTGTTGGCGGTCGCAAAACTTCGCAGCTGGCAGACTACCACATAAACTAATGATTTGTCCTGCTCCACAACAAAGCACATCATCGATATGCATACGTGTACAAATATTTATTTTGTATTTATATAATCAGAAATAATAAAAATTAAAGAACTTAAATGATTTCTGCTTCCCCTCTAATAAATTCTGGCTGTTTATTAACTTCTTCGCAACAAAATATCTGTCAAACTTTTCACGCAACAATTAAATGGATGTTGCCAGCGAAATTTCACGTAAACGAGCATAGTACTAGGCTTAAAGCCTAGTACTATGCTCGTTCGCGTGAAATTTCGGTGGCAACATCCATTTATTTGTTGCGTGAAAATTTTGACAGAAGTTTTGTTGCGAACGAACAGCTGATGGTTAGCTTACAAATTTCAACAAGAAGTAAATAAACAGCTAGAATTTATTAAGGGAAAGCAGAAAATCATTTACGTTCTCTAATTTTAAGTATTTATGATTATATAAATACAAAATAAATATTTACACGAGTATGTAAATGAATGATGTGCTTTATTGTAGAGTAGGACAAGACATTGGTTTATGGCAGCCTGCAAGCTGCGAAGTCTTGCAACCGCCAACACCGCGGAAAGATGCATCCGTATTAACAACTGCAATTATTAATTGCAAAGCTTTAGAAACAGTCCAAAAATATAATATCAATAAACTTTGTTCTTTTGCTTGCACTTTTTTCTTAAATTTAATGACAACTGTCACTTTTCACGACAAATTAAATGGTCGGTTCAATTAAATTGCCGTGAAAATAATGTTGCTAGATGCATGTTGCGGAAAATAGTACTAGATTTTCCGCAGCGAAGCATAGTACAGCTTTGATGAAAAAGTTGTGAAATATTCACGCTTGTTTCACAGCTGTCATTTTTTGTATGGAGATTTGAGTGGAATTTCACGTGAAGCCGAACAGAGTACTATGCTTAAGAAAGAAACTTTATAAATAAAGCAGTAGTCATTACACTCTAAAAGTAAAGCGTATTTTAAAGACTGCCTTTAAATCAACTTGTGCCTGAATTTAAGCATGGTTTGAATTGTAATATTTTAAATGCTTAAAAATCCAAAGAAGCATATTCGAAGTCAGCTTTTGGAAGTTGATTTTAAGAGAAGCTAGCTTAATTTAAACAAATTAATTGGTTTTTAAATTAAAAATGTCTACAATTCATCAAATGAGTCTTAATTTAAGATAGCTTGTATTGCTATTCAGGTCAGATTGTATACGATAAGGGCTGAAATTCAGCGAAGGTAAGGCTGCATTTACCATTTAACTGCCTTTAAGTAAGACATCATTGAATGCTGTTTTACAGTATAAAAAGACAAAAGTAATTTCAGCAAAAGCTGTCTTAATGCTGTTGCAGCTTATTTTAAGACAGTTTTTCACCTGATATGAAGATTTACTTTTTACAGTGTATACTCGGTGATATTCAAAAGCAACACTTTGAAGGGGTTGTTATTATTTCCAAGCGGGTTGAATAGGTCCAAGTGCCTAGTTAACCAATTAATAAATAAACAAAATAATTATTCTTAAGTCGACCACGTTCAAGGGCTTGGTTGATTACTGAATAATTAATCAAAAAGAACTCGAGCAGATTCATTTGCCTGATCGAATAATCCGTACAACAAAGGAATTGCAGTTGCGCCCACAAGACGCAACACTTATGTAGCTTTGACAGAAGCCTATTTATATAGTTTTCAATTTTGAGGTTGTATGGGAGGTGGGCGTGTTCGTAGGTTGATGATGCACATTTTTCTATCGTGTCTTAATTTTTATATAAAATGTATAAATATCTAATTTTACTTATGTAGCTTTGGCACAAGTCTCAATATATAGTTTTCAATGTTAGGGTTGTATGGGAGGTGGGCGTGTTAGTTGGTGAATGACCCCCATTTTTCGAACACACCTCATTTTATACATAGATTATACAAATACCGAATTTAAGTCTCGTAGCTTAAATATTTGCTTCTTTATGGAGTTTTCATTATTGGAGTTGTATGGGAGGTAGATGTGTTTTTCATCCGATTGAGCCCAGTCTCGAACTTGATCTTAGCTTTAAAGAAAACAGCTTAAATATCGGATTTCAGCACGATAGCTTCAAATTACGGCTGTAATCGTGTCCACAGACAGACATACATGGCTAAATGAACTCAGGTGGTGATGCTGAGCAAGCAGATATATATACTTTTCTATACCTAACACGCCTCCTTATAGGCGTTACACACGTCGTGACAAAATTAATATACCCCTTACGCGGCACACATTGTGGTATAAAAATTATTTTTTTGTTCCACTAAAAAAATCAAAATTTAAACTGATTTTTTGGTTGAGTAAAAAATAAAAATCAGTTTTTATTTTTATTTCAGAGTAATAATAAAAATCAATTTGTAATAATTGTTTTTAATTTTTATGTTTAATGCCTAACAAATAAAAATCATTATTAATTCGAAGAGGCATACAAATTCAAACAATTCGGTATGCTGAGAAGTGCTTTCCGACACATAAACATGCTGATTTTGATAATACCCCCACGGATACTGTGTATGGGGTTTCTTAAATTTTTCACGACGTGTGTAACGCCCATAAGACGTTACCATACCCCATTAGGCGTGGTAGGTAGAGGTGTCAAACTAGACTAGTAGAGGTGACACCTCTAGTGGTAGGTACAAAAAATTAAATATATTCTTGATCAGCATAACCACCTGAGTTGATTTAGCCATGTCCGTCTGTCTGTCTATAATATTTTAGCTAATTTTATTATTTGTAAGAATTGGCCTTTTGTCTTCGGCCAAGACGAAGATAACAAAGATATATCTTACTAGATTTCATTAAAAATTGAAAAATAATCATTTTTTTGGTTCCTGCTTTACATATTTTGATATGAATAAATCAATTAAAAACTGAGCAGAATTAAACCCCAAAAAAAATTCACTTCCCCAGGAACATTAAAATCTTATTTAAAAATATAAAATACATTTATATTGTATCTTCGTAATTAGTTTCGAACCTCTTCGATTTTTTAAAGTTAAAAAAACGTAATTCGTGGTTTAAAAAGAAAATTTTTTTTCATAAAATTGAATTTTAAATTCATAATTGGTGTGCCTATTATTGGTGTTTGGCTTGCATTCTTCACGCATTTTATGCATTCTTGTTAGAATAAACAATTTTCCGAATAAAGTATTCAAATTACTTTATTCTACCTTACTGTATGCATGGAATAGTCTGACGATAGATCAACACTCTTGACCGTTCTTAATACTTCATATATGAAAAAAAACCCACAAAAAGTCTTAACGACAATGCGTCATTGCAACAATGTTCTTTTCGTCGATTTAGAATTTTTTCTAATTTGGCATGCGACAAGATTGAGAACATCGGCATTTGACATGCAACACAAAGTTATTGTTTTGATTGACAGAATAAAATTTTATCAAAAAACAAATATTTCTGAATATTAGCTGCGTTTTATTCGTTCTGGTTTAACCTAATGGACGAATAGATCGCATTGGTTAAACTTTTTTAAGCTTAGCTTCTGACAGCTTGGGGTATTGTCGGCGATGACAAAATCAAACAGCTGGTTCCAAAACAATTAATAGAATTGATTCAGCAGCATATTAACGCTCGTTGGCTGGACCTAGCAAAAAAAATTAATGCAATAAAATAATTAAAAAATTATAATTGAATGTTACAAAGATTCCTCTGCTTCCATAACTGCCGCCATTCCATATTTCTTCCAAACAGGATGCTTGAAGTCTTCTTGACGGCTGCCATAGTCATCAAGCAATGCACGCATTTCCTCCTTCGTGCATTTTCGCCGGCTAACAAAAAGTTTATTTGAGGTTGAGTAGAGTTAAAAAAAAAAATGTTAAAAAATAAACTTACGATTCTTTCGCATTCATTCATCTTATTTATCGTAAATAAATAAGCACAGCTGTTTCATTTGATGGTAATGGGTGACTATGAATCAAGGAAAACAGAAAGAAATAGCGACATCTATGGAGCCGTAGCGAAACAAAAACCAGTTCAATGAGATAAACCAGCGACTGAGCAAGTTCATCGCTTTGCTATCGATCGAGGAAGAGCGTGGACTATAAAAATGTAAAAACAGGCCCGTGCATGCAGGAAGTTGTTTAGAGTGTAAAATTAAATGGTAAAAATTGATAGTCTTAAAATTACAATTAAAATTAAATTGAATTGATATGATTTAAATCGTTAACTAAACTATTTTCAGACGTACATTGCAGAAATCAATGGAGTTAGGATTAAGCAATAGCATTTAGTATTTAAGAGGCACACATGATACTAATTGTGGTAAAAAGAATAAGATATAGGTTGTCTAAAATTGTTAACGAGGAAATAAGGAAATTTTCCGAGCAAAGTCAAGAGCACTGAAATATATAAGTTGATTCGAAGTACTAAGGCGCGATTTAGTAAAAACTTGTTATCTTGGGAATGAAACTATATATTAAACAATTTATTTCGTGGCTGGCTGAAATGGCCATTAAAAAACAAATTTTTTTTTTGTTTTTTATTTCGTGGCTTAAGCCAAGACCAAATTAGGATAAGAAAGTTTTCTTCAATACTTTCATATTTTATTTTTTTTACTACGTCTGATTAGAATGAATTCAATAGCTGTTGTTGGTGCTGCTAATGCTGAATTTTGATTTTATTGCAACTGTTGATGTTGTTGCAATTTTGGTTTCTGCTGCAAGTGTTGCTGTTGTTGTAACTGTTGTTTAAATTTTGAACAGTTGATGTTAAATGTGTTGTTGTTATTGAGCGGCTGTTGTTGTATTTTTTGTTCCTGCAAAAGTTGCTGCTGTTGTATTTTTTGTTCCTGCAAAAGTTGCTGCTGTTGTATTGTTTGTTGCTGCAGTTACTGCATTTGTTGCTGGTGTTGTTGAATATTCTGTTGCTGCTGCTGCTGAATTTGTTGTGCTACTATGGACTGCTACAATGCTTACTGCTGCTGTTGCTGCGTTGGTGCATGCTGCCGTTGTTGTTACTGTTGTTGCTCAACTGGCATTTTTATTGTCTCCAAATAAAGATGCGGCTTGGTAATAGCATTCATGTCAAATTCCTTTGGAGCTGGAATTGCATTCAACTGAAAAGGCTCGGCGCTGGAATCAAATAAAGCAGCGCTTATTATCAAATGATATTGGTAGTTGTAGTGGTGGCAGAAGCTCAGCATAGAGAGCAGGTACAGCAACTAGTCTCGATGGTGGTGGAATGTGATGTTTGCGTACTGAAGCAAAGAAGGGATGAGCTGATGGGCGTGATTGCGGTGGTGGTGCTGAGACAATACTAAACATCGGTGGAGAAGCTTGTTGAAGCTGCTGATGCGGTGGTGGTGGCGGTTGCAAGGACGTTGGTTGAAGCTGTTGCTGCTGCATGTGCGGCGGATGCACTAAGCTATGCTGCAACATATCAAATGAGATATGCAGTGAAATTTTTGGTGGTGGCGCTAATGCTAGTAAATGTTGTGTATTTTATGGCCCTTAATTCGATTCAGTGGTTAAATAAAAATTTCTTGTTTGAAAAACCGATTTAACAATAACAATAACAATACCAATACAACAACAATAACAATAAAAAAGAATTTAATATTATTGTCAAAAAGAGCTGTTTCTTCCGTCGTGTTCATTTTTATATTCACCATGTTGCTGTTGTTATGTTGCAGCCGTCGTCAATGTGTGTAGACTATAAGACTGCATCTCGCGCCTGCTGCGCTTGAAACACAGCTCCTTAGTCGGCTGCATATACCTGTAGCGAGAGAGTAACTAAGCTGCACAGTGGGACTAAGGTATAAATTTGCAAAAATAATATTCATAATAAAATTGCACTGTGGGCTAAACACAATATTTTGGGAGCACAAATTTATTGGATTAGAGGAAAAGAAAAAATAATACATTAATTAAATAAATTAAAAATAAAAAAGAAATTATATAAAAAAAAATTTGTTTTCTCTGTTAATTATATAATAAAAGAAATTAGACAAAATAATTTTTTTTTCAAAATTAATTTTTTTTTCATTCACACAAATTAAATTTTATTTGCTTTTATTAATTTTATATATTGTTTTACGGTTTTTGCTGTAATAAAGCAGTTTGAATTATTTATGCCTCTATATTTTATTTTAAAAAAAAATATTTTGGTTCACCTTTGTGATTCTTCTGATTTTTAAACAAATAAATTATAACAAGAAAAAGTAAAATGTCAAGTTTAAAAGCATTTATTCGTTTTTCTCATTTGTTTGTTTGAAACGGACTCAAAGTGAAGAGCTAAAAGCCCAGTGGAGAAAAGTTAAAGCTGCATATAATGCTTGTTTGGACAAAATGCCCAATGATCAGGATTTAGATATTGAATCAATTAAAAAAAAGTATCGCGCTTGCTATCAGTCCTACATAAGGGTAGCAGGAAGAATTTCTGAGTTTTCTCAGAACAAGCCCTCGAAGCAAACAATTGCTTCAGAGCCGGCGCCAGTCATGGGCATGCCTGTGCCACCATGCGATACTGAGGTTTTCAGTGGTGATGACCTCTCTTGGCCGTCCTTTAGGGACATGTTTTTGGCCATATATATTATGAACTCGCGGCTAACGTCAGTGGAAAAGTTATTCCACTTGGATCAAAAAACACGGGGAGAAGCAAAAGAGATTGTACGAAAATCTCCTCTAACCTATGATGGTTTTGCAAAAGCTTGGCTAGATTTATCTGACCGATACGATAACAAGCGTATCATGGTCAACAGCCAATTAAAAATATTATTTAATTTGCCCCCTGTGCCAAAAGAATTTGGCACAGAACTTAAAAAAACTCAAGAGATATCAATGGTTGTATTTTTGCTCTAAAAATGCACAACATTGATATCAATAACTGGGATGCAATCTTTGTTTACCAATGTTCGACAAGATTGCCAGAGGTCACGCTCTCCTTATGAGAGCAGTCTATTTCGAATAAAAACGAAATTCTTAAATGGGCTGATCTCGATTCCTTCCTCACAAGTCGGCTAAAAACTCTTGAAACCGTGTCTTATATTCGCAGCTCTAGCGGCGCAATACCTAGACAAAACTTCACCACATCTGCCTCCAACTCTAAACCAAACCAGAGCAATTCATCTGGTAAACAATTAAATAACTACCAAGTTAAAATAACTTCAGCGAATTGAAAGCTGTGCTTTACCGAACAGCACGCATTTCCCTTTTGCCGCCATTTTCTGAGAATGGATACTCAAAATCGGCTAGCTATTATTCGCAAAAATAAGTTTTGCCTCAATTGCCTAGCCCATTCTCAAGAGGTGAAAGAGTGCTAGAGTCAGTATTCGTGTGTGATGTGCAAACAACGCCATAATACTCTCTTGCATCCAGACTCGACTCCACCCCAATCCCCTGCTTCGAGTGTTGAGGCAAGTAGGTTGAGCTCTCGGCCCAACCACCCGGGCTCTAACATACAATCCCATTCTACCCAAATATAGTCCACTAGCAATGACGTTCAACAATGATTCGCTACCACTACGAAAGTGACGAAAGCTTTCGAAATAATCCTCAGCTCGCCTATAAATAGTCAATTTTAAATAGAAGTTACAGCATTTGTGTTGTCACACTTAACTGGGAATCTACCATCATACTCCATTGATCCTTCATTGTGCCTGAGTTTGCCGGATTTACAACTGGCAGACCCGCGTTTCTTCAGAAGCGATAAAGTTGACGTACTTATCGGTGGCGATTTGTATCCTACCATCATTCTCGATGGCAATATTCTTGGAACACTTTTGTCGCAAGAAACAGTTTTCGGCTGAATTTTCACAGGCCTTGTAAAGAAATATCCAGCTTTACAACATGTTTTAGCCATTATAGTGAAGTTGCGATCGATCAACAGATTGCACGTATTTGGGAGTTGGAGGAATTCATAAAAAACAATTATTATCCTAGTCTGATAAGTTTTGTGAGGAAAACTATCAGAAAACCACAAAAGCAGATGTACCGTCAGATTCTTGTTGATCCAAAACATTCTGTTTTCCAACGAATTCTTTTTCGAAGCTCATCTGATGATATGATTCAGGATAATGAGCTCAAGACAGTTACGTTTGGCCTAAACTGTGCTCTATATTAATACATTAGAACTGTAGCACACAATAAAACAGCACTTGTCCGTTTGAGTTATACTTTATTAATGATAATTACAACGCCAACGCTGTTGCAAACACGCCATGTAGCGGCTTAATGTGCAGACTCGCTTATTGTGCAGACTCGCTTAATGTGCACATTCAGCGACTGCTTATAGCTTATTTGAATATATACAGGGTTTGAATAACTTACAGACTAATTATGAAAATATATACAAGGTGTGAATAATAACTTACAGATTAATTATATAAATATTACTACAATTCGGCCATCCTGACCAGGAGATCACCTGATCTCCAGATGAATACAAAACAACTTTAACTGTTTGACCCTGATCTCCCTTTGAACCATGGACGAATATTTGCAACGGCCCACACTCCTTTATATGGCGTTCGTGATTGTTGGAATCCGTCAACATCTGCGATAAGATATCGATCATGTCTCAAAACTTTTGTAATTTTATACGGTCCTCGAAATTTAGGAATTAATTTTTTAGAAACTCTAGCGTGTGAATCGAAATTTTTGACCATTACATAGTGTCCCCCAAAATATTTTTTTGGTAGTTGCCGTTTTTTGTCTACATATTGTTTATTATAAGCTTGTGCTCGTTTTTGATGTAACGCAGCTTTCTCACGCAATTCCCCATGACTTAACTGTTCTTTACCTTGTTCGACTTCATTTAAACATTCACCTAACATATCTATCACTTTTCCTCTCTGTTTAATGCCAAAAAGCATTTTACTTGGATGTTCTTTTATTGTTCGATGCATTGAATTATTGAGTGTATACTCAACTGTTTCTAAGACAGTATCCCAATGAAGTGCCTTTTCAGGATCGGTCAATTTTGCTATCATTGGTCCCAAACTCCTATTCACTCTTTCGACTTGACCGTTTGCCTGTGGGGAAGCGGTTGCTACTTTTATGTGTTGTACATTATGTCTTCCTAAAAATTCCCTGAACTCATTGGACGTAAAACTACTTCCTCTATCTGAAATTATAATTTTTGGGCGACTATATGCTCTAAAATAATCACTAGTGCTTCTATTACTTCCTTTGTATTCGTAGTTTTAGTAGGATACAGCCTTACAAACTTTGTACAAGCATCAATCACAACTAAAATGTGTTTTTTGGATCGAGAATTGTCAACTGGTCCATAGTGGTCTACATGCACCACCTCAAAAGCTAAATTTCCCTTAGGTATATTGTGGAGGAACCCTTCTTCTCGGCCGTGTTTAGTTGAATAAACAATGCATTTTAAACAATTTTGTATGTGTTTAGCTACTTTATCTCTTATTTTAGGGAACCAATAGATTTTTTAAATAAGCTCGCTGGTTTTATCTATGCCTATATGACCCATTTCATCGTGATACTTATAAACGACATGATTTTCCATATCCTCTGGAACACAAAACAAAACTGTACCGTCACTATTTTTTTTATAAATAACTCCATATCGCATCTCATATTGACAATGTTCAGAATTTTGCATATGTTCACGCAATTCAATCAATTTTTTATCTTTACCTTGACAGATGATAAGGTTTTCCTCAAAAGTGTTAGGCTCTAAAACCAACACATTATTACACCGACTTAACGCATCTACGTGTTGCATGCGAGCACCGGCACGATGCTCTAACACATAATCGAAGTTTTGTAATTCTAAAGCCCATCTGGCTATTCTAGGGTTAAGTTCCTTTTTATTAAGGGTCATTGTTAAAGAATTGCAGTCCGTTACAATTTTAAACTGTTTACCCTGAAGATACACACGAAAACGTTGTAAAGCGTTTATTATAGCCAATGTTTCAAGCTCAAAACTATGATACTTGGCTTCGGTTTCAGTCGTTCTTTTCGAAAAATAAAATTCTGGATGCAACTTACCATCTTCCTTTTTTTGCATAAGAACGGCTCCGTAACCCATGGAACTAGCATCACAATGTAATTCTGTAACAGCTTTCGGATCATACAGTGCGAGGATCGGTGATTCTATCAATTTTTTCTTAAGAATCTCAAAAGTCTCTAGTTCTTTCTGTCCAAAATTGAATTTATTATCTTTTTTTGTTAAGTCATATAATGGTTTAGCTAATACAGAAAAATTCTTGATAAACCTCCTAAAATAAGAACACAATCCAAGAAAACTTTGTACCGTGTGAAGTTTTTGTGGTACTGGAAAGTTTTTTACTGCCTCAATACCCTTTTCATCAGCTTTTATTCCTTCTCCCGTTATCGTGTAACCTAAATACTTCACACTTGATTGTAGAAATTCACATTTATCTAGTCTCAGTTCGAGTTTGTTATCAACTAATCGCTTAAAAACTTCAGTTAGTATTTCTAAATGTTCGGATAAATTTTCGGTTGCTATCATTATATCATCTAGATATATAATCAATTTGTCCTCACGTATCATATCAGCAAAAATTTTATTAACGAATCTCTGAAATGTCGAAGGGGCATTTTTTAGCCCAAACGGCATTCTCAAAAACTCGAACTGTCCTAATGGGGTAATGAAAGAAGTAAATTTTACTGAATCAGTTTGCATGTACACGTGAAAAAATCCATTCTTTTAATCTAATTTTGTGAATAATTTCTTCTTTGCCAGCCTGTCTAACAAATCGTCAATAAGAGGGATCGGATAGTTATTTTTAAATGTCACCTTATTTAATGTGCGATAGTCAATACACATTCGTAAATCACCAGTTTTTTTTCGAACTAATACAATTGGTGAAACAAATTCTGACTCGCTAGTTTTTATATAACCTTTATTCAAATATTCATCTAATAATTTCTGCAGCTCTGCCTTTTCTGTGTATGAGAGTCGCCTAGGAGGACAATTAAAGGGCTTTGCATTTTCTAGCACTAATTTCATTTCGCACTTCACCAATGGTTCATTAGGACGATCAGGTTTTAAATAATACAAATTAAAAATTTCTTCAAACTGCTTTTTCTCTGAATAGCTTACATTGTCACCAATATTTAAATTTATTTCATTTTCAACAAAATAATCAACTAACAAAAGTGACTCATCAAACATTTCTTTATTTTCTGTTTTTGTATTCTTCTCAATTTTATCTTCTACTTTAAGGTCACTTTTTTCCAATTCATTTTGCTTTTCAATTTCTTCTTTTTCCATTTCATAACATTTTTCGATTTCTTTTTGACTATCAATTTTAAAATTACCATCACATTTTATTTTTTCTTTACATTTCGCAAATAAATTATCAATTTCTATTTTAGAAATAAAATTAGAATTACTAGCCCGTTCGATTTCATAACATTCTTCGATTTTTTTTTTATTTTGAATTTTAAAAACAGTATCGCGTTCATTACGTTTTCCACACAACCTTTCAATTTCCATTTCTGAAATCAACTTTAAATTACAAGCTCTTAAATAATCTCTTCCTAAAACCACTTCATAACCCATAGACTCATCAGCAACAACGATTAATTTCAACACAGTACTTTTATTATGAAAAATTAAATGACATTCAATTGTCCCAAAAATGTTCAGTTTACAACTATTAATTCCAAAATAACTTAAATTATGAGGCAAAAATTCACTTATTTTAAATTTATTTTCGGCGCAGCATTTTTTTACGAAGCTAATCGGGCTTCCTGAGTCTATGAGGCATTCTAAGGGTAATACAAATTCGTTATTTTTATATCTGATATAAAATTTAAAACACCTTACATATTCGTTTTGCTGCAGAAAATTAACTGCCCTCTTCCGTTCCGGACAAGCCACTACCTGATGACTCATACTGCCGCAGCCGAAGCAGGCACCCACTTCTCTTTTTGGCTTATTGCACTCTGCTGCCAGATGCCCAATTGAATTACAATTGTAGCAGCGCACCGCCAATTTTTGTTGCCCTCCAGAATTATTCCGCTTGACAGTCGTAAACATACGCTGTTTAAGTTCTACATTTGCGACCGCTTGCAGCAGCTGTTCCTTTGTAGAAAAACACTGGATACTGGCTTGCACCTTCAGTTGAGTATCTGGAATGCCCTCAATTATATGATCCAATAGTTCGTCTTCTTCTATTCGTACTTTGTTGGCCAACACAATCTTTTCGCCATACTAGTCCGCAAAACATTCAGTTGGATTCCATTTCCTGGCTTCAAATTTTCGTCGCAGTATCAATTTATTTTCTTTTGTTCCGAAAAATGTTTGTATTTCGTACAACAAGTTGTCTACGCTTTCAGCAACAAAACTTGGTTTTGAATATAGCCAAGCCTGTGCTTTACCCTTTACTTTGCTAATAAGCAGCGCACGCAACATTGAATCGTTTACGTTGTAAACATCGCGTAGGCTTTTAAGTTGCGAAATCCATATGTCAACATTTTCGCCTCCCTCAAACTCAGGCAACATGTCTTTTATTATGTTAAACGACACTGTCATGTTGACAACCGATTCAGCGCCACACGTTGACGATTTTTCTATGTTTGCTGACATCGCGCTCTCCGAAGCTGCTGCTGCTACTCTAGGTGTCATTGTTGCGATCTTGCTCACTGCAACTGCTGAAAATTCGTTAGAAACATTTTTCGAATTTGCGCATCAAGTTGATGGTTTTGCTGAATTTGCTGCCATCTCATTCACTGAAGCTGCTGCTAATATCGGTGTTGTTGTTTCAATTTCGCTCTCTGCAACTGTTGAAGCTGAGTAACACACATTTTTTGAATTTGCATTTTTGGCAACTTCGTGTGACAATTTATGTTGCATTTCGTTCATCAGCATAATTTCCCTTTTGAATAAAATATTTTCTTTTTCAAGTATTGCTTTTTCGCGTTTCAGCAGCTCGACTTCTCTCTTCAAATTTTCGTTCTCATTAGCATGTATTGTTTCTGCATTGGAATGGACATCAGCTGCGCAGACTTCAATGCCGTCGTTGCCTCGTTGTTCTTCGTTGCCATGTCGTTCTTCTTCACCATATTGTTCCTCGTCGCTGCTGTCCGTTTCGTTGCCACCTTCAACCGGGCACTCACCACGCTGATCAGACGGCACAGTATTGATTCGTAAAATCAATGTCGCCTTAGTGCCACTTGACGGCAACCCAAGTTCTTGCAGCCAACGACGTAGCTGCGGTACAGTGTACTGACCCGGCGCAATTTGATTGTTCATGTTGCTGCTTAACGAAAATCGGTGCTGCTGACGCGTTTGACTCTTTTTCGTTGCACGGGCTATTTTATTTATTTTGCCGGCGTTGTTCACAATTTCGCGAATGTGGCTTAAGCAAATATTGTTGTATAATTTTAAATTAGAAATTTTCCACACTTTTGATAAATTTTAATGCGATCGTTTTGCCCATAAAACTTTTCAAGTTTTTAATCAAATTTTGTGGCTTTTGGATAATAATCCCACTTCTGAAATATATGTAGCACACAATAAAACAGCACTTGTCCGTTTGAGTTATACTTTATTAATGATAATTACAACGCCAACGCTGTTGCAAGCACGCCATGTAGCAGCTTAATGTGCAGACTCGCTTATTGTGCAGACTCGCTTAATGTGCACATTCAGCGACTGCTTATAGCTTATTTGAATATATACAGGGTTTGAATAACTTACAGACTAATTATGAAAATATATACAAGGTGTGAATAATAACTTACAGATTAATTATATAAATATTACTACAGAACCATGCTAGAGCTCACGATGTGGAAAACGCAATAAAGGCTAGAAATGAGCTTATCGCTGCTTTAGGCTTTGCAGGTTTTACTATGCGAAAATGGGTGCAAATGCTTCAAGCATTTTGGCAGACCTAACTACTGAGCATCTTTTTCATGAAGACCTTGTAAAGTAAGAAGATGCAAGCTGCGCCAAAGCGTTTGGAATTCGTTGGATGCCACTTCAGAACTTTTCAATTTTACCGCTTAGCGTCTTGAGATTAAATCATCGTATACAAAACGTGAAGTACTATCAACAATAGCCCAACTATTCGATCCTGCAGGTTGGCTGGCACCTATTGTGGTGACAGCAAAAATTCCAATGCAGCGCATCTGGTTGGATGAGATAGATTGGGATGAAAATCTCCATATATACAGTTTTCATTCTGGCAATCTTTTTTGCAAGGTTTTCACCTAATTCCGACGTTGAGTTTCACGCCTTTTGCGATGCTTCTTAAAAAGCATACGCAGCGTCGATTTATACTAGCGTAAAACAAAATGAATTTGATGTCAATCATCTGCTTTATGCGAAAAGTAAAGTTGCTCCAGTCAAGACGATCTCACTACCGCGTCTTGAATTATGTGGTGCAGCAATTCTCGCGGATATGGTAGAGACCTTATTATCGCACCTTGAAATTGAAAGGCAAAGCTTATATTGCTGGACTGATTCCACAAAAGTGCTTGCATGGCTTTTTAAGCCCCCCTGTTCCTGGATGACCCTTCGTAACCAAGAGATTCTAAAGTGGCAGAGAAGGTCGGAATTCACAATTGGTTTCATGTAGACACACATGAGAACCCTGCAGATTAAGCAACGCGTGGAGTTAAGCCATAAGAGTTAGTCTATAATACTCTTTGGTGGCATGAACCTTCTTGGCTCTCGCTCGAATGATCAGCATAGCCAAGAATGACGCAACCTCTTGCTCTAGAAACTTCGCTTGAGCGCAAAGCTGTAAAAATACACTTTGCATCTTTTACGAAATATGAAGACATTTTAGAGCAGTTTTCCTCGCTATCGCGTGGATTGAGAGTATGAGCTTACGAGTTTCGCTTTCTACATCGTTCCCACCCCAAGTATCGTGAGCAGGACTGACACTCTCAAACATTTTATTCTACCAAATTTTATCCAAAAATTTACCAAAATGAAAAGGAATGTACCAAACAGAGAACTACATGAGACCATTCGTCATTTTTTGCCACTCGAATAACAATCGTCGTCAGCCACAATCGCACAAAAAAAAAAATGCATGCATACTAGGGATGTCGGAAAAACATCGATGCATCGAAAATATCGATGTTTTGCTTTGATGCATCGAGCAATTTTCACTCGATGTTTGAATAGCCGATGCATCAGTGCATCAACGTTTTTTAAATATCGAAAACTGACATCACTGGTACAGCGAACTGCCATTTATATTTTTCAATGTGGAAAAAAATAAAGCGAGCATTCACAGGTTTTCTTATTATAACTCTCTCTCTGTAAGTCAAATTGAGAATAGATTTTTAAAATATAGATTTATAAAAACAATTTAGGGAGAGTTTTGGAGGACTTAAAATTGTAAATTTTTACGATTTTTGTGTTTAAACGAAAACGTTTTTGACGTGATTCGATAGTCCATTAGAAACATAAATAGCTCAGGTATAGTAATTTATTTGAAATTATGTTCAATTTTGCTAATAACATATTTTGTTGCTTAGTAAAATCTTAAAAATCGTCTACAAATCGATGCATCGATGTATGCCCTCCAATGCATCGAAAGATATCGATGCATCGAATCACAGAAAAACATCGATGTATTTTTCCCACTGACAACCCTAATGCATACCACTCGAGTTCGTAAACAACGATTGCTGCTAAGCACAGTATGTGACGACTGCAAATCGATACAAAGGCAGCATACAGACAATGCTAACATTCGAATGTTTCGCTGGAAGCTCGAGCGTTTGATGCTTGACTCGAGCTCGAGTGGAATTTTATTTTTGTTTTCTTTGTTTTTTTTTTTTTGTCTGGCGTTTTGTTTGTGCGCAGTGTTTTTTATGCTTTCATTGCGCTAGCGCGATGATCTGCTTTAATGAACATTTTTGCTACGTTTTCATTATTTAAGAAGAAACAAATTTAATAACTTTTTTTCTGTTGTTTATGTTGTCTATTTTCTGTTGTTTTGTTAATTGAAAAAACACAAAAAAGTTACTCGCTGTCGATTCCACACATTTTTCAAAATAAAAAACAACCCTCACTCTATCATGTGCGCCGACTCAGCGGCTGCTGTTGTTTATGTGTGTTCAAGAACCAAAACAAAATTCACACTCGTTGCTATGTTGTGTTTGCATGATGTTGTTTTTGTGTTTTTTTTTATAATATATGCACGAGCGCTGATGCTAATTATGTTTGTGTGTTTCGTTTAACGAAAAAAAAAAATAAAAATCAAATGCATGAAATATATATTCTTCCTTGCGTTAAAAAATTTTTTTCTTCAAAAATTAGACAAATATGCAAAACCAGCAGCAGGAAACCAGGACTGACCTATGCGGACTTCGAGCAGATTTCTATGAAAATGTATGAAGACACTTTTCTCGATGTAGTGCCTGCCTGACTGTACTTATCCATCTTACCGATCCATCAATTTCTTCCCTAAGCTGACGATCTAAGACCCATTTAACATTGATCAAGACTTGAAATCAAGTCTGTGAGCTTGTAGGCAATTCGCCGCACATCGGAATCGACGGAATGGAAAAAGAACATTGAAGCTGTACCGTCCATAGTATAATTAACGAAGTAATAGCAGGATTGAACGTACTCTCTCTGTCAGTAACCTAAATGTCAAAATCGGCCATCTTGGCGAATGCAGACAAAGCAAACAAGCCAAAGCAAACAAACAAATCTAAATTCAATGAAACATCGTGTTGTATTAAGTGCAAATAACATTTAATATTTTCGTTGTGATATTGTTTTATTTAACAATAAACTAGATAAAATAAATATAATACAATAACTGAGGAATAACAGTGACTTCAAGGTGTTTGCAGCGAATTGTTCTAAGAGGTCCGAGTTTAAGCAGCAGCAACAGTGATTGCAAACAGCATCCAATGAATTGCAGTTTATTCAATTTGCACTTTTAATTATATTCATTATTACTTAAACAATAACAATAAAAATTATATACAAAGCGACAAATCACAATTTTCTACAATTATTTAACATAAACACGCGGGAGTTGGTAGCGCATCATTGTTTACATTTTGCCTATTCTTAGCGTTCTACTCGTTCGTAGATTTTGTATGAGCTCTCAACTTCGTTTTGACAATCACGGTAAGCTGCGTTGTTGGCTGTGCTCTTTATTTTATTTTTCGCATATCAACGTGCGTTTTGTTGAGCTGCAGCTATAAATTTATGCTTTTTCATATATGCAGAGCATTTTTTTTGGTATTGTTATTAATTTATGTTTAACAATTGAAGGGCTTATTGCAAAACCATGATATGCCACAATGCTTTAAAAGTTCGTATTTTATGTTCATTACGTTCCTTGATGCATTATCAATATCCACTGAAAATATTGCGACCATTACCCGATCAATTTTGGCCCTATACGTAATAGTTCTTGTAAACATTTTAATGATTTCATACAAATATACATGTTTTAAAAACTTTAATGTCGATTATTTCGAAATATTTTTTATGTGGCATATCATGTTTTTACAATAAGCCCTTCAATTCATTATTTGATGTTTTTAAGCCTCAACAATTGTTTTATTTGCTTCTATTTGCTGTTTTTATTTCATAGAAAGCAAACAAAGAAGAAATAAACTTGAATTCAAGTCTTAACCAATGTAAAAGGTTTCGTCAAGTTCAAAGGAAAACGTAAAAAAACTTATTTTCATGTCTTGATCAATGTAAAAGGGGTCTAAGCATTAACATTTAGCAAGTCATTTTGCTGATTTATTTGAAAGATTATTTTCAATCATAAGGGCGGTGCTGCACAAGAGCAGGATTGATATAATTTTTACACAATCATTTTTTTAAATGTAACTTATTTTAATTTTTCATCAATTTTAAATTTACCAAACCAAATATATTAATATATATATTATATTACCAAACGGTAATATTTTACCAAAACGGCAGCCCCGATCATGAGTCTTTTTCAAAAAAATCAACATGCCTAGAAACGGTAGGAATCAAATTTTTGAAAACACGATTGGTACTCTTATGTCAAAAAATAGCTTTTCCAAACGAATATCACTGTTTGGAAACAAAACAGATAATTGGAGCAAAGAGTTTCATTCTTGCTCTTGCGTGTTGGTGGACGGCTAGCCTCTTCACCAATCCTATCATATGATAAAGCATCCAATTATATTATCATATAATTGCCACTTTTCACGCCTTTTAGTAAGTTTTGTCCATGAGATTTCACTTCATGGAGGGAATCAATTAGTACTTCGACTTATTCGGATGCAATATTGGATCCCACTTGCCAAAATTCTTATAAAATCAACTTTGCACAATTGCAAAACTTGTGTAATCCACATGAAACGCCAACGAACACAAATAACGGCTGCGCTGCCAGCTGAGCGAACTGTCATTTCAAGGCCATTTTCTACGACTGGTATTGGCTTCGCGGGCCTATTCGACTTTAAAAGCTACATTGGTAGATCTTGTCGAATAAGTAAGGGCTATGTTTGTTTGTTTGTGTGCTTTTCAACTTAGGCAATTCATCTTGAAGCCACTAGCGATCTATCAACCGCTACTTTTCCAGCAGCTTTCTCTCGATTCATTGCGAGCCGTGGCTGCCCAGCTAACGTATACTCCGACAACGGTACAAACTTTGTTGGATCGTCAAACACGTTCAAAAAGGATTTCAAAGCCTTCTTAACTGCGTCACATGATGCAATACTATCCCATCAATAGTATGCAATACTATTCACATCAAGAAATTGCATGGCACCCATATGGGAGGCTTATGGGAAGTTGGAGCAAAAAGCTTTAAGATGCATCGAATAGACTGCATAGACTGAATCGAATCGAAGCGTGTCTTAATTTGAGGCCCTTTCCACCATGTCCGAAAATCCTTCTGATTTTCAGTCTCTCATCCATTCATTTCATTCAGGTCATTTCTTGGTCGGCGGCCCACTGCTTTTTCCAGTGGAGGCAGAAATAACTGATCAGCCTCTGACTCTTGTCAATCGTTGACAAAAAATCAAGGCGATGCAACAGCACTTTTGCCACCGATGGAAAAATGAATACCTGAAAGAGATGCATCGGCGTACGAAATGGAAAACTCCTCAATTAGACATCAATGTGTCGATGACCTAGTTGTTGTCAAAGATGATAATTTAGCCGCGAATGAATGCCGAACCGGTCGAATTTTGAAAACCTATGTCGGTAGCGACAATAGAGTCCGTGTTGCGGACATCCGCACCGGGAGAGGTTGTAAACGTTTCTTTACTTTTCTTTTCTTTTTGTTTCCGTCTCGTTTTAGGATGTCAACCACCAACATCGTGCCTGACTTGCTGGAAGAGATACTTCTCCAAACGGACTCTGAGATGGTGTTGAGCGAGACCGACACGGTACAAGAGCGTGTACGAGGCCCCGCAGCCAGTGCTCCTTCGTCATTGAGTTCAGTGCGAAGTGTGCTGCCCCGTGTGGTCCCCGTGGTGAATCGCAGCAACATGATCCCAGTGTCACTTGTGCTCCATGGAGCATAATCCTATGTCATGCCGGCGGTTCATAGCTATGAACCTGGAAGACCACATAAATTCACTTTAATAAACCTGGATAACTTTCTTGTTTATCAAAAAGGTGCAGATTGTTTAGGCCGCAACCCTAAATACAAACGGTACAAGATTAATACTCACAAAAAAGTAAGAGATCAAGTTCATACTTACCGACTAGTTCCAGTATCGATTCTCGACAGCCGAACGAGTGTGCCTCGGAGGTGTCTTCGTCTCCTTTAATGGCGTCCTTCCTTCTTGATTTTTTTCTGGAATCAACGAGACGCTTATATTTGGAAGCTCTTTTGTGATCAGCAAATAACCTTTTTGTGATCAGCAAATATTTGTACCATCCATCGAAATATTTCTCCTTGTTACTCAGATCCACCTATTGGAAGAGAAAAAAAAGTAAGTTATAAATAAAGCTAATTACTGTTAATGCAAAATGTACTTACCAGAGTTATTTTTTCTTGTTTCGTGAAACTGTGAGTAACTTCTTGGGCACCTATCGCACAAGAATTTACGTGTAATTTTAGGCTGACGGCACTTAATTAAAACTGCACATATTGCAGCTTCAAAGCCAGCCTTTGCCGTGAGAACTCACGAGGAACAAATTGCCAAATCTGTTTATGGTCCTATCGAAGCCGTCAAGTCAGCCGAAGATAAGATAATGAATTAAAGTATCAACTCACCGTATTGCCACCAGTTAAGAAGGTAGGTTGATTAATTCATTATATTTGTAATAAATGATCACAGTTTACAGGGGGGGATCACAGGGGGATTACTAAAAAGAATTCAGTGCTAAGAAAAGAGAAAATAAAAAAAAACCCATAAGGAAACAAGTTTATTTAAATTTTCAAGACATTTTCCTTCATAACAAGTGATTTCAGATAGCCGTCGCGGCACACACATACTCACATGAAATCAAAACGATAGGAAAATATTTATTTTATTAACCATACAAATATTTAATAAGCTGCAGCATATATTAACTTAATTTTTTTTGTTATTATATCAAATTTTTTTTTATTTTATAGTAAGTTAGGCTGAGGTTTGAGCGGAATTCCAAAATTTGGAATTCGGGTTAAAAAAATACAGCCGGATTAGTGAGAGCGCATTTTTAATTTTCGCCTTTTTTTTTTCTTTGTTCACAAACTTTGAACGCGTTTATCTCGAAACCATGTTTTTCGTACTGGTTGCGGCACTAGCGGCAAAAACATATATAGAGAAGACATTTGATGACGGCGATTTCGTATTCGCTCAAAAATTTGTAAGATGCAGCTAAGAGGACGGCACATAATGGAAAATGAAATGTTTATACAAAGTGTTGGAGCAACATTGCTTGTAAACATTTTGAAGTTGCAAATATATTTCCAAACCTGTTTGTTTGGTAGCTCTCATCTACATTTGAGTTGCTGCTGACAGAGAACTTCTTTCCCTTTTCTCTTGTCAATTTGTTTCCTCCCCTATGCCCAATGCTTTATTTTGTTTGTTGGTTTTGTTGTTGTTCTTAACTATGGTCATTGTTGTTGTTCTTATTAGCTGCCGTATACAATACACTTACTGATTTCTGTTTGAATGTGTTCGTGCGTGCTATAGCTGAAATGGAAAAGTTATAATTTTTGATATTTTAGCATTTTGCCGATCTCATAGAAGTTGCTGTGGAAAAAACGCTGTTAATTAATTTTAATTTTAATTTTAATTTTAATTTTAATTATAATTTTAATTTTAATTTTAATTTTAATTTCACCTTATTTTGAAGAGCTGGAGGAGATATTCGGCAGTAAGCCTTTGATTGCAAATGTGCATACATTGCACCTAGGCAGAGGACCCGTTTCGAGTCTTCAAGATGTTAGTTCGGTTTTAAATGAACCAATTGACATGGACTTCGAAGTGAGTGACCTTTTTGAGCCGATTGAAGTGCCATCTTCTTTCCTTCCGGTATCACCTGACTTGCCTGATCCCAACTTACCTTCAACATCAGCTGGAGCTCGAAGCAACAAGAGGAAGTCACCGCGTGAATGTTATCATGCTGCTAACAAAATTTTAGATCCTATAATTTATTTGCTAAAGACCACAGTTTTTTACGATGTTAATTTTTTGAGAAAACACCGATTTATTGTTTCTTCGGTCTGAGAGACCAATGCGCGAGTATAGGAATGTTAAATAAAAAAACTAAAAATTACAACTTTGATTTTTATTTTTGGCAAAATCTGAAATAATAATTTGATATTTAAGCTGCTCACTTAATGGGGGCATTCGATTTTAGAATGTATAATGAAACAAGTATGTATTTTATGTATAACAAGAAATGTATTTCTATATAATGTTTTTTTCTAATAAGTCAGTAAAAAGTAAATCACGCCGATCAACTGCTCCAATGATTTCTTGAGGAGAATCATTATTTAAAATCTCTTCCAGTGGATCTGCAATAGTTTCATTGAACAAATCATCCTTCATTATACATATGTTATGCAAAACGCATGCACTAACTATGATATTTGTTAGAGTACGCAAATCTGTTTGTTCTGTGAACTTCAAGAGTCTCCGAAAACGTCCTTTTAGTAAACCAAAAGCATTTTCTACTATCATTCTTGTTGAAGAATGAATGTAGTTAAATTTTCTTTGGCTTTCAGTAAGATTTCCATAATCTTTAAAGGGTGGTACTCGCCAACTTGTAGCAGGATATGCGGAATCACCCAGTAAGAATTTTCCACCATGAAACAGCTCATCATAGTTGCTTTCTGTTCTTCTATAAAGATCAGATCAGCGAAGAACTCTGCTATCGTGCAATGACCCTGGCTCGCCGCATGTGATGTCTATGAATTTTTTGTTTGCATCATCAACTGCTTGTAGAACCAAACTATAATTTTGTTTGCGATCAAAATAGTCTTCTTTTGAAACTTTTGGTGCTTTTATAGAGATGTGCGTGTAGTCAATAGCTCCAATCACATTTGGTATCTTCTGCTTTTGCTCAAAATTTTTGCACGTTTCCTCTGCAGCAGCTCCTTGCGGCCATTTCACATAGTTGTGTCCAATGGAAATAAGCCACGACGTCACGCGGCGTACAGCTACCCACGCAGAAGATTTTGACACTCCAAATAAGTTGCCAAGCTGCCTAAAAGTGACCGTGTTGCTGATGTACCAAATGTACATGTAAATTGTTGTTTTTCTTCCAATTTTTAATCTTCTTCCATTGGTTAGTTTCGGCAAGAACTCAGAATGTGAAAAAGTTGCTGAAATGAAAAAGTTTTTAAATAATTAACTCAAAAAACAAGTATCGTATTCATACCTATAAGGTATTCAACAGTTGGCCGCTGTAGCCGCATATGGCACTTGAAGTCCTCATTACTAAATGAATCAATTATTGCCACATAGTTTTTGCATTTAGGATGAGCCTCACACTCCGATTCTTCAGAACTAGAGCTTGAAGAATCCGAAGATATTAAATTGAGCAAATTTTCTATTTCGCGTTCATCTTGACAACTTCTTGAGCTCCCCAACAATAATTCCGATATCTAAAATAGATAAAAATATGGTTATTTAACATTTATCTTAGATGTTCTCCAATATATAAGTAGAATTGTTTGTTTACTTACTTGTGTTTCCTCCAAGCTATCCATTTGAGTAGAAAATTTTATATAAAAATTCAAACACAACAATTTGCACAGAACGTGAAGAATGTATGAAGTTATATTAATTATTTGACAAGTGATAAGCAATGCTGCCAAGTTTTGACGAGAAATGTTAAGCGGAATACTAAGCGAAGATGTGCGTTTTTTTGGGCAAGCGTATATAGCGATACCAAAAAAACGCACCTATTATCTTTTGGCACAAGAAATCTAAAAATTCAATTTTTTTTTTAATTTCACACCCGACGTAATCACAAAATTTCATAGCACTTAAGTTAATATAAGGTCTTTAAAATAATTTAAAATAAATAAAACTCTTACGCAATACCAATGCATATAAAAAAGTTGACAAAGTGGTCAAAAAGCTAGCAATTGACAAAAGCACAAAACAATACCGCAGAAAGTAACTGCCCAATCAGCCAAACAAGCTTGGAATAAGCTTTAAACAAGCTTACAAACGCAAGCTTCAAGCTTGGATAACGCTTTCATTTACTATTGTAGAACGCTTACATGTAATTGTAGGATAAACGAAAGTGAACCCTTGGAATAATATTCCTTACTTCAAGCTTAATCCAAGTGTTGTTTATACAATTGGATATAAGTGTTTTAATACGCTTTTTCCAAGTGTGCTACATTCAACATATCAATTAGCACTCGCGAAAATTTTGCGAAAATTTTTATTCCGTGGCTCAGTTGGTAAGCCACTGGTTATTTGATTTGTTGTGATTTGGACATCCAAGGTTCAATTCCCAACCGGAACATTTTTATTTTTATTTATTTTTTATTTTCATTTGTTAAAATTGAAGCATATATTTATATGAAAAATTGCATGCCTTCAAAAATTTTTGTGTTTGCTACCCTAGGGATCGAACGCGCGAACCACCGCATATGAGTCGGACACTCTAACAGCTTGCCGTAAGCCTTATGGCTGCTGAGCGAACAAAATGAGTATAAAATACATTTATGCATGTATGTATTTATATATGAGAGCATCACAACTTTGAACACTTGTAAAACTATAACCGTTGTCAGCGTTTCCTAAGTATGATTGCAAAACACTTACTTAATGCAAGCCTTTCCAAGTATTATTGTACATCACTTGCTTTTTGTGTTTTACGCAATATTTATACAAAGGAACTTGGAAATTTATTACCTAGGCAACTGTTTTTCAAGCGTGCTTGGATAAGGCTTGCTTTTTGTATTGCATGTAAGCTTAATCCAAGCACTATTTCTAAATGGCTGATTGGGTGGTAATTAGAAAAGGACTATAACAATAACAAAACAAGTGAAAAAAAACCGAGGGAAAATTTTCACACATAATCGAAGACAATTTATTTGGGTTATAGAACTGGATAATTGTGTGGAGTGCAAATATCTGCCACATAGCTCTAATATCGCTTCATCGTCGGTAGTGTCACCTTCTATTTGTAATTATTCAATGGTTAAGCCTATCAAATTAAGCCCAATAACAAAAAACACAGTACAATGTCGAATCTTACAGCCCTATTCTGGCAGCTTAACTGAGCTCACCACATTAACAAAATAGTTAATATTAACACCTTGTTAAGGTTTTGTATTCTGGCGAAAAATTTAAAGCTCTTTTCTTAACTATTTTGTTAATGACCAAAAGCATCTTAACAACGAGTTTTATTTCAATGTTAAGCAAATAAATTGATGTGTATACGTAAAAATATCAATATAATATTGAATAATAGTAAAGTAATGTAGCAATATTGAAGAATGGAATAACTTTTACTTCTTTTTAAGCGATCACACTGAGCAATATGAACGAAAAAAAACTTCAAACGCCTTTCAATTAACGCCTTCATTACAAATAATGTAAGTAGATTTTAAATCTAAGCATATAAAAGTATCACTTTAAACATAAAATATGAAGCAATCTATAAATTTGTTACTTCATAACATTTATTATTCTTCTTGCAGAAATAATAAACTCTGAAATAAGTGTAAGAAACAACAGCTGACGCTTGGTATGTATGTCATTTGCATTTTCACCATGCGTGGTGAACTTTAAAAGCTTTTTAAAGCTATCAAGTTGTTAATGATATGTTAGAATACGAATATTTACATTACATAACAAGAACATTCACAAGAGATTCTTAACAACGCCGTATTAAGTTAACAAGCAGAATAGGGCGGTTAGTATCTACACTCAAATCATTCTCCTGACATGCATTTCTTTCGGCGATAGCCTATTTTCTTTATTAAAAAAATATTTTTAAGATCAAAAGGTAAAATGGCCATTTGTTTTAAGTTTTCGATTTTTTATGAATTTTTTAAAGGCAGTCTTGACTTTATGACTTTTTATGTGAAAAAATAATTTTTCCAAAATATTTCCTTTAATAGCGCAAAAACTGTTCATCCAAATGTACAAATTTATTAAACAAACATGTAGACAATTTTATTGGGCGAGTAATCGTGGAAGTAGAATACAAGATATCCCAGCGCTTAAAATATGCCTGAATCAATACATTCTCTCTGACCTGAGGAGTAATGGTAAGGCCTGAGTATTCAACATACCTCTTGATTTCCTTTTTCCATATAAATGTCATACTTACGTAATACCTGCTATCGTATAGCACAAACTCAGGCCTGAATATCCCTAAGAATATCCCTCCGAAAATTCAGACCTGAATGAATGCTTAAATATCAGGCCTTCTATCAGGTCGTCCCAAGCCTGAAAATTCAAATGAGAAAGCAGATAATATGTCATTTACTGAAGCCGAGCTGCAGTTTGGCTTCTGTGTCAAAAGCATTGCTTGAATTATTTTAATTAGTTAATATTCTTAGAACTTTTTCACTAAATAATTCAAATTTTTGTTTTGTTTTACTTTTGTAAGAATGAAAAATGGCTCATCGTTTGCTTTGAATTTTTATATTTTTATTTTGAAAAAATTTCCCAAAGATGTTTAGTATCATTACGACTTCACTTCTAAACTCAGCCGTTGCTCAGGTGTGAACACGAAGCAAAATACCAATAACACGCCCACCTCCTATACAACCGTTAATAGAGAAAACTCTTTAAATAGGCTTTTATTTTACCCACAAAAATAAAATTCGGTATTAATGTATTTTATTATTAGAAAAATTGGCGTTATCCACCCATGAACACGCCCACCTCCAATATAACCCGAATATTAAAAACTATTAATTAATTATTACTTCCACAAATGGTTAAGTATTAATTGTTATTAATTTTAGTTTTTTGGTGTATACCTGATTGCATAAATTTATTGAAAATAAAATAAATTATAACTTAAATCACCAATTTATGTCCACTAACTACTAATAAAACCTTACTGTAAGCATTTGCTTTGTTTCATTGGGTTTTTGAGATTAAAGCAAGTTTGCATTTTTTCTCAAAAAAAACTATGGAATTTTTAGGATGTTTACGTTAGTTATTTTAGAAAAACTTGTTATTTTGTTTCGAGTCAATCGGTCATCTTGAGCTTACAATACATTAATTTTTTCTTTTTTTTTAGTATACCCAAGGAGTAAGTGTGTGCTTAAAAAGCCATGCCATGAAATTCAAAAATATATAAAATAAACACGAAAACATTAATTATGAATGCATTTTCAATAAATTGAAATTCAATTTTATTTTAATTTAACACAATTTGGCAATTAGCGTAAAAATCAATTAACCCTTCGTTGCATGATTTAATTTCCTTGTAGATAAAAATTTTTTTGCATTTTATTCTTGTTGCATGTTAAGTCATGAGTGCAGAAATTAAATTTGGTTGACTTCCGGTGTCTATTGAAGGAGTTATGTAATGTTGCATATATGCAATATCATGCAGCAAATCCATTAAAAAGTAAAGTTAAATGACTTTGGAATTTCTTTTGTATTTCCCGTTTTTATTGGATTATAATGAACTAAAATTGAAAATAAAGATATTTTATATCATTTTTTTAAAGCATCGAAAACAAATTAAAGTGTCAACATATTTAAAAAATTATTGTGTATAAAATTTTTTTCTTTCATATTTTTGTTTCAAAGACCGTATATCAACAGCATTATTGCTTTCAGTTACATTTACACCTTGTTCTGCATTTGTCCCCTCTTTTGCATTTATCTCCTCTCCTGGATTTGCTTCCTTCTCCAAATATTCTCTTCGATATATTTTTAATTCAAAATCATCATCATCCTCATCGTATGATTAATCATCTTCGCTCTCTTCCCAACTTTCAATTATTTTTTCAATTTCGTTATCACTCAGTGCCCTAACAAAAAAATTTATTAAATGCATGTAATTGCATATATGTAATATAACAACACATAAGCAATTTCAGTTCATATCAGCTTAAACGCATGAGTTTGCATATATGCAATTATGCGTTATAACGGTTAAATAAATATTTTGTTTACGGCAAATATTATTAATTTACAAATTAAATGCACTAAACTTTCTTAATAATACTTACATTTTGGTAAATTTTTACAGAATTTTTCAATATAAAGAAAATTAACACAATATTTGAAATATCTCAAACACTTGTTGATTTTTTAACTTTTGTGCACACGTTATAAATTATCTACGCAAAACTGTGCCAAAAATTAAAAGTTTAGACATAAAAGAGATGACTAAAGAAATAATAACTGTAAAATTTTAAATAGGTGAGTTGCCAGATGCTCTCGAAGTCAACATTGCATATGTGCAATGCCATGCAACGAAGGGTTAACACAATCGAAAACTTGCCAGCGATGCAGCAGCTAGTGACCTTGAACAAGGGAGGATATTGTTTTTGTGTGTTGTGGGATCAATTTAGGATTTTCTTAGCGATGTGCACAAACCAGGTGAAAAGCTTTGGAGACATGAAAACGATGGTGGCGACATAACGATGGGGTAGTGGTGAATGTCGGCAGTGTCCATTCTATATTATAATTATTCAATGACAATGCCTTCCTCCGGTTTGTGTATGGCTTCGTGGATGAGAAGGTTTATGCATATGGTTATAAGGGTTTGTGTATTTTGTGTTAGCAATAAAAAGGCCTGGTTTCATAATATGCTAAGAATAAGGTATCAGCAGCATTGAATAATTACAAATAGAAAGTGACACCATTGAATAATTATAATATAGAATGGACACCGCCGACATTCACCACTACCCCGTCGTTATTTCGCCACCATCGTTTTGCATATCTCCAAAGCTTTTCACCTGGTTTGTGCACATAGCTAAGAAAATCCTAAATTGATCCCAAAACAAATAGAAATAATTTCCTCCCTTGTTCAAGGTCACTAGCTGCTGCATCGCTGGCAAGAGTTTTCGTTGTGTTATTTGATTTTATGCAAATCGCCAAATTGTGTTAAATGAAAATAAAATTTAGTTTTAAAAACTCAATAAAATAATCACTTATATCAGGCAAATAATGTCATTTTATTAAAAATGCATTCATAATTAATGTTTTCATGTTTATTTTTAATATTTTTATGAATATAAAATTAGCAATAAATAAGACAAAAATAAAGAATGAATATAATAATTAATTTTGAATAAAAACGTATTAAATAAAATATGATTACTTAATGATTGAAAAATTAAAAATAATTTAACTAAACATGATTAAGTTTATCATTTTTTTTTTTTTTCTTTTGGAACACTTTGCCTAAATTTATGATTTTAATTTTTGCGCGAAGGAGAACAAGTAATGTGTGCAAAATCATGTGATCTTCATGTTTCGCAACAGAAGAGTCAAGTGAACTTTATATTTCGGACTTACAAACATTATTTAAAATCCTTAAAACATTTGACTCGAAGAAATGAATTTAAAATTTTTTTAAAAGCATTAATGAATTAATTTATTTTGAAGCATTGGTATAATTTTTGAAAAAAATAATTCTGCAATAAATTAATCTCTTAGATGAAAAAAAATAATGTCGATTTATATATACAGTACAAACTCGGTAACCGCAACCCTCGATACACGCAATTCCTCGATTTTTGCAACAGAGCGGGACAAAGCATTGTAACCTTTATAAGTGCAACTCGCTAAAAATAGTAACCTCAATAACTGCAACTGACTCCGCTTAATATATCTATATGATGGGTTTTAGTTTGTATTTTGTCTCTTTTGTTCTTTTTTTTCTGTATTTTTAAGCTTGACCGTTTTAAAGAAGTTATTTCGTCGAATTCTTTGCTCTTTGGTGCGTTTTCTTTGAGCGCAATCGTTAACACAAAAAATTAGTATCTGCTTATACTTCGACTGCCCGGTAGTGTTTTTTGATGAAAGGTAATGGCGATCACGAAAACATTGATAAAGCTAACTATTAAACAAAAGTGTGAAACTTTGCATTAAACTAAATGTAATGTATCGAAAAAAGCACTGTGCAGCCTATATAAGGTGCACAAGTCAACAATCACGAGAATTAAAAAAAAAGAAGACAAGATTCTGAAATATGCTGGAAATATGGAAGCTGGGCCAAAAAAACGGCAAACTCTATAATCCTGCGAATATCCAAAAATGGAAAAGGCTCTCTACAAATGGTTTTAAAAACAAAGAAAGCAAAACGTTCTTTTTTCCGTCGATATCATTAAAGCAAAAGCTTGCAAGTTGCGCCGAATGAATTTTTCCAAAAAGATGATCTTCATGAATAGATGCACGAAAGTTTTGCAGACAAAGAAGAAGATAATGAAATCGTAGATTTGAAAGTACAGATAACAGTGATTCTGAACTTATCCCAGTACCTCAAATAAAAGGTTCAGTTGCTGTGCAGTCGTTTCACACGTGTATTCAGTGGTCTGAAAGAAATGGTATTCCATCAAAATACATTCTTATTCTTAAGGAACTTCGAGAGATTGCTGTTGTACAAACTGTAACTTATACAAATTACAAACAAAAACAAACGATATTTTCAAACAGATATAATATATTAAAACTGAATAAGTGAATTATCTTATTAAAATGAATTGAATAATTTCAATACTGTAAATTTTATTAAGCATTTTGCTTAAAACTTCATAAAACTCGCTCTATATATAATTGTTCTCGCTTCATGTTTTCCTTGCTGGGTGCAACAACCTCAATAAATGCAACAGCCTCGGTTTTTATTAGTTGCGTTTACCGAGTTCATACTGTATATAGCATATTCATAACGAATTTTTTCATGTTTATTTATAATATTTTTATGTATACATTTTTGATTTTAAATAAAATATTTTCCATTTCAAATTAAACTTTTTCCAAATCAAATGAAACTTTTTACAACTAAAAAAAACTTTTTTCATTTCAAATTCAACTTTTACTAATATTTGTTTTTTAATCAAATTAAAAATATACCGAATTTTATTTTTGTGGGTTAAATATTAGCCTCTTTAAAGAGCTTTCACTATTAAGGGTTGTATTGGAGGTGGGCGTGTTATTGGGCGGATGACCCCCATTTTTCTAACACGCCTTAGTTTTGATATAAACCACGCTCATTAAAATCATTCTTTTTGTTGCTTAAATACTGCTGCTAACTTAAATACTGCTGTTTTTGTTCACGGCATCTCACTATTTTTTTATAGATTACATAGATTTTTTATAGACCGTTACATTTCTTTTAAAAAAATTTTTTTCAAATTTTTCTCTTCTTTTTCAAGTAAAGTCACATGTATTGAAATATATCTTGTATACTACTTCCTCGATTTCTCGGCCAATAAAATTTTCTACATGTTTATTTAATAAATTTCTACATTTGGATGAACAGTTTTTGTGCTATTAAAGGAAATATTTTTTTTTTAAAAATTATTTTTTCACATAAAAATGCAAGCCAAGACTGTCTTTTAAATTCATAAAATTCGAACACTTATAAAAATTGACCATTTTACCTTTTGATCTTAAAAATATTTATTTAATAAAGAATATAAGCTGTCGCCGAAAGAAATGCACGCATAAATAAGGTCAGGAGAATGATTTGAGTTTGGATACTAAGATTCGACATTCGTCAAACGTAAAAATTCACTCAGATTAAAAATTCACTCAAAGTATGTAAAAACCAGTGCAATGTCTTATCGTAGTATCTGCACTCAAATCATTCTCCTTACCTTAGTTTTGCATGAATTTCTTTCGGCGATAGCTTATTTTCTTAATCAAAAATATATCTTTAAGGTCAGAAGGAAAATGGCCAATTTTTTTTAAGTTTTAGATTTTTTATGAATTTATAAAAACAATATTGACTTGCATTTTAACATTAAAAATAATTTTTTCAAAATATTACGCTTAATAGCGCAAAAACTGCGCATCCAAATGTAAAAATTTATTAAACGTAGAAAATTGTATTAGTATACAAGATATATTTCAACATAACATAGGTATGCAACTATATTTGAAAAAGCGAGAAAAACTTAAAATATTTTTTTTAAAATACGTTACCATAAAACATTTTTTTTCGATTTTCGAGTAAAGAGGAGATCCCAAATCTATTAAAAAAAATAGTGAGATGCTGGGTACAGAATTTTTTTCTGATTTTGGCGCTGATAGTGTTATTAGAGAGAAGCTCAAATATTGAATTTCATTACGATAGCTTGAAAATTACGGCCGTTATCGTGTAGGCAGACAGACAGACATGGCTAAATCAACTCAGGTGGTTAAGCTGATCAAGAATATATATATAGCTTGAAAATTACGGCCGTTATCGTGTAGGCAGACACAGAGGCGTTCCTAGGGGGGGGAGGAGGGGGCGGTCCGCCCCGGGTACCACCAATTTAGGGGTGACACCATTTCGATATTTATTTTATTTCTCAAACAATCAGAAAAGGTGAAAAAATACTTAACGTTAAAAAATGTGTGCCTCATTTTTTTAATAGCTGTTTTAAAATTTAAAATTCTGCTTGCAAGTCGAAACAATGAGGAGAAAACATTGTGGAAACGTTTTCAAAGCTAAAATTAATTCAAACTTATTCAAGGTCTTCTAAGGGAGAAGCAAGAGTTTCCGATCTTGCTATTTTATCCATTGCTTGCAAGTAATATTGATTTCGATGAGTTTATTTCGAAAGTTATTTATTTGTTCCAATGCATCGAAATGGAACAAAAATAGAAAAAAATGTTGTTGTTTTGTTTTTAAGCTATAACAAAACAAAAAAGAAGAAGATTATTGGAGTTTAGCAAAACTTTTCTGTTATTTTATTTAAAGTATTTATTTTTTATTTTCAAAATATTATTTGAATTTTTTTTAAACAAGAAAGATTTGCAAATTTAAAAAGTGATTTTTTACGAAAAAATGTAAATTTTGCACAGAAAAATATTAAAAATTTATCAAATTTCAAAACTGAATTACAAAAAAATTATTCGATTTTATCGAAAATTTTTCGTAGCTTGATTTGAAGTATTAACTTTTTTTTCCAAAATATTATCTGCACCTTTTTATAAACAAGAAAGTTATCCAGGTTTAATAAAGTGACTTTTTTTGAAAACTAATAATTTTTGCATAAAAAAATAATTTAGCAAAGTTCAAAAGGGACTTAAAAAAAAAGGATTCTTTAATTTTGTAGTGAATCTCACGAAGAAATGATAGTGATGAAAGTCAGTAGTGATATGAGTGATAAAAAAGTTACCATATTAATTTTTTCTATTATAAATAACATAAAATGTGTCTCAAATTGGATTTTTAAAAAATATATAATATACGTGCAAGAGTGGTACCCTAAAGGTTTTACCAATTTCTCTTATTTTCAGTTCACATCTATTAATCTTCTTGTCTAGCATTCTCACTGAGTTTTGATAGGATCGGGTTACTTTTGTATGTACCTCCCATACAAAATCGTATATAAATTTAATATAGGTCCAAGGAAGGTACCCTAAGTTCTCATCAATTTCTACTGTTTTCAGTGCAAAACTATTTCTCTGATTGCCTAGCCTTTTGACCAAATTTTGTTAAGATCGGCTAACTTTTGTAAGCACTCGCATACAAAATAATGTAAAAAATTAATATAGGTCCAAGGAAGGTGCCCTTAAAACTAACCGATTTCAACCATTTTTGCAATTTTGCTTACTTAGCTTAAATTATTCAACCATACAAAATTTAATAATCATCGGAGCACTCCTTCTATTTTTGTACCAATTTTGTATTGGAATACACTGTGCAGCGCCATTAAAAAGCATGCTTTCAAGAATTTTTTTATGACATATTGTTATGTTTTTGCAGTGAACGCGATGAAATGTTGATGTTTTTCACAATAAAATCGACCTATTTTTTATTGTAAGATAGATACTAATTGAAAAATTTAGACGTCATTTGAGAGTTATTTGAATGTAGAATATGTGGAAAAATTTTAAAACCATCGGTTCAGTAGTTTTCTCCGTATCGTGGTCACCGACTTTAAAAATAACAGACTTGGGAAAATCGATTTAAAGTTTTGTTCACTGGTATAGCTGAGTTGAAGCCGATTGTCCTCAAAATTCAATACAATATTCTGGAGATGTTCAAAACTTTTCGCCGCCCTTAATAAGTTTTCTTTATTTAACCTTTTTTTTCGAAAAACATAAAGATAATAATAAAAACACTAAATCACATCGAATTGGTTTCTAACTGCATTTAAAAATTTCTTATCTATAGGGGTGACACCATGAGTACCCGCCCCGGGTGACACCAAGCCCAGGAACGCCTCTGGGCAGACAGACAGACATGGCTAAATCAACTCAGGTGGTTAAGCTGATCTCAGGTGGTTAAGCTGATCAAGAATATATATATACTGTTCTTTATGTACCACGCAGCCTTTTGGGCGTTACACACGTCGTATCAAAATTAATTTACCCCTTACACAGGCCGCGTGGGGGTGTAATAAATAAAACTCTTACATGCTACCGATGCATATAAAAAGTTGACAAAGTGTAAATTAGCTTGCAAATGACAATAGAAACAAAAAATACCCCAGAAAGTAACTAATTCATCAGAAAAGGACTATAACAATAACAAAACAAGTGACAAAAAAACCGAGGGAAATTTTTAACATATAAGCGAAGACAATTTATTTGGGTTATAGAACTGGATAATTATGTGGAGTGCAAATATCTGCCACATTGTTCTTATGTCGCTTCATCGTCGGCGGTGTCACCTTCTATTTGTAATTATTCAATGGTGACACTACCGACGATGAAGCGACATTAGAGCTATGTGGCAGATATTTGTACTCCACATAATTATCCAGTTCTATAACCCAAATTAATTGTCTTCGCTTATGTGTGAAAAATTTCCCTTGGTTTTTTTCTCACTTGTTTTGTTATTGTTACAGTCCTTTTCTGATTTCCAGTTACTTTCTGCGATATTGTTTTGTGTCTTTTGTCAATTGCTAGCTTTTTGACCACTTTGTTAACTTTTGTATATGCATTGGTAGCGCGTAAGAGATTTATTTATTTAAATATTTTGAAAGATCTTTTAGTGTGATGAAGTTTTATGATTGAGTCGGGTGTGAAATTAAAAAAAAAATGGATTTCTAGATTTCTTATGCCAAAAGAAAGCTTTTCTTCCAAGTTGATAGAAGATGAAAAATTTTATATATGCTCTGAACACTTTGAAAAGAAGTTCGTAAATATTAGTGGCTTTAAGGAGGGACATAACATTCGCTGCAGAGAAAACAGACCTTCTTTTAAAAAATTCATAACTCAGTCAAAAACAAACATTTTTCCAAAATTTTTGTTATTATTGTAGAAAATTGAACAAATTACAAGAAAAAAATTCAAAAAAATATATTTTTCACTTCAACATGGTTTTAAAGAGCTCCAAACTGGCAACAAAGATAAAAAACCGGGCCTCGTGGTTGAAGCGCTGGGAGTCGCAAAAATTGAACGATCTGTAAAAAAATGACATTTTTAAATCTTAACAAAATTGGTTATGGTATGAAAGGAGCTTTTTTTAAATTTTAAAAAATTTTATAGAATATATTTATTCTATCGATAGCGAATCAAGTTTAAAAATATACAAAAAAAATTTTGTCAAAATATTAACACGCTAGTGCCACAACCAGTACGAGAAACATGGTTTCGAAATAACGCGTTCAAAGTTTGCCTCCTTAAATCAAGACTTTAAAAAATTGCAGTGCCAATTTTTTATAGTGACAAAAACAAAAGAAAATAAGTAATGAAACAAATATAGAAAAAAGACCAGTGTTAGCAAAAATAAATTTAGAACTAAATAATAAAGAAATTGAAATGAATGTTCACAGGGGCGAACGCAGGGGGTTTTGGGGGTTAAACCCCCCAAATGAATGAAAATAAAATGTATAAGGCAAAACTTTTAAAAATTTAAAGATTTGAGTAAAAATACTTATAGTAAAAGCCCTTCTTATGAAAACTATTAATAAAAATAAAGGGATCTTAAAACACAGGATTCAATACTTGGAGTATTATACTCTTCAGAAAAAATTCCAGTCTAAAATCAAATGAAAGACAAATAAAATTTGTAAAGCAAAACGATTCAAATTATGAAGTATTTTATATTGGTTATATTATTTTAAGCTATTTTTTGTTGTGTTGTTTTGGTAATAAGCTATAGCAAAATATTTGTAGAAAGCACTACTTTAAAAAGTATTGCCACAAATTGTAGTGATATAATAAGTTTATATATAATAATAATAATATAGTATAATAGTAATATAGTTTTTATATAATAAGTAGTTAACTGATTTCGATTGATTTGCGACTGGGGATCGAACTCGGGCTCTGAGCATTCTAAGCCAAACACTTAACCTGCATGCCATGGTCACCTAAATTATTGATAATGGGCTTAAAAATACCCAATGAATATCTCAACAACGCATTGAGGTATGGAGCTGAATGTGTGAATATATATTTTAAAGTTGAAATTTAAACACGTTTGCTTTAAATTTTGTTTGTAGAGACGCAAATGCGTTAAATTAGCATGCTCGGAGCCCGGGTTCGATCCTCAGCCGCAGCGAAAAAATTTTTCTGATCGGTCATCACCTCTCTGCAGAAAATGGCAAACCCCAGAGAGTAAATAATGCCATGTAAAGCTTCTTGAGAACACGAACTTTAGCCGTTCGGAGTCGGCATAAAACATTAAGGTCCTGTTCTCGGTCAATTGTGTGCAAACATTTAATAACACACACAACCCAATTGATCATAAGAAGCTAGGCCAAAGTCCTTTCAAGGGCTGAAATGGCCAATTTATATTTTTTTTTTTTTTGACCCTGAATAACTATTAATATAAATATTTTTTCGAAATCAACCCCCATTTTCTACAAAAAATTTAAATGAAAAGTTAAAATAATATACTAAAATTTATTTATAAACATTTTTCATAATTTTTATTAATTTCTTATTTATTAATCTCTACTTGGACTTTTATAGACAAGATTGAGGTCTGTGACATTTTACTGCTTTATAAATATCACCATAAATACCACCATAAATATCTCAGTATCACAATATGACAGTGATACCAAATTGATATCAAAAATTTGTTTCATTCTCATTATCTACATAATTCCCAAAGCACACTTCCCCAGGTTGGATAAGGTCAAGAGTCATGAATGGCTCAAAAAGAGCTGGCAATTCCAAGAAATCTGTTGATTCGGTGATTATAATTTTATAAATTTAATTTTAATAATTAGAACAACTTTTAAGGAACTGTGCATCTTCTCTTCTCTTAAAAACTGTATTTTTGATTTACTTTAAATAAAAAATGTAATGAATTTAAATCAATTTAATTTTTATAAATTTTTTAAGCAAGTAGAAAGTTTATTAATGATTTTTAAACTAGGAGTTTTATGTAACAGTATACCCAAAATATACTACTATTCAAAATTATGTTCTAGCAGGTTGAAAGCTGTAAATGAGGTTTGTTTCATAATCTTACTAACTTAGTAATCACAAAATCATAAAGTATATGTTTATATTTGACATTTATGACATGAACATGCTTTTCTGAAAAGTTCTGTAGTAATGTACTGCTTACAAAACAATTGACGCCTCCATTCATCATACTCTGAAAATCATGCAGGTTTTCGGAACTTAATGGTTTTAGAAATGTCTATGCTAGCAAGTTTGAACAAGTGCTTTTTTATAAAACTTGATGGAATATAAAAAAATGTTTTTACATTTTTCCTTTTGTACTCCATCTTAATATCACGAAAATTGTAATATAATTTGTTTGGGAATTGTACCCCTAACCACCGGTTTCCATTGTGAGCGTTAATATTGAACAAAATTAAATATAAAATTTAAGTTTGTTTCAATAAAAACCAAGTCCTGGTGATGGTAAAAAATATTTTCATTCACATTCGCACCCTCTAGATATTCAAATATAAAACCGAAGTCATTGAGGTGTGCTTTTTATTAAAAAAATCAAAAATTATGTGGTAAAAAGTTCTTTTGCCAAATTTTGCACCCCATTTTGACGTGCACCCGGGGCGCACCGCCCCACCCCGCCCCCTTGCTACGCTACTGCATGAAAACATTCATTTTGAATATGATATTTATAAATCGACATTATTTTGCTTAATTAAAGGGTTATTTTACTGAAGAATTATTTTAAGCCTCAAAACTCATTCTATTAAATTTTCATTTTACACAATTTGCTTAAAAACCAAATAACACAAATAAAACGAAATCACTTGTCAGCAGAGCAGCAGCTACTGACCTTGAACAAGGAGGGAAATTATTTATCTCTATTTTGGGATCAATTTAGGATTTTATTAGCTTGTGCACAAAGTAGGTGAAATTCTTTGGTGATATGAAAAACGATACTAGAGACATATGAACGGCGTAGCGGCGAAGTTTGGCGGTGTCCATTCTATATTATAATTATTCAATGTCAGCAGTGTCATTGAATAATAACAAATAGAAGGTGACACCACCGACAATGAAGCGACATAATAGCTATATGGTAGATATTTGCACACCACACAATTATCCAGTTCTATAACCCAAATAATTTGTCTTCGCTTGCATGTAAAAAATTTCCCTCGGTTTTTTTTTCACTTGTTTTGTTATGTTATAGCATTGAATAATTACAAATAGAAGGTGACACCGCCGATGATGAAGCGACATAAGAGCAATATGGCAGATATTTGCATATATCCAGTTCTATAACCCCAAAAGAAATTGTCTTCGCTTATATATAAAAAATTTTCCTGGGTTTTTTTTTTCACTTGTTTTATTTTTATAGTCCAAGGGGTATGGTAATTTTGTCAGGACGTGTGTAAGCCCAAAAGGAGGCGTGGTAGATAAAGAAAAGTGTGTATATTCTTGATCAGCGTAACCACCTGAGTTGATTTAGCAATGTCTGTCTGTCTATCGATACGATTACGGCCGTAATTTTCAAGCTATCATAATGAAATTCGATATTTGAGCTTCTTTCTAATAACACTATGCGTCAAAATCAGAAAAAATTTCTGTACACGGCATCTCACTACTTTTTTCTAATAGATTTGGGGACTCTTTACACGAAAATCGAAAAAAAAATTGTTTTATGGTTACGTTTTTTTAAAGTTTTTCTCGCTTTTTTCAAATATAGTTGCATATCTTTGCTCCTCGAAAATCAGTTATGTGCTTTTCGACAACTTTTCAGGAGAGCAATAAAACTGATTTTTTCCTCTGCACTTGCAAATTTTTAACAATGTCATAATTTTGTATTTTTTTGCTGTAATATTCTAGAGATGTATATTAAAACTAGGTCGTAGCAATCGCTTAGCAAGACTGGTGTGAAGTTAGCATACGGCGAAATGCAGCATTCGGCGAAAAAAAACTTAACAGAGCTCTGTTAGCAACAGGGCGAATTTTAACAGAGAAAAAGTTAAAAATCTCTGTTACTAACAGATTTATATAGATAAAAAGCTCTAAGAAAAGCTCTTTTTATTTTGCTCTTTTAATTTCATTGCAAACAACGAAAAATATATAACAAAATAAAAAAAATTAAAGAAACGGCATGAAAATTTATTTTGAAACAGGTTTTGTAGAGTTCCAAAATTTGACAAAATTGTCAGTTCTATAAATAAAAAAAAATTTTTTCAAACCTAAAAGAAAAGTATTATGGCAGTATTATTGTTGACCTCTGGTATCTTCAGTAAAACTAATATGGTTCAGTTTTTTTTAAATTGAGTTGGAAAATTTTAACTTTTTTCATTTTGCCAAAATTGGCCAAACTGTTAGAACCATAGTTTCTAAAAATGGAAATAACTTTTTATCAAATCTTATACATAAATATAATAGCAGTTTCAACTTTGACCTCAGAAATTTTTATTAAAAAATCATCGTTCAGTTTTTTTTAAATTGAGTTGGAAAATTTTAACTTTTTTCATTTTGCCAAAATTGGCCAAACTGTTAGAACCATAGTTTCTAAAAATGGAAATAACTTTTTATCAAATCTAATACATAAGTATAATAGCAGTTTCAACTTTGACCTCAGAAATTTTTATTAAAAAATCATCGTTCAGTTTTTTTTAAATTGAGTTGGAAAATTTTAACTTTTTTCATTTTGCCAAAATTGGCCAAACTGTTAGAACCATAGTTTCTAAAAATGGAAATAACTTTTTATCAAATCTAATACATAAGTATAATAGCAGTTTCAACTTTGACCTCAGAAATTTTTATTAAAAAATCATCGTTCAGTTTTTTTTAAATTGAGTTGGAAAATTTTAACTTTTTTCATTTTGCCAAAATTGGCCAAACTGTTAGAACCATAGTTTCTAAAAATGGAAATAACTTTTTATCAAATCTAATACATAAGTATAATAGCAGTTTCAACTTTGACCTCAGAAATTTTTATTAAAAAATCATCGTTCAGTTTTTTTTAAATTGAGTTGGAAAATTTTAACTTTTTTCATTTTGCCAAAATTGGCCAAACTGTTAGAACCATAGTTTCTAAAAATGGAAATAACTTTTTATCAAATCTAATACATAAGTATAATAGCAGTTTCAACTTTGACCTCAGAAATTTTTATTAAAAAATCATGGTTCAGTTTTTTTTAAATTGAGTTGGAAAATTTTAACTTTTTTCATTTTGCCAAAATTGGCCAAACTGTTAAAACCACAGTTTCTACAAATGGAAATAACTTTTTATCAAATCTAATACATAAGTATAATAGCAGTTTCAACTTTGACCTCAGAAATTTTTATTAAAAAATCATCGTTCAGTTTTTTTTAAATTGAGTTGGAAAATTTTAACTTTTTTCATTTTGCCAAAATTGGCCAAACTGTTAGAACCATAGTTATAGAACTGCTATTATACTTATGTATTAGATTTGATAAAAAGTTATTTCCATTTTTAGAAACTATGGTTCTAACAGTTTGGCCAATTTTGGCAAAATGAAAAAAGTTAAAATTTTCCAACTCAATTTAAAAAAAACTGAACTATGATTTTTTAATAAAAATTTCTGAGGTCAAAGTTGAAACTGCTATTATACTTATGTATTAGATTTGATAAAAAGTTATTTCCATTTTTAGAAACTATGGTTCTAACAGTTTGGCCAATTTTGGCAAAATGAAAAAAGTTAAAATTTTCCAACTCAATTTAAAAAAAACTGAACGATGATTTTTTAATAAAAATTTCTGAGGTCAAAGTTGAAACTGCTATTATACTTATGTATTAGATTTGATAAAAAGTTATTTCCATTTTTAGAAACTATGGTTCTAACAGTTTGGCCAATTTTGGCAAAATGAAAAAAGTTAAAATTTTCCAACTCAATTTAAAAAAAACTGAACGATGATTTTTTAATAAAAATTTCTGAGGTCAAAGTTGAAACTGCTATTATACTTATGTATTAGATTTGATAAAAAGTTATTTCCATTTAAAGAAACTGTGGTTCTAACAGTTTGGCCAATTGTTGCAAAATAACAAAAGTTTAAATTTTCCAACGCATTTTTAAAAGCTGAACGAATGTTTTTTAAATACTTGAGCGCATACTCTTTTCCACTTTTCTATATGATAACTCTTTAAAAACTAGGAGATAAAGCTATTTCCATTTATATAAATTGTGTTACTAACATATTTGGTAATTTTTTGAAACAATGCAAAAACTATTGCAAAGTATATGTGAATGATTTTTTTATCAATTTTTCAAGCTCTATTTTGTCAAATTTATAATACATCATCACACAAAACTTTTATTCGAAGTTCTTAATCAATAGTTTCGTTGAATTAGTTTTTATAAATCACATAGTTTTTGATTTCCTTAATATTTTTCGTTGTATACAAGGAAAATACAATAGAAAATAATAAAGAGCTTTTCTAAAAGCTTTTTATCTTTAGAAATCTGTTAGTAAAAGAGATTTTTATAATTATTTTTTTGCAATGAACCAACTTAAAACGGTTTTTTTTTTTAAATTATCTTTTTGCAATTGACAGGCAGCTAGCTCAAGCTATTTTAGCCAGGGACCGAAAATAACTGTTATTTTACAATTTTTAAATGAAAAAGACACAATGAAAATATTGTCGAAGGACTTTTTCAAATATATCATTATGATACATATGGCCTCAGCTTCACGAATATTAAGTGCCTTTTAAATTTTCGACTGATTCTATAAAAGTTAAAAATTAACTGTTATTTTTTGCCTTTTATTTTTTCGGACAAAAATAACGGTTACTTTTGACTTTTATTTTATCGGTCAAACATAACAGTTATTTTGTGACTTTTATTTTTTCGAACAAAAATATCAGGCACTTTGTAGTTTTTTAAAGGCCGCTTGACCAATTAAAAAACTATTGATACCTTATGTAAATTGTGCGCATCGACGAGACGAAAATAATGGTATCAATAGTTTTTTAGTCGGTTAAACAGCCTTTGAAAAAACACAAATTGCCTGATATTTTTGATCGAAAAAATAAAAGGCAGAAAATAACTGTTATTTTTGACCGATAAAATAAAAGTCAAAAGAAACTGTTATACTTGTCCGAAAAAATATAAGGCACACAATAACTTTTATTTTTGTCGGAAAAAATAAAAGTTAAAAAATAACAGTTAATATGTGACTTTTTCTATAAAAACCATAACCGGTACGGTCCCTGATTTTAACTGATTTTTAGAGAAGGTAATAATGCAGGTAATATTAATGGATATCATTTATCAGCTTTTGTAAAAAAGCTTTTAACGTAACAAACAATTTAGAAATTTATTATTAGTGTTTTATGCATATATGCTTTGTTAAAATATACTTCGTTTATATCTTCAAAATTTTAAACAAAAACTTAAGTAACAATCGTCAATCGCATCAAAACTATGCTTGATATTTTAGAGACATTTTTAAAAATATTTTCTTATTAATTCGTAGAATATAAATAAAAAGCACTAGATGGCCTTTGTAAAGAATACAATTTCTAATTCCTTATGTAAATTTTTTCAATTTTAATCTATATCAATCCGCAAAAATATAAACATTAATAAGAATTTAATATCGACAGACCTCCAAACTGAGTTGAATAAGTGAATAAGAATTTTCTATGTTCATTTATCCTTACCAAGTTAGCCACAGCAGCATCAAAAGATCATAGATGGCGCTGTAAAAGGGAACAAATACTTAGTCATTACTCAAACCACAGTCTAATCTTGTGCTAGAAAGCTTTTTGAATTCGCTTTAGAATTAAAAAGCTCACTTAAATTAACAGCCTTTTTCTGATAACAGATGAGATTACAGAGATCGAACATATAATATTCGCCGCATGCTGCGAAAAAGATGCTAACTTCACACCGGTCTTAGCAAGTACCTAAGCTGGCCACATAAATAGGTACGTTGAAGATACAAATTAATTGGGTCGCTCGCTTTAAAAATTTTTTCTTAAATCTGTAAAAAAAGAGATATTATCTCTTTCGATTATCTTAAACGAAAAAATTAAAATTTTTTAATTTATTCTAGTTTTCTTCCATTTTTATGTTCCAAAGTCACGTGTGAGGTCATTAATATATATAAAACAAACATTACTATATATAAACCTCTAAAACGGCAAACAGTTTAAAATAACAAAAAAAAAACTAAAATTCACTTTTTGAGATAAAACCAAATTAAAGTTTTTCAGAAAGTTGGCAACTCTAGCATAAAAATTCCAAAAATATTTAATTTTTTTAAATCGCTTTTCTATAGTTTTCTAACGATAGGAATGTTACGATTTACAAAAATAAGGTAACATAAGATGGAGATATGATTTATTAGAAATGACAATTTTTAAGATTGTTGCTTTTATAAAAATTGGTATCTCCATAATATTTTACAAAATTATGGCGATAAAAAAACAAATAACTGATATTCTTAAAAGAAGAAAAGGAACCTACTAAGAGCATGTGATAAATTTTTGGAAAAAATTTGCCATATATTTTTTGGTGCAATGAATATGATAATTCAAAACGAAAATAATAATATTTAACAATTTCATAATTTCTCGTTTCACATAAGTTGACAGACTAACACTTCTATAATTTTTTTCTTACTAAATCTAAAAAATAATTATATAATTTATTTACTTTTGAACACCGAAAGCTTTAGAAATATGCTTAAAAGAAATATTTAATTGAACACTCAAATCCAAAGATGTTGTGTAAAAACAATTAAAGGCAATAAAAATCCAATTGGATTATTTCGGTTTTTTCACACAATAAAAAAAAAACAGCGAACGTTCGTTTTTAATTACTTATTCAAAATGAGCGTTTGAATTAAAAATTCAGGAACTTTGTTCACGACCGGCACTTAATTATCTGAATGTTTCTTGCAGATTGATTTCCTTACTTTTCTTTCTTATTTCTTATTGTTTTCATTTCTCCACGATAACGCAAAAACGAATACATGTATAACAGCAACAACGCAAACCGAACCGATGACGCACGGATAACAAAAAAAAAAATCACTGACGCTGCTAGTAATTTTTTTCTGAACGGACATTCTATTTAAACCTTAATTTTTAATGAACGGTTGAAACGAACGTTCGTTGATTTTTGAAGTTGTGTGTAAAATTTCTTGAGAAAATACGCAACAGACAAATTTTCCGTGATAAAAAAAATGCTTTTATCTTTCGATCAGACATGCACAACGAAATCAACAGAATTTTTTCTGTTTCGTTGAGGCAGAAAAATAAATTATCAAAATTATTTCGTTATTTAAATAACGTTAAAAATTTATCAAATCAAATTTCGTTTCGTTGAAAAACGAAAAATTTTCTATTATTTTCTCCTATGCTAAAGCTGGTATGACACTTGCTTTTTTCGCATTTTTAAGATCTTCAAAAAAATAGCGGGTAAAAGGGAAGAATATACTTTTTAAAAAAGGATAATTATAGATAATTATAATGGATAATTATACAGTCCGTTGAATTTAGCATTTACGTGTTATTTTGAATTTTGTCAAAAATTATGAATTCTTTACATAAAAATGGAAAACATTTGTTAAAATATTAAAAGTCGAACTTTTTTGCAGTTCTTGTGTTTATTTGGTTTTGTATATTCATTACAAATAAACAATAAAAAAAGTATAATGTGAAATGTCAGAATTTAATGTGCCTCTGTCAGATTTTAAGCTGCTAGCGGCTGAAAGAGTAAATATTTTTTAACAGTTTTCAGCCATTGAAAATGACTGTTCTGCATTTTTTTGGACTTGCAGCGTACTGCTCACACCAACTAAAAATTATATAGCTTCGTTTGGTGTGTTGCTCTTTTTGTATTTTTAATATATTAAAAATGCGAAAAAGCAAGTGTCATACCACCTTAAACAAAAATATCTTCGGATCCGAAAAAAACGAAATTTTTTGTTGAAATTAACATTATTTTCAACGGTTGATTGGGACAAAAACGAAAAAATTTTATATCGTTTTCTCCGAAACGAAATAAATATTTTTCGTTTTTGGAATTACCGTTTTTTTATTTATTTTGCTTCAACCAAACGAAAAAAATACTTTGGTTATCGTTAAAATTAACGTTAACGTGCATGCCTGCGTTCGATTGCAAACGAAATAAATCTGCTTTTAAATAAGTTTAAGAATTATTTAAGAAATTTATTATTAAACATATTTAAATGGATTGCTGATGAAAACAAAATAATAGTATATTTCTTTTAAAATACTCTGCGACAATTACGCGCTCATTGTTCCTTGCCCACTTAAAATTGTTTAATGTTTTATGGTTGTAACAGTAAAGAACAAAACTGGACTAACATGTGCAAGATTCCTTAGCAGCAAATTATTAGCAGCAAATTATTAGCAGCGCTGAGCTGCAAATGGAATAATAAATGCCTGTCAAACAACAACAAATGTTGTTTATGAAAGAAAATAAGCCTAAAATAAGAATTAAAACTGCAAATTTATTTTATTTAACAGGGTTCACCTACATATGCAAATATAAACGGATTTCATGTTTTGTGTTTTATTTTCTAACTATTTTTCTTCATAAATAAAATTCGTACTCTTATATTTTACTATTTTACTATTTATTGATATATAGCTGTTGCAGCGAAAAACATTCACCCCTAGATTTTTGCTGTCGTTTCATGTCGTTCGGTTTTTTCATTGACTGATACATACATACACAAGCATGTTAGAAGAAAACTATTTCAGCGAATAACAACAACAAAACTCACGGAAATATTATTTTCAATTAACTTTTAATCTAAATGGAATTTGAAAAAACTTCCTAAGAAAACAACCTTCGTTAGCAAGCGTAGAACAGTACAGAAAAAGAAATTTTAAGATCGGTCAATCCGTTCGAGAGTTTAAGGTCTCTAAACAGCTTCAAACAACCTGTTCCATGGGAGCTTCGCTCGCTCGCTCCAATAATCTCCAACTTCTTACTCCAGTTCGAAGCGAGGAGGAATTTTTTCGTTTAAAGATACATAACTGAATTTTTACGGGTATTTTGTTTTTACTATTGGCACATTTTTCGAGCACATACCTGATTTTTCATATTTTTAATTGAAAATTTTAAGAACTTTACAAGGAATTTATTGCAAAACTAATAAAAAAATGTCTCCAATGTTTAGACCAAAAGAAAGCCGTTCTGCGCATAGATGCACATCAATTAGGGCTACTCAATTATGCAATAAAAAAAAAAAATAAAAAATTACAAGCCTGATTTTTTAGGCGCAGCGATGATATATTAAAATATATTTTGTATACTACTTATTCAATTTTTAAAATCAAGCCTATCAAATTAAACCCAATAAAATTTTCTACATGTTTGTTAAATAAATTTTTACATTTGGATGAGCAGTTTTTGCGCTATTAAAGGAAATATTTTGAAAAAATCATTTTTCATACTAAAATGCAAGTCAAGAGTGTCTTTAAAAATTCATAAAAAATCTAAAAACTTCAAAAATTTTCCATGTTTCCTTGTGATCTTAAAAATATATTTTTGCGCTATTTATTTATTTTTTTAACCGGTTTCTTCTTAATTCTTGTTCTGACCTCTCGACAACCTTTGTTATACATTGTTGATAGTTATTGATTTATTATGGCTTCATACGTTGATCGCTGTTTAAATCCTTTCCAATTGGATCGGCATTACAAGCTTAAAAATCTAAGAAAAATTTCTAAAACTTAAGCTAAAAAGTGGAGATGTCCGTCAAATGTATACGTGTGTGCATCCTGTAGAAAACTACATTCAGTGCGTAATGAGGGTGCATATTCGGAAAACACTCAACAAGAACTCTTCATACCCGAAGATAAACAGCATTTGATACAACCTAACACAATAACAGAAAATCAAGAAATTTTGATGCAGCTAAAGGAAAAATTCAATGATTCTATGATGAAATTCTATGAAAACTATGATTCTAACGATTGCACCTAAATCATGGAGTGAAAATAAACTTGCAGAAGAATTTGAAACATCACCAAGACAAGCAGTGTTGTTAGAAGAGGGATTTTTCCCGTTTTTCGGGAATTTCTGACCTGAAAGGGAAAACGGGAAAAACAGTCTTAAAAACGGGAAAAATTAGGTTGGACGCGTTTATAGATGAAAACTTATATTTTTCAAAAAATCAACTTATATTTTTATGCATTTTTCTTTTCATATATTCCACTTTTTAAAAACATTTCAGAATTATGTGAAGGAGCCAGAAACTTCACATTTATTTATTCGAATTTTCATCAATTTTACTTGAATTTCAATTTCGTCAATTGCTGAAATACAATTCTTGTTTATTTAATTTTATGGTAAAATAAGGAAAACGCACAAGTAAAAAATCATATTCCACATTCAATATATATATGAAAAACACAATTAAAGATGTTAAGAAATAGGCAAGGAATATTTTTAGTTGCACTCAAGTAATATGAGTAATAAGTTGGTCGGTCTCCATAAAAAAGCTTGAAAGTGCACTCCTTATTTTAAAGATGGCCTACACTCAGAAAAATATCAACTGTAATATTAACAGTCGGCCGCTGTTATTTCAAAACACTGTTCGGTTGAATGATTTGCGTTTAAGTAAACAATTTTTTTGTTGAATGAACGTTTCAAAGTATTTTTGTGCTGTTAAAATCATCTGTTGAAATATTTTTGTGTTTATATTGAATTGTCAATTTTTTCTAAGCAATAGTTTTTATATGTTTAGCTATATTTATATTATCGTTTCCAGTAGCTCAGTGGATGTGCACTAGACTGTCATGCAGGAGACGTGGGATCGAACCCTAGCTGTGTAAGTATCAAAAATTTTAATTTAATAATTGAAATAATAATACTTCTGTTTCATTAATAGTTTGGTCAAAAATAACGTTCAAAATAAGTTGCTTACAGTCTTGAAAAAAAAAAACATTGCAAATTAAAGTTTTTATTTAAAAAAAAATATTTTAAATAAAAAAAAATTTTTTGTTTGGTCTCCAAGTAACTATGTGCATGTTGATCGAATTGAAAGAATTCAAAAATGTTTTGTTCAGTTTGCTCTAAAGGGCTTAAGTGGAACTGACCTTTTAAACCTTCCTTTTTATGAGGATCGTTTGAAACTGCTAAAAATGCAGTCGTTAAGTGATCGAAGGAAATCTGCAGATATCGTATATTTACACCAACTCATGACCGGTGTTTTCAATTCTCCAGAACTCCTTTCTTTCATTAATTTTATCTCTAACCGTAGAACGCAAACAACTTAATTTATTTCCAATCAGTAGAACGGGCAATATGTTAACTGCTCCCTTAAACCGTATGAATACCTTTGTTAACAACTGTAGCTTTTTTAATGTTAACTTGCCAAAAGGTCAACTCAAAAGTAGATTACAAACTATTGTGTATTTAGATCTGGGTGCATGCATGATCAGTTGTTATGTCCTATGTTGTCCTTGAGCCCAACCCAAACTTTGATGGGTAAATTTTTTCCAATATGTTTTGAGCCACTTGTGTCCATTCGGAAATTAGCGAAAACCAACATATTTAGTGACATGATTTTTATATATTAAGATAAAAAACCCCTCTGAATCATAATCAAATGCTCCTAATTTTTCACGCAGTTATTCTCAAATTTTGTGCCTTTCTATATATAAAAAATCCAAGACAATTTGGCCATTTCAGCCGTTGAAAGGGTTTTAACAGAGCTTTTTATGAACTATTTTACTGTGCGTTTTATTAAATTTTGTACACAATGGTTCAAAAACTGAACCTTTTTGTTTTATACTGGTTTCTGCTAAACTGCATGTTCCCAAGAAGCTTTTCATGGAATTAATAATTTTCTGGGGTGTGCCATTGTCTGCAGAGGGGGCGGTTAAATCAAGGTGCTTCGGCGCCAAAGCGACGCACTTACACTTAGTGCATCGGCTGCCACGTTTTTATATTTAACCATTTATACCCAAATTTTTTACCTTTTTTGTCATCGCCAAACATACTAAAGACCTCAGTTTCATCAAGCACCTTAAATGTTTAAGGTAAATACTCCGCCATGCAAGAATTTTCAAAGTTATATTATCGCAATTTGGTAGTTGCATACCTTTGTGGTAAGTAATATTCTTGGTTTTTATAAGAAAAATTTCGTTTTCTATAAGAACATGCAAGATGCTTAAAATTTCCAAGAAATTGACACCACAAAAACTTTCGTACCTGAAACACACAAAAAGGTTTTAGTACTAATTTTATTTTCTGGTGAAATAGAACAAAAAATCAATCATATATGATAGTGCTAGCTTTGAAAAAGAATAACTCGGTTTTTACGATATAAATTTCGTAAAAGCTCAGAAAATTAACCATTTGAACCTTGTTTTTAACATTCTGTACAAGGGTAAATCATTTATTCATAAAAAAATATTCATAAAAAACCAGGGCTCAGAAAAAAAAAAATAAACACTGTTTGAAGCAAACAACACACAATTTTATTTTCATTTCATTTTTGTGTGCGGCCGAGTTGGCACCCAGCGGCTAAAAATAGCGCTGAAACACTAATGATGATGCTCTTCTTTTGAAGCTACATGCGCATCTTTTTTGCTGAAGCTTCATTGTCTTTTTTGTTCTACGTGTCCGCAAAAGTATGCGCATCCTTTCTGCATCATTGGTAAGCGTTGAAGACGCAGTGAAAATTTGTTCGCTCCACAGAGGGTAGATTCGAACTTCGAAAATAAAAACTCTCTATTTCTCTCTACCTCTATGACTTTCTTTCTTCCCGTCTCAACCCTCTCTGCCCTTCCTTAATATTTGTATAGCTGCTGCATGCATTCTCCAAAAACCATATACTATGAAGACATTTCATCAAACCAAGTTCGTCTACAACCAAATTCTTGCAAGGCGCCGAGATGGGCACGGTCCATGTGAAAATGAAACCTTCGTTAACATGAGCTGTAAATGTTAAATTCTGGCAGCTGTTCGCTTATTTTCTGATGTTTGGTGAGTCTCTAAACCAGTTTCAAAAACTATATATTATGAAGACATTTCATCAAACCAAGTTCGTCTAAAACCAAATTCTTGCAAGGCGCCGAGATGGGCACGGACCATGTGAATATGAAACCTTCGTTAACATGAGCTGCAAATGTTAAATTCTGGCAGCTGTTCGCTTATTTTCTGATGTTTGGTGAGTCTCGAAACCAGTTTCAAAAACCATATATTATGAAGACATTTCATCAAACCAAGTTCGTCTACAACCAAATACTCTCAAGGCGCCGAGATGGGCACGGACCATGTGAATATGAAACCTTCGTTAACATGAGCTGCAAATGTTAAATTCTGGCAGCTGTTCCCTTATTTTCTGATGTTTGGTGAGTCTCTTAACCATAGTATAATTACTAAAGTAGTGTTAGGGCTGAACGTACTCTCTTTGTAAGTACCCTCAATGTCAAAATCGGCCATCTTGGCGAATACAGACAAAGCAAACCAGCCAAAGCAAACAAACAAATCTAAATTCAATGTAACATCGTGTTGTGCTAAGTGCAAATTACATTTAATATGTTCGTTGTGATATTGTTTTATAATAACAGTAAACTAGATAAAATAAATATAATACAATAACTGAGGAATAACAGTGACTACAAGGTGCTTGCAGCGAATTGTTCCAAGAGGTACGAGTTTAAGCAGCAGCAACAGTGACTGCAACAGTGGTGACCGTGGCATGCAGGTTAAGTGTGTGGCCTAGCATGTTTGGAGCCCGGGTTCGATCCCCAGCCGCGGCGAAAAGTTTTTTTCAATAAAAAATTTTTCTGATCGGTCACCACCTCTCTGCAGACAATGGCAAACCTCAGAGAGTTAATAATGCCATGTAAAGCTTCTTGAGAACATGAACTTTAGCCGTTCGGAGTCGGCATAAAACATGTAGGTCCAGTTCTCGGTCAATTGTGTGCAAATATTTAATAACACATACAACACAATTGATCATAAGAAGCTCGGTCAAAGTCCTTTCAAGGGCTGAAATGGCCAATTTGTTTTTGTTTTTTTGTGTTTTAACAGTGACTGCAAACAGCATCCAATGAATTGCAGTTTATTCAATTTGCACTTTAAATTCTATTCATTATTACTTGAACAATAACAATAAAAATAATATACAAAGCGAGAAATCACAATTTTCTACAATTACTTAACATAAACACGCGAGAGTTGGTAGCGGACCATTTATTACATTTTTCCTATCCTTAGCTTTCTACTCGTTCGTAGATTTTGTATGAGCTGTGAACTTCGTTTTGATCACGGTAAGCTGCTCTCCTTCCTGCTATTACTTTGGTTATTATACTATGCTCTAAACCAGTTTGTTCGTCTCTACCCATACCAGGGATGGAATTTTACGCACAATTGTGCTTTTTTCGGCACTTTCGAGACTTGATGGCACTTTAAGCGCGTGCTTTTTCATTTCGGGACAATTTGAATATCCCAAAATTGAAAAATGTTTGTTAAAAGTAAATTGAAAATTGTAATTGCCCCAAAATTTTGATCAACTGTGATATTTGCCACAATTTAAGTCTTTCGTCTGAAGCAGCAGTTGCAACAATTACAACCGTCGAGAGATTTACTATAAACATCAATCAACATTTTTGTAGCGCTAGTAGAAAAGAAAACTTCAGCAAACTCCAAGTAGATTTTGGATCCGAGCTGCACCCAATATTGCGATAAGCTCCAACGCTATTGCTCTCCCGACAGGTTTTATAATCCATTTTCACTGTGCAACTGGATTTTGATGCAGATTGGAAGAACTTTTTTATTACTAATATTTCTGAACCAGCTAATATTTTTACAAAAAACTCGATTTTTACAGGTTATTTCAAACCGTTGCAGCTCACGGATGTCTATCGCTAGAGTCGAAATATTTGGGGAACCATCATAACATAAACCAAGGATTATTTTGAGCAACTGTGCCGAACAACTTTTTTTCGTGAGACGCCTTTTCGAATGAATGAATGAATACAATGAATTATTTTTTATTTAAGTTTAAAAAAGATCTCAAATAAAATTTGAAAAATAAGAAAATTGTTGATTTCTTGTAACAAGGGTATTTCCATGTATAGCGCGTTTCAAAAGAGAAGAACATTTTTTAGTTTCATTTTTCGATGCGCAGTGAGAAATTATTTTTAAAGCTAAAAAATTTTTTAGAGCGTAATTTCCTGCTCTTTTTGTACTGTTCGCTGAACTTTATGCTTTTTTTGACTATTTTTCTATATATTTAAATGCGCAAACATTCAGAACAAATGATCGCACAAGTACGGTGTTGCACCGACGGCCTGCAGAAACCTGCATCTTAAGAGAGAAGTCAAATACAACTAACATAAAAAATAATTTATTTTCTTGAGGAAAAATTGAGAAGTGAAATTTCGGCTACTAAATTATTTTTTAACGCCCCCTGTGTTTTTGATTTTGATTGGTTGATTTCAAAAAATAAAATTCAGTACTTCCGCAGCTCAGTTGCGATGAACAACAAAATTCAGAAATATACATTAATTTTTTTTTATTTATTTTCTGCTCAGAGAATATTCAATTTTTTTTTAATGTCGACCAATCAGAATGAAGAACGCTCTCAAAATTATTTTCTTATTCTCAAACATGCGCGAAAATGTTCTTCTCTTTTGAAACGGGCTATAAATGTGGACATGATATAAGAAAAATTTGTCATCGTTTTTCAACCTGCAATTTTATACAAATTAGTGTTTAGCAAAAGAAACATTGCAATCAAGTATCAAATTTAAGATTTGACATTACACTAAGTTTTTAGTTACAATTTTAGTATATGTGCTTAAGAATCCTGCTATTGGGAAGAAATATAAGATTTTGAATGTGTCAACTTATTGCAAGCGATTTATATTAAAAATTAGTTACATAATTATTTAAATTTTTGTTCATTATAGCCGGAAGTTTATCCTTATTATAACACAATTTTGATTTAGTACTGTGGTTCTTTTTATACCCTAAACCTGAAAGGTCAGGGAATATTAACTTTGTGCAAACGTTTGTAACGCATAGAACGAAGCGAGTCCGGTATAGAAAAGTATATATATTCTTGATCAGCGTCACCACGTGAGTCGAGCTATCCATGTCCGTCCGTCCGTCCATCCGTCTGTGTGTTGTCCGTATACACAGGATAAGAAGAAGGAGTTGAGATAATTGGATGAAACTTAGTACACATGGTCACATGGACCCAAGGATCTGCACTATTGAATATTTTTGGAATCTGCCCACGGACACGCCTACCTCCCATACAACGCAAAAATGTAAAACTGCATAACTCAGCTCATAATTAGCCTACAACAATAAAATTTGGTATGTATGTGTTTTATACAAACACAAAGATGTCTTCGAAAAATAGACGTCATCCGCTCACGGACACGCCCACCTCCCATACAACCCAAAAATTGAAAACGCAATAAATAAGCCTTTGTTTAACATACAGAGCTAAAATTCAGCACATATGTTTTTTGTAACAAAAGAAAGGTGGTTTTGAAAAGTGGACATCATCCGCCCACGGACACGCCTACCTCCCATACAACGTGAAAATTGAAAACTGCATAACTCAGCTCATAGTTTGCCTACAACAATAAAATTTGATATGTATGTGTTTTATGCAAACACAAAGATGTTTTCGAAAAATGGACGTCATCCGCTCACGGACACGCCCACCTCCCATACAACCAAAAAATTGAAAACGCAATAAATAAGCCTCTGTTTAACCAACAGAGATAAAATTTGGCAGGTATCTTTTTTATGACAAAACAAAGATGGTTTTGAAAAATGGACGTCATCCACCTACGGACACGCCTATTTCCCATACAATCCAAAAAGTTTTAAACTCAATAAATAAGGTTATGTTTGTCATAGAGAAATTAAATTTGGTATGCATGAAATGCACCTTATACCAAAACTAAGGTGTGTTCAAAAATTGGAAGTAATCCGTCCATGAACACGCCCACCCCCCATAGAGAAAGCACAATAAAGGCATTAACTGTGAGCTCCAGGAATAAAACTTGGGATGTGCAAAATTTTCGTCAACATTTAAATGCATATAAAATATAGGCTTCATCCGCCCTAGGAGACGCCCATTTACAATAAAAATTTTTTGTTTTTGAAAAGTGGGTTTAGTGTATTTCATAGTCGGCCTAGACCGACTTTAGACTTTCTTTACTTGTTTTTTGCAGAGTTTGATTGGCGTGTCGTGTGAGCAACCAGCAATCAACCAAAAATCTGCTTCTGAGAGAGAGTAATGCTACGTCTACACAGAGAGTTAAGTTTGAGTTACCAGTACAAAGCTGAGTTTTCCCATTTAACGAGAAATAAACTCTTGCGTTACCAGTACAAAAATGTACGATTTAACTCAACTTAACTCATTATATATTCTGAGTTTTTATGACTCAATGTAAAAAGTGCCTAAAAGTACACTACAAATTAATATAAATGTTTATATTCAGTGGTATTTTTCATAAAAGAAACTTTTTTTTACAAGAACTGTCAAAATAGAACAGCTGATTCGTTAATTATACAATTTTTGTTTTTAACTATATGTTGTTATTTTCTTTAAAAAATGAGTAAAAGAACTTCGAAAAGGATTTGGGCAATAGCGGGGAAAGTAGTTTTCATCCAAATATGGGCAGAGCTTTCGCATAGCAAAAAAAAAAACGCATGTGTACGCAGAGACACCAGCAGCATTGTCGGCGAAATTAACTCAATTCTGCTACGGTATCTCTGTGTGAACAACTTCGGTTAAATGTAAGTTAAAATTAACTTAACTCTCTGTGTAGACATAGCATAAGAAAAGTTCATTGATTACAGGGTACACTAAATAAGGTAGCCGCAACACGGAGAGCGCGACTGCCGCAAATGTCAAAGCGAACTGCTTCAGCTGTTGTTGTTGTTGTTCTTTTTTCGACAGCCAGTTGATTTTGACACTTTCGGATATGCGAAAGAGAGCACAGTCAGTTTTGCAGCAACCTTGTTATTTAACCATGAACCATATACTCGTTTTGTTGTTGCTTTCAATGTGAAATTGTCAAAAAAATTGAGAGCGAGAGCAGATGAACACAGATTGCAGCATTCAAAATTTGTTCATTTTGAGATTGCTGTACAGGAAAGCAATCAAGCAATCTGAAAAGTTATTATGATTGGCTAGATATTATTATTTATTCGTAAAATATGTAAAGAGAATACAAATGGACGTAGATTATTTAATTGCGATTATTATCGCAATTAAAATCGCTCAAAACTCAAGTGAGGCAAGTTATGTGTGTGAACATTTTACAGCGGACTCACATCAAAATGAGTCGGTTGAGTGAGTCTAATGTAATAGCCTAGACACATTGACTGCGCCTGCAGCATTGCGTCAAACGTCAAATTTTTTTTACATGCTTTTCTTATGGAGGTGAATGTGGTGAAAATGTTGCAACGACAATGCGTCATTGCAGCAATGTTGCAGTCGTCGATTTAGAACTTTTTCTATTTTGACGTGCGGCAAGAGTAATGCTATGTCTACACATAGAGTTAAGTTAATTTTAACTAACATTTAACCGAAGTTGTTCACACAGAGATACCGTAGCAGAATTGAGTTAAATTTGCCGACAATGCTGCTGGTGTCTCTGCGTACACATGCGTTTTTTTCTTGCTATGCGAAAGCTCTGCCCATATTTGGATGAAAACTACTTTCCCCACTATTGCCCAACTCCTTTTCGATGTTCTTTTACTCATTTTTAAAAGAAAATAACAACATATAGTTGAAAAAATAAATTGTATAATTAACCAATCTATTCTATTGTTCTATTTTGACAGTTCTTGTAAAAAAAGTTTCTTTCATGAAAAATACCACTGAATATAAACATTTATATTATTTTGTAGTGTACTTTTAGGCACTTTTTACATTGAGTCATAAAAACTCAGAATATATAATGAGTTAAGTTGAGTTAAATCGTACATTTTTGTACTGGTAACGCAAGAGTTTATTTCTCGTTTAATGGGAAAACTCAGCTTTGTACTGGTAACTCAAACTTAACTCTCTGTGTAGACGTAGCATAAGAACATCGTCATTTGTTAATGTTTTCGCTTAATTTCGTGCTTCTTTTGTGTTTTTTATTGTTCATTCTCATTGTGTTTGTGTTAAATGTTTGTTTTTTAATGATAATTCAATGTTGAATAATAAAAATATATGAAAAGACGGCTTATCGCGCTGCATCCAAATTAATCAAGACGTAGACAACATTTTCGTTTTCACCTCGTGTTGTTGTGTTGCAGCCGCAGTCAATGTGTCTAGGCTATAAACCAGCTCTATTGTATGTCGAGACGCTCCGTTATTGATTCCGTTATTGGTTTGAAACTGCAATGGAAAAGTACAACTGTACTGAAAATAACATCCATGTGAAATTTATGGTATGAAAGTTTAAGATTTGTTGTGTGCTGACTAAAACGTTTATATAACATATTTTATAAATTTTAAAAAAATACTAAAACTAAAAAATCGCTGAAGGAATCAGCAAAGCGTAGTCATCATACGAAATACGTACCGGAAAGAGTTTTGTCATTAGATGCTGAAGATTTATACTTTTGCATCTTTTGTAGGGCAAACGTGCCAAAGAGTTTTTTTTTTTTTTTTTGGATTCGCCAAGGGAGTGTGAAATCTCATAAATACGTATAGCCCATACTATACGCATGCACGACTTACATTATAAAATGAGTCCGGACGAAAACACTTTCATTAGTTGCAATAAATGTTATTGAACTGTTCATCTGCAGTGTGCCAAAATGAAAACCGGATATTTTAACTGTTAGCCGAATCAGATTAATGCGAACAATTTTTCTTATCTGTATTTTAATTTTTTTTCTATTTCAATTACTGAGTTTCCATGGCGAGTTAACTCGGTGCTTACTCGGGGTTAACTCGCTATGGAAACGCGAGTTGAGTTGAGTTTCGTTAAATCTACGAAACTCCACGAAACTTGTAAGATTTAACTAGGTTTTATCTGTCAAAGTGATTGCTGTCATTAATATTGAAAATAATAAAATAATAAAATAATTTAAAAAATATATTGAAATATTAAAATGTCTACTGCAACAGTTTTTTGGAGCGCCTAAGGAAAAAAATATATTGGAAATAATGGACGGGAAGAAATATAGAAGAAGTGAAATTTACAAAATAGTTGAGAGTGAATTTAATAAAAAAAACATTATTGACAAAAGTCTATATAAACTCTATATAGACTTCTATATAAAAAAAACTACATTTCAATAAAAAAAGCAAACAATTGCAGCGGAGCAGCCAAAATAACCTGCGATTTTTATGATGAGTTTGATGATTTGCTAGGAATAAGACCATCTTGCTCAATGTTGGCAAATGCAGTGGATACTTTTAATTTGGCTAACAAAGGTGAGCACAATGTTGTTATTTTAAACAATAATCATTTTTTATTTATTTATTTATATTTTTAACAGAGAATCAGCAACGGAACTCTGAAACTGTCACTGTTGAGGAAACTGAAGAGCAAATTGAGTATGAAACCCCTAAAAAGCGACGCAAAACAAAAAATCCTGCAGCAGAGCTAGCAAATGAATTTAAAGAAGCGACTGCAGAGTACATGTCGGAGCAAAAAAAACTCATCGAATACGAATTCGCGCTGTTTTCTCAAAAAGAAGATGAGCTCATGACAAAGTTTTTTAAGGAGTCAGAAAAAGTAATAGAAAAAACAATTAAGTGTTTTGTTGAAAATTTAAAAGAAGTCATACATGGAAAATGTCAAGACGAACCCAAAACTCATGAAGTTCAAAAGGAAACGCTGCAAGCTGAGTTGACTGAATTTGTACTTTTTAGTGATTAAGGGCCAGTTTCACCAACTATACTTAAGTTAAACTTAAGTATAAGCTCTGAAAATGCATTTCATTAACGAATTTTCCATACTTAAGTTGAACTTAGTATGGAAAATGCGTGACTTAAATAATACTTAAGTCGTCGACAGCAAATAGCTGATTATGTTTTGCAAAGCAATTTTGAAATTTTGAAAAAGAATTAGTGAAAAAAATCGAACTTAGCTGAGGCTAAACTTTAGTAAAACTTAAGTATAGTTGGTGAAACTGGGCCTAAGCATTTTAAGTGCAGAATCTTGCTCTTAGCAAATCGTAAAGCTCATCCTAAAAATAACAGCTGTAATTGTTTACTTTCTTTGATGATATGTAGTTTTTATACCCTAAACCTGAAAGGTCAGGGTATATTAACTTTGTGCAAACGTTTGTAACGCATAGAACGAAGCGAGTCCGGTATAGAAAAGTATACATATTCTTGATCAGCGTCACCACGTGAGTCGAGCTATCTATGTCCGTCCGTCCGTCCGTCCGTCCGTCTGTGTGTTGTCCGTATACACAGGATAAGAAGAAGCAGTTGAGATAATTGGATGAAACTTGGTACACATGGTCACATGTACCCAAGGATCTGCACTATTGAATATTTTTGGAATCCGCCCACGGACACGCCTACCTTCCATACAACGCAAAAATTTAAAACTGCATAACTCAGCTCATAATAAGTCTACAACAATAAAATTTGGTATGTGTGTGTTTTATATCAACACAAAGACGTTTTCGAAAAATGGACGTCATCCGCTCACGGACACGCCCACCTCCCATACAACCCAAAAATTGAAAACGCAATAAATAAGCCTCTGTTTAACCTACAGAGCTAAAATTTGGCACGAATTTTTTTTATAACAAAAACAATGTGGTTTTGAAAAATGGACATCGTCCGCCCACGGACACGCCTACTTCCCATACAACGCGAAAATTGAAAACTGCATAGCTCAGCTCATAATTAGCCTATAACAATAAAATTTGATATGAATGTGTTTTATACCAACACAAATATGTCTTCGGAAAATGGACGTCATCCGGTCACGGACACGCCTACCTCCCATACAACCCAAAAATTGAAAACGCAATAAATAAGCATGTGTTTAACCTACAAAGCTAAAATTTGGCACGCATGTTTTTTATGACAAGACAAAGATGGTTTGGAAAAATGGACTTCATCCGCCCACGGACACGCCCATTTATAATAAATTTTTTTTTTTTTTAAAGTGGGTTTAGGGTATTTCATTGTCGGCCTAGACCGACTTTAGACTTTCTTTACTTGTTTTTTTATATTTCCACTTGTGCTCAATGTGCATTGCACTTTTGTCAACAAGGTTTCTTAATTAAATTCACTTTGAACCGTTTAATAAATTTCACTTCTTCTGTATTTCTTCCCGTCCATTACTTCCAATACAATTTTTTCTTTAAATATTTGGATAAAAATAATAGTTTCTGCAGCACCAAAGTACTTTTGTCAACAATGTTTGTTTTTTATTCAGTTTCAACTGTTTTCTAGATGTAACTTCTTTCGTCTTGACCTTTTCTTTTTTTTTATACTTTAAGATTGTCGTTGAAGTTCCTTTATTTATTTTTAATTTTAGTTCAATTTTTTGAAGAATCATAATTAATGTTTAAATTAACAATTTCCCACATCTGTGAGTTCAGATTAAACTGGGAAAAACAAATCTTTTTAAAAAATTAATTTAGTGTCTATATATTAAATGAATAGAAAAATTTCTTCTTTTAAATAAAAACTTTATTATTCTATTAAAAAGTTTTTCATTGTTAACAGATCAACATGATTAAACTTCGTTTTACACCACATTAAGGTGAATCACCCCTTACCCAAAAAAAGTTTGCCGGGTTCGCCCCTCATTTCAAAGCTTTTGTTGAGAGGGTAGAGGCCATACAATTTTTTTTATTTAACACACAAACATTTTTAGTTATAATTTTATTTTTTTCGTGAAACAAAAAAATTGATCAAAAACAAGTAAAGATTAATAATTAAACACTGACATTGTTAATAATACAAAAAAGCAATAATACAAAAAAGCATTGGTAATAATATAAAAGTACATAAACGAAAATATAAAATGTCATTCCTTTTAAAATCGTCTTTGTATTAATGGAAAATGTTGAGCTATATAATTCTTAAGGTTATTCCTGATCGCGTTTGCAGGTGTTTCTTCGAATAAATCTGAAGTTCGAGATTGTGGTTGAGGAAAAATTCTAATAATTTCTTCAAGATCTTCATTCCAGTGTTCAAAGAATGTTACTCTATTTTTTTCCACAATATTATGCAAAACACAACATGTTGCAACAACAGATGATACGAGGCTAATATTCGTGTCGATTCGTTTTTGAAGTATCCTCCATCTGCTCTTTAATCTTCCAAACGCGTTTTCAACGACAATACGTGCTTTGTTCAAATACGCATTGAAGGATTCTTCTTCTGGGGATCTTGGTGAAACATATCCTTTGATAAGCCATTCTTGTAGGGATAAGCTGGGTCACCGATTATAAAAGATTTAATTTCCATTGCACCTACAATTTTTGAATCCTAAAGGAAAACAAATTATTAGAGAATAATTATCTGCAACATTTTTCTAGTACCCGTGGATAATCTTTAAAATTCTTATACAAAGAGGAGTCTTTCAAAACAGTTGCATCATGTGTGCATCCGGGATGTTGAACAGTTATATCTAAAAATCTTTTCAATTTTTGTTAGCTTCTTGTACTTTTAACTATATAACTATATATGTGTAATATTACTTACAAATAATTTGCATCTACCAATCCTTGCAGGATAACAGATGGCCAAGACTTTCTAGTAATAAAATCCCTATATCCCTCCAAAGGTGGCTTCACTGGTATGTGGCACCCATCGATCGCTCCTAAGATTTGCGGAATGCCACTTTTTTCTTTAAATTTTAATGAGATTAATTTTGCATCTTCAAGTTGTGGCATTTTTATTTCTTCAGGAAGTAGAATTTTAATAACGGCAGCACAAAATTGTTTGAGACACCGATGGACAGAAGTTTTGTGAACTCCAAATTGGTTACCAACTGCTCTGTATTCTGAGCACGAAGCAAGCTTGTATAGAGATATAGCTACTTTCATCTCTGTAGAAATAGGCTCTCGGACATAGCCGGGATCAGGTTGAAGCTCAGATTTCAACCGATTGCATAAATATACAAACGTTTCCTTATCCACTCGAAAATTCTCTACGAACTCATCATAATTATTGCTATTAACAATATTGCACCACCAGTCCTTGCTTCTTTCTTTCATCCACAATTTATGAGGATTTCTTTTTGGAACTGAAGCTAAATATATCGCCATTTTATTATTAATAATTTCCATATACTTTTCGGTGGAACGCAATAAGCGCCTGCGAATTCTTGTTTCAAAAATATTTCTCCTTCGTGCAGACATCATCATATATTTACTTGTCAACATTTTTAACGTTAGCTGCATTCTTCTTGTATTCATTAAGCACAAAATTTCTATTTTTTTTATTAAAATCCATTTCACTTGTCAAAAAATAACAATAATATCTAAAAAGAATTGACAAATAAAACTCGACTCGGTGTTGTGCATGGAAACACTATCGAGTAAGCAACGTAAATTTTTCAACTCAACGAAAACCCTAACCCCGAGTTAACTCGCCATGGAAACTCAGTAAACAAGAACTTTAAGCAAAAAATTCCATTTTGTTATATTTATAGTAGTGTCTCACAACACCCCATAATTTTTTAAAATCCAAAATTCCAATCTTTTTTTCAGGCTTCAAGAAAATTCTTAAATGTTTTGAATTTAAAAAAATGTCATCGCAGGTTGTTAGGTAATTCAATAAGCTAAACAAAATATGTTTCCAGAAAAAAAAATATTAACTTTTAAAGAAGTTATCGTCCAAAAACTAAACCTGTCTCACAACACCCTACTCTCCCCTACCTTAATTAATAATAAATGTATATATAACTTAAGTTTAATACTACTGTATATTGAAAATATAACATAAAACAAAAAACCTTATATATGTTATTTATTAACTCGGTTTATATTTTATGTTTTCTTTTTAATTTGACGGTCAATATTTCCCAAACCAAGAAAGTTATGCAAATAATTAAATTATTGTTTTATATTTGCAATTTCCTGAGAGAAGCTCACAACTATTTTCTCGGTTGTATCCAAAAAGATACACTGGGCATTTAAGGGCTAATGATTTTATGATTATGTTATATGATTTTACATTTGCTGCAAAAAAGAAAAAAATTTAAAAAAAAACATATAAATGCTTCGTTACTACCAATCGTCGGCAAAGCTTTTCTGACTAAAAGTGTCTAAATTTACACATTCATATTTTTACACATTTTTGTTGAAAATTAAACATAGGACAGTTTCAACTTTTACACACCAGTTGTGTAAATCGTTAAACATTTTGTATATATTATTCAACAAAAAATGTTTAAAAAAGTGAATGTGTAAATTTAGACACTTTTAGTCAGAAAAGCGTTGCCGACGATTATCGTCGTAAAATTCAACAGAAATAGTTTAGAGTGTAATACACTCTAAACTATTTGTTGAAATTTACTATCAAAATGACTGTAAATTTTTGTTGAATTTGATGTTGTTGCCTAAAATTACTATCTTTTGGTCTCAATAAATGAAAATGAACAGTTAGTGCTTATTTTTAAGCACAAAGATATGCAAAGTTCAAATATACACCAAAAAATGTTTAAATTACTGCACAAAAATGTGTTATTTTGAACTCAAAATGTGTAAAAGTTTAAGATCTAACAAAAGTGTTTATTAAAAAAAAATGTAAAATGCAAAACTGCACAAAAATGTGTAATGGTGAACCTTTCATGATTCAACGACTAAAAAATCAAACGAGATGAGCATTTCTTTGTCATAATGGCATTTATTGTTTGCTTTTACATCTCCAGATTTGTATATATCTGTAACATTTGAGTATTTTTTATATATTTAAAAATTTTTTAAGAAAAAACAACTTAAATTACTACATGTCCAGCATTTTAATTTTTGTAATATTTTAAAATAAATAGCATATTTTCTCGGTTGTATCCAAAAACATATACTGGGCATTTAAGGGCTAATAGTTTACTATTTCTATTTTTAAAGTATTTATGATTTTACATTTGCTGTAAAAAAGAAAAAAATTTAAAAAACATATAAATGTTTCGTTACTACGAATCGTCGACAACGCTTTTCTAAGGGAGACAATCTAAATTAACACATGCATATTTTTACACATTTTTGTTGAAAATTAAACATAGGATAGTTTCAACTTTTACACACCAGTTGCGTAAATCGATAAACATTTTGTATGCATTATTTAACAACAAATGCTTAAAAATGTGGATGTGTAAATTTAGACAATTTTAGTCAGAAAAGCGTTGCCGACGATTGTCGTCGTAAAATTCAACAGAAATAGTTTAGAGTGCACGTAATCGTGGATTTTCCAAAACATTTTGGAGTGGTCACTGTGTTTGGTGCTCCCCCGGCGTGTTCATCTCTTGTTCTGGTTCAACCTCTTTTGAAATCTGCAATCCAATATTTTACGGTTGAATACGACGAAGCAGATCATCATAATATTTATTGAGCTTTTTTTTTGTTTCTTTCGTACTTTTGTTACGCAAAAATTAACGCTTAATCCAGCCATGGCATTCTTCTTACTTTTTTTTAATAATAAAACCAAAAGTAATTTCATTTAGAACACTGTAACTTCATTATTAATTGTCAGATCGATCTGACATATATGGTATGTTCATGTTAAGATTTCCATCCGTCAAAAATGTCATGCATTTGAAGAGTGTGGTGCCATCACTTGGAGGCTGGTAGCATCTTTAACGCCCTAGTGTACTATATTTTTGCATGTTGCAGAAACATATTTTTTTACTGATACAAAATATATTTGAATTTGTGATTGTGTTTTCTGTTGGTTTTCAAGAGAAATAAAAAAAAATCACCAATTCTAATATTTGTCGCGAATACTTCGCATAAGATTTAAAAAAAACCGCAGTGACGCAGTAAAACATTCAATTTTGATAAAAAGCGCAGTAAAGTCCGAACACTCATCGGTACTGTTACAAGCAATTCTGTTACAAGCAATTCTGGCCCTATACTTAAAAGAAATTTTTAGAATAAATTTAGATTTCTTATAAATATAGATAGATTTCTTACAAATATTAATTTTTTTTAAAACTTTAAGGTCGATACTTCGAAATATTTTTTATATAGCATGTCATGTTTTTACAACAAGCACTTCATATATAAGCGCCTGCGGGGCCCCTACCTGCTCGGGGCCGGGGGCTGCAGCACCCCCTAGCCCCCACCTAAATCTGCGCCTGATTAAAGCTGGAAAAGGTGCATTAAGCTCCTTAATTTAATATTAAAACATACCAATTTCTAACATACAAAACCCATTCTTTTCATAAAGAGTGCTGTTGTATATGTTAATCTAATTTTTAATTTGTTAATCTAATTTGTTAATCTAATTTAACTCCATAAAATATTCTCAATTAAAAGCGAGTTACCAGGGAATTACCCTCAAGATCTCTTTTTTACTTTTTAAATATCTTGCATAGAGAAGGCGAGTTCGCAGTTCACAAAACCGTTATATCGATGCGAATAAGATAACCTGCAATAGAGCTCTCTAGTCTTTTTTCTGTATATTTTCCTTAAAAATGATAAATTTGAGTTTTGACAGTTTTTTTACGAAATGAGAGCGATATGTTAAAATTCGGCACTATTTTTGAAGTGAAACTTCTTTGGCGGCGAGTGAAATTTCAAGGTCCTTTTTCGTGACGCTAGGCTAACGTTTTCAATTCATATGAAAATTTACAAAAATAATAGCCGCTTGCAAGAATTTAACCCTGGCCGTCGTTGCTCAAGAGCCGGAATCTTTTCCATTACGCCTCGTAGGCTAATAATAAATAGACAAAGAAAATGTAATTAAAACTAAACTCTGTTCGTAACATTAATTTTCATCCGAAAAGTATGCAAGGAAAATATATTTCTTTACACAGAGATACATCTAGCGGGAAAAAATGCTGCTGCCTGTTCGCTACATAATGAACTTAAAGCTTAATTTGGTTCGTTGGTTGTGATCAAAAACTTGACAGATGATTGACAACATGCAAAAAACAATTAATTCAATATAATAATAATAAAGCAAAAGTGTTAAAAGTGCAATATTTAATATTTGCCATGCCAAAAAACGTCTCAAAGCTAAGGAAAATAGCTAAAACAGGAGCAGAACGCGTTCGTGAATGTTAAGAGCGAATTAAAGCTCTTAAGAATGCAGCCACAGCTGGGTCTGGAACTAATAATGAAGGTAAGGTGATTGCAACATTGGCTGAGTTCCAAAATGTATTTTTACGAAGCATCACTGTATTTTTGTGAACCTTTAAAGAAGCAATCCCCAGAAAAACACACTGATGCTTTGTAAAAATGTATTTTGGAACTCAGCCATCATCTCAACAAAATTTTAAAGCCAACCAAGTTGATATACTCAACAATTAACGTTCGCTGCTTTATGAGGCCCTCTATCAACATAGAAATTATTATGATCAGGAAGCAGGAGGTAATAATGAACAAGATTTGCCTCTGCTTTCGGAGGCTCCTTCAACGAGAACTATGCAAATGCAATCCAGCATTCAAAAAGTAACAATGTTGAGAAGACATTCGAAAGCAACTAAAACACCAACTGAACTAAAACAAGTACCGAAAATAACTTTACAATTTTCAAATAAAAAAAATTGTCGAAAGACTTTTTCAAATATACCATTATGTTACAAATGTCCTCAGCCTCACGAATATTAAGTCGCTTTTAAATTTGAAACTGATTCTTTAAAAGTTAATTTCTTGCCTAGGATATTTCGAGGAAAAATAAAGGTTACTTTTGACTTTTATTTTATCGGTCAAAAATAGCAGTTATTTTGTGACTTTAATTTTTTCGGTCAAAAATATCAAGCAATTTGTGTTTTCTTAAAGGCGCTTGACAGATTGAACTGTTGCCACCATGTGTAAAATGTCTCACCGATGAGATGAACATAATAATATCAAAATTTTTTTATCGGTAAAATGACTTGAATAAATATAAAATTACCTGATATTTTTGAACGAAAAATAAACGGCAGAAAATAACTGTTATTTTTGCCCAAAAAAACTATAAGGCACAAAAAACTGTTATTTTTGTCGGAAAAAATAAAAATTAAGAGATAAAAGTTAATATGTGACACTTTCGACAAAAACCATATTCGGTACGGTCCCTGGATGCAAATATTGAATCAAGAGATTATTATTTCATTTCGTATTGATTGAATTTCTTTTCAGATACTTTCTCTCTCTATTTCACACTAAAATCTCTCTTATTTCTTACTGTTAAAGAAGTTTCACTTCTGCCACGTGTACGTTGCTACACGCGAGTTTTTTTATTTTCTAAAAAGCACTATTTTTCTCTCTGATTTGGCACAATCCAAAAAGGTCCAATTCCATCCCTGACCCATACCCTTGCCATCCCTCATCCACACAATCGGCAGCCTGAGAGGGCAGAACTGAGAGCGCAGTTATTGTTGGTATCAGTGTGGCCATTTTAGCCTTTTCGAGGCTAGATTTAGCCTTTTTATTTGCGGTGTAGCCTCGAGAATTTTCGAGTCTCATTCCTGTAGCCATGCATCTCAATTTTCTCGCACTCACGCATTTCAGCCTCTCGTTTCTTTCGCCTGAAAATGCGTCTCTCTTCCCTCCTCTTCTCTCGGTATCGCTTCATAACAGCACGCGTTTCAACCGACTGCAGGGTGGCTTTGTAGGCGATGTCCTTCTCTGCAGTGGCGTCGCGACACTCCTGGTCTTGCCACTGGTTTCGGCGAGGGCGGTGGTAGCCTATCACCTCTTCGGCAACCGTACGCATAGAGTGGGTTATGTGCGTCCACTGTCCGCATATATCGTCGATCGGAGGAGTGCTTTCTTGAAGCAGGAGTGAGAGTCGAGTAGCGAAGGCTTCGGCCGTCCGTTTTGACTGCAGCTTATCGACGTCTAGCTTTCTCTGTGTAGGATTGCGAGCATTCTTAGCTGCGCACAGACGTGTGCGGATCTTGGCTGCGACAAGATAAAGATCCGAGTCTATGTTAGCACCACGGATCGTGCGTGCGTCTAGTACACTGGAAGAGTGCCTTCCGTCAATCAAAACGTGATCAATTTGGTTAAAAATCTTGGACTAAATTGTAAACTTTTTTGGTTTACATATAGGACACGACCAAAAACAGATTATTTTTTAATCCAATGAAAGGTTTTACATTTTTCAATCCAAAAAGGATTTATTTTTAATCCGCAAAAAGTTTAAAATTTCATAATCCAAAAAGGAATAATTGTTAATTCACAGAAAGTTTAAAATATTATAATCCAAAAAGGATTAGATTTTAGTAAAAAAAAGTTTAAAATATTGTAATCCGAAAAGGATTACTATTTAATTCACAAAGGTTTAAGCACTGCTTACTGTAAATATGTATATAATAATATTTTGGTTCAGATTTGAATAAACAATTTGTTTCATTTAATTAAAAATAAATTTCGTATGCTTTAACAACATTCAGAATTATATTTAGCTTAAATTTCGTAGTAGTAGTAGTTTTCAATCTTATACCTGAATAACAATGCGGCAGTGGCAGCGTCAGTGGCAGTGGCATTGATCAGCTGTTATTTTCGGAATACTGTTGTTCAATGGTGAAACTTACATAGCAGCAGTGGCAGTAATCAGTACTGCCAACATGCAAATAATTAAACTACTAAGAAAAATTCCACATTCACTGCTTTTGATGCTGACGCTGCCACTTCTAGATTGTAATTTGCAGTCAGTAAAATACGAAACAGCTGATCGTTGCCACTAACACAGCTGCTGCCACTGCCACTGCTGCATTGTAATTCAGCTATTAAATAATATAAATACTTTTTCCTGAAAACACTACCTTAATGCAAATTTGTAGTCCAAAAATAATCTTAAACTTAAACTTTTTCGGATTAAAAAAAATTAAACTAAAATATGGAATTAAAAATAGTACTTTTAGGATTAAAAATTCCTTTAAACCAAAGTTTGGATTAAAAACTAGTCCAAAATTTTTAACCGTGTATAGATAAATAATTATTTTTTCATTATATCTTTGGGGGCGCCAAAAAATTGTTTTGCCCGAGCACCAGTTATGCTCACTACGCCACTGCCAAATGTGTACATATTTTAAAGATAATTAGTTATTCTGTTTTGACAATAGTTCTTTTTTAAAATAAATAAATAATTTTTAAGAAAAAACACAGTAAAGTCAAGCAAAGTTGTTTGTTTACGGATTTTTAGGTACGCGTTTACCAAGATCGAAGCATGCCGGAGATGCAGTGCAGACTGATCTGACTGGTTTTGGTATTTAGCAAGAGCTGATCGTAAGGCGCATGATATTCTGGCTGGCTGGTAACAGCGGGACTTGAGAGATCAGCTCGCTAGTGATGTGGAAGTTACAAAGTTGGTTTTGTTGAAAGATTTTTGTGTATAGATGCACTAGTTTAAATTGATAACCAACTCCAGGACGAATTAAAACAAAATTGGTTTAGTTTTTTGCTGAAAACAAAAATTTAACAAAAGATTAACCAATCTGTTATTTGTCCATATCATGAAACTGAACTGATTATTTTTCACTGCCTATAAAGTTTAAAACAAAATTAAGAGGTTTAGCAAATAAATCCCATAGCTAAGGTTTTGGTTACTTACTTTGCTTAGTAGAAATAATAAAACTGAATATTTATGTTCCTTGATGCTTCTTAAAATTTTTGGCAGACGTTGAAATTTTTCTCTTAAGCAAGTTTAACCTGATTTGGAGAAGATCCAGAAGAAAAGAAAGTTTCCACCTTAAGCATGAAGTGTTGTACACATCTTAACATATGTTTTTTTTTTCGAAGTTAAATTCGAATAAAATTCAGCAATGTTTACTGTGGTTAATGGAAACTTCAATTAAGAGATTTAAGGGCTTATAACAGATATTTTAAGTTTTTTTAAATTTTTTATTTTTATTTTAAACCATAACAATTATTCAAACATGTATTAAGGAAAATTAAATTTTTGATTTTGTTTTCTAAAACTGAAATATTATGCTACACATTTCATCAAAAGCATAAAATCAACGGTACTTCCACGAACTTTATACAATCTCGAAAAAAAAACATTAACTCTATTAGCTCTACTTAAAAAAAGTATTATATTATTTAAATAAAAAAAAGTAGTATATAAAGTATTATAGTATTATATTCTTTTGTATACAATCATTGATTGTAACCTCTTTGTTTATTAACTATACTTCCAAGCCAAACTTTGTTAATTTTTGAGGGCTTAATTTTTGTAAGAAAAATTGTTCATTAATTGGGGTAGATGCTTGGGTAATTTAAATCATTTACTGAAATTGATGTTGTGGGTCGATGACACCTATAGAAAAACTGTAGTACTTATCAAACCTTTCCAACCATATTTGATGATCGGACATAAAACAACAAAGTTATGAAGAAAAAATGATTTTGGTGGTTTTTACAGGGTGCATAGAAAAAAATTTTCATGGAGGTGAAGTTCTCTCCAGGTAAGCTTTCAAATTAGAGGCGGACTTTTGCAATTTTTTTTGTTCGACTCACTCTGCTGGACACCTTTGTAGAATATGGCAGTGGCGTTCCTGGGCTTGGTGTCACCCGGGGCGGCTACTCATGGTGTCACCCCTATAAGAAATTTCTAAATTTAGTAAGAAACCGATTCGATGTGACTTAGTGTTTTTATTATTATCTTTATGTTTTCCGAAAAAAAAGGTTAAACAAAGATACATAACTAAGGGCGGGGCAAATTTTTGAATATCTCAAGAATATTGCATTGAATTATGAGGTCAATCGGAGCAAAACTTACGGATTAATGATAGTTTGAATGACCGTTGCTCCAACTCAGCTAAAACTTTTAATCGATTTTCACAAACATGTAATTTTTAAAGTCGGTGTCCACGATTTGGGAAAAACTACTGAACCGATCATTTTTAAAATTTCTACTCATATTGTACATTCAAATTGTACAAATTGTACATTCAATTGACGCTGAGTTTTTTTACATTTTTCAATTAGTATCTATCTTAAAATAACAAATAGGTCGATTTTATTGTAAGAAACACCAACATATAATCGTGTTCACTGCAAAAACCAAATTTTTCGAGGTACCAGCGGAGAACTGCAATAAATCTTTTATAACTTTATATTTTTGTACCAAACTTATTTTTAAATTATCTACAAATGTTGTATTTTAATATACTTATTTTCACAATAAATCTGTACAATCTTTAACCCTTCTTTAATGATGCTGCATAGTGTATTCATGCCATACAAAATTGGTGCAAAAATAAAAGGAGTACTCCGATGATGATGAAATTAAGTATGCTTGGTTAATTAAGCTAATTGAGCAAAATTGCAACAATGGTTGAAATCGGTTAGTTCCTAGGGGTATCTTCCTTGGACCTAGTTATATAAATTTTTTACATTAGCACTGAAAACAGTAGAAATTGATAAGAACTTAGGGGTACCTCCCTTGGACCTATATTCAATTTTTATATGATTTTGTGATGATAGAAACTCAGTGGGAATGCTAGACAAATAGAGTAATAGATGTGAACTAAAAATTATAAAAATTGGGAAGACTTTGAGGGTACCATTCTTGCTTATATTATTTGTTTTTTAAAAATCCAATTTTAGACACATTTTATGTTATTTAAAATAGAAAAATAAAAATGGTAACTTTTTTTATCACTCATATCACTACGACTTTCATCTAACAGCTACTAACATCTTCGTGAGATTCACTGCAAAATTAAAGAATCCTTTTTTTTTAATTCCCTTTTGAACTTTGCTAAATTTTGATTATTTTTCTATACAAAAATTATAATTTTCCACAAAAAATCACTTTAATGAACCTGGATAGCTTTCTTCTTTATAAAAAGGTGCAGATAATATTTTGGAAACCAAAAGTTAATAGCTACTTCAAATGAAATTACGAAAAAGTTTTGCTTAAATCAAAGAATCTTTTTTTGTAATTCACTTTTGAAGTTTGATAAATTTATTTCGTAAAAAATCACTTTTCAAATATGCAAATCTTTCTTGTTTATTAAAAATTGAAAGTTATGTTTTGAAAATCAAAAGTACATACTTTAAATAAAATTACAGAAAAGTTTCGCTTGAATCCAAAAATCTTTTTTCTGTAATAGCTCGCAAATTTTTGAGTTTTGTGGTTGTTTTTTTTGAAAGGTAAAGAAATTTTTTTCAAAAATTACTTTCATAAGCAAAATACATTTTAAAATAATCCTCTTTACTGTTTTTTGGAAATAACCTTAATTATTTAAAACATTTATTCAATTTTAAATTACATGATTTTCTTCAAATAACGAGGAGTAGTATTAAATTAGTCGCATTTGTTTATTATAAAAGATATTTTAAAAAATCTTTTAAATTTTATAAAGCTAAATATTATGGTTCAATATTCTATACTTTTCAAAAACAAACAAAACAACAACATTTTTTCCTTTTTTTGTACCATTCGATGCATTGTGCGCTGTCTTAAAAACTGGATTTTCTTAATTTAAGAGCTGTAAAATTTTAAATAACCTCATCGAAATCAATATTTCTTGCAAGCTCATTTTCAATGGACAAAATAGCAAGATCGGAAATTCTCGCCTCTCTCTTAGAAGACCTTAAATAAGTCTTAATTAATTTTAGCTTTGAAAAACTTTGAAAACGTTTCCGCGATGTGTTTACCTCATTGATTGTACTTGCAAGAAGAATTATAAATTTTGAGACAGCAATTAAGAAAATGGTGACACCGTGGTATGCAGGTTAAGTGTGTGGCTTAGCATGCTTGGAGCAGCCCGAGTTCGATCCCCAGCCGCGGCGAAAAATTTTTTCAATAAACAATTTTTCTGATCGGTCACCACCTCTCTGCAGACAATGGCAAACCTCAGAGAGTAAATAATGCCTTGTAAAGCTTCTTGAGAACATGAACTTTAGCCGTTCGGAGTCGGCATAAAACATGTAGGTCCAGTTCTCGGTCAATTGTGTGCAAACATTTAATAACACACACAACACAATTGATCATAAGAAGCTCGGTCAAAGTCCTTTCAAGGGCTCAAAATGGCCAATTTGTTTTTTTTTTTTAATTTAGAAAATAAGACACACATTTTTTTACGTAAAGTATTTTTTGACTTTTATTAATTCTTAAACTTTTCATTGAAATAGTTTTATTACATGGTGGGCTTCAAACCCAACGCACAACCTTTGCTTGATGGCCAAAGGAAGCCCGCCGCTCAGATTCGCCGCCAAAGTATATCAGGTGATAGTTTTTTGACGTTTTCAGGAGACACCACGCGGAGGTTTGAGTCGACTTGAGACGATTTCGACATGGATAATGCTGGCCTCGCCAAGTTGAGGCAGTCAGACACGTTGGCATGTGAAGATCGCCCCCTTATCTCCCTGACTTGTAGTTGGCAAGAGAATACGGCATCATGTCCTGCGATTCACTCCTGTGAACGAACGACTACCCCATAATCCGCTTTAAGGCACAATTTTTTTGCATAAGCCTAATATCTGCGCACGCTCCGACAGAAGAAAAAGATGACGAGACCAAAGAAAGTTTTTACGAGCGCCTTGAAGACGCATTTGAGCGCTGCCCCCGTCATGACTTAAAAATCGTGCTTGGTGATTTCAACGCCAAGGTGGGTAAGGAAAACATATTTGGTCCAACAGTCGGAAAGTTCAGCCTCCACGACAACACATGCGATAACGGAATGAGGTTGATTGACTTCGCAGCAGCACGAAACATGGTCGTTAGTAGCACTAGATTCAAGCATCTCAACATTCATAAGGCCACCTGGTTGTCCCCTGATCAAAATACATGCAACCAAATTGATCACGTTTTGATTGACGGAAGGCACTTTTCCAGTGTAGAACTAGACGTACGCACGATCCGTGGTGCTAACATAGACTCGGATCATTATCTTGTCGCAGCCAAGATCCGCACACGTCTGTGCGCAGCTAAGAATGCTCGCAATCCTACACAAAGAAAGCTAGACGTCGACAAGCTGCAGTCAAACGGACGGCCGAAGCCTTCGCTACTCGACTCTCACTCCTGCTTCAAGAAAGCACTCCTCCGATCGACGATATATGCGGACAGTGGACGCACATATCCCACTCTATGCGTACGGCTGCCGAAGAGGTGATAGGCTACCATCGCCCTCGCTGAAACCAGTGGCACGACCAGGAGGGTCACAACGCCACTGCAGAGAAAGACGTCGCCTACAAAGCCACCCTGCAGTCGGTTGTAACGCGTGCTGTTATGGAGCGATACCGAGAGAAGAGGAGGGAAGAGAGACGCATTTTCAGGCGAAAAAAACGAGAGGCGGAAATGCGTGAGTGCGAGAAAATTGAGATGCATGGCGACAGGAATGAGACCCGAAAATTTTTCGAAAAAGAAGACGCCTGGCCGATGGTTTTAAGACCGGAGCCTCTTCCTGCAAGGACGAGAATGGGAATCTAGTGACAGATATTCAGAGTACACTGATGTTATGGAGGGATCACTTCTCTAGACTTTTAAATGGCGACGCTGACAACAATCCCGCCAGTGGAGATGATATCCCGGAAACCCAAATTATGGGAGACAGCGTTGAAGTTCCGCTGCCCGACTATAACGAGTTCTTAACAGTTATAGCTCGGCTTAAAAACAACAAAGCCACAGGAGCCGATGGCCTACTGGCTGAGCTGTTTAAGACCGGTGGCGAAGCTCTGTTTAAATGCATTCACAGACTTCTATGCAGAATATAGTCGGAAGAATGCATTCCAGATGATTGGAACCTCAGTGTGCTCTGCCCAATCCACAAGAAAGGCGATCCTACCATTTGCGCCAACTACCGTGGGATTAGCCTTCTAAATATCGCATATAAGGTCCTGTCGAGCGTATTGTGTGAAAGACTGAAGCCCATCGTCAACCAACTGATTGGACCTTATCAGTGTGGCTTCAGACCTGGAAAGTCCACCATCGACCAGATATTCACGCTCCGACAAATCTTGGAAAAGACCCTCGAAAAACAAATCGACACACACCACCTTTTTGTCGATTTCAAAGCCGCTTTTGACAGTCCAATAAGGAGTCACCTATATGCCATCATGTCTGAATTTGGTATTCCTGCGAATACGTCTTTGCAGGATGACACTGAACAACACCAGCAGTGCAGTGAAAATCGGGAAGGACCTCTCCCTTCCTTTCGATACCAAGCGAGGTTTCAGACAAGGTGATTCCTTATCGTACGAGTTTTTTAATATAGTCATGGAGAAGATCATCCGAGCTGCTGACCTGAGACGCAGCGGCACAATTTTCTATAAGAGTGTTATGCTGCTGGCGTATGCTGATGATATTGACATCATTGGTCAAAATACGCGCGAAGTCAGTGCAGCATTCTCCAGGCTAGAAAAAGAGTCGAGTCGAATGGGTCTTGCAGTGAACGCAGATAAAACGAAGTATCTTGTGTCAACAAACAAACAGTCCCAGCGTCTTGGAAACCACGTCACTGTTGACAACACCTCGTTTGAGGTAGTGAAGGACTTTGTTTACCTAGGATTCAGCATTAACTCCTCCAACGATATCAGTATTGAGATTAAACGAAGGATAACTCTTGCGAATAGGTGTTACTTTGGGCTCAGTAGGCAATTGAGAAGCAGAGCTTTCTCTCGACGAACAAAACTGACGCTCTATAAGTCAATAATCATGCCCGTCCTACTATACGCATCACAAACCTGGACGTTGAGCAGCTCTGATGAAAGGACTTTGGGAGCGTTCGAGAGAAAAAACCTTCGCAAGATCTAAGGTCCAATCTGCGACAATGGCGAGTACCGAACACGATGGAACCACGAGCTGTATGAGCTATATGCCGACATCGATATAGTCAAGCGTTTTTAAATAGAGCGGCTTCGCTGGCTAGGTTATGTCGAGAGAATGAACGACGAAGCTCCAGCGAAAAAGATATTGGATTCGGTACTGAGCGGTGGCCAACGCAGACGAGGAAGACCGCATCTTCGTTGGAAAGACCAGGCATTGGATAACCTGACGACGCTTGGAGTTTCCAACTGGCGCCAGCAAGCGCACGACAAAAGAGGCTGGCGCAAATTCTTAGACCAGGCCAAAACCGACCAACGGTTGTAAGCGCCATCTAAGTAAGTAAGTAAGTAAGTAAGTAAGTATTTGTTCACTTTTTCTTAATGTTTGAGAAATAAAAAATATTTCGAAATGGTGTCACCCCTAAAATGGTACCCGGGGCGGAACGCCCCCTCCGTCCCCCCGTATGAACGCCTCTGGAATATGGTGCCATTGCGATGTACATCTGCCTTTCGTAGGATTCCCTCCATGATGAAATTGAAGAGATCGCATGATACCGGGTTGCCTTGTCTGAAGTCTCGTTCGGCATTAAAGGTTCTGGAAAGTTAATTTCCTACCTTGACGGAACTGCATGTGCTGTTCAACGTCATCCTGCAGAGACTTATCAACTTTGCAGGTATACCGAACTCAGACATTGTTTTGCACAGGCAATCCCGAATCAGATTATCGAACGCAGCTTTGTTCTCAACAAAGAGATGTTGGGTGTCATTTTGATTTTCGTGCGTTTTTTTTTTCGGTTTTAAAAAAACGTTTCACGATCTTGAAAAAATTTGTTAAAACGACCCTATACAAACCGCGTTGTAAGACGGTATTCTACGTCAAAAATTTAATACGTTGAATAAAAACATTTATATTAAGAAATTTAGTTGTCAGACTTTTTTACCGAGGGGACGACTTCGCCCCCTGCTCCTAAATTTCGGCGCCCCTTCTTTCAGTTCAGCAACATCTTTCAGTTCAACAACGTCCAGTCTAGTCATTGCACATATTTTTAATTAAAAGGCTAATGTTTTTAATTGATATTTATTTAATAAAGTGGTGCACAATCTCCTATTCACATTTATATATGCATATATGTACATTTGTATATACAATAAGTTTCAATTACAATCAAAATTATCATTATTAAAATTATTTATTTATATACTTATTATTTATATTAAAGTGATCTATGATTATCGCTTAGTGTTTATAACAATCGAGAATAGTTATAATTTTTACAAAAGATATGCATCGATAAAATAAATACGTATGTATCAATAACATCACCCTGAACTTTCAAATTAATTACTAAAAGTTCTAGATTATATATTTATGCTATCAAGAAGATTTTAAATATACGATGCATTCGAATGGAATTTTAATAATATGCATTTGTTTCGATACTTTCATCTTTCTTTTCGAAATATTTTCATTATATAAATAGACTTATTGTTATAAGATTAATATATTAGTGTTTGTTAGCTCGAATATGCATTTTTATTCGCTGATGAATTTTTCGTATTCTCAATTAAACCGCCATTGCAACTAGGTATATTTATAATGGAAAGGTACAACTTATTTTCTGAAATTTTGATTATAAATATTTTAGTTATTTTAAACATATAAATTTACAAATGTTGCTACATAGACTGTAAGTTTTGGTATATTGATTTTAAAATAATTATCTAATTCTACGTGATATTTGCGATCTGTTTCACAATGATATGTTAAGGTAAGTTTAGAAAATACAAGTGTTTAATCAAGTGAATCCTTCACTCTTGAGATTTTGAATAGAAGAAGTTGGACTGCCAATATTCACGTTGTTTTTTTTTTTTTTTTTGTTAAATATGTATGTTTATGTTAAAAAATTCGTATACCAGCAATTGTTTAATGATCGTATATATTGTGTATTAATATTGAATGATATTTTTATAAAGCTACACTAACTATTTTGAGATATGTATCTCTAAATCGAGTTTCAAATAGCTTGTAGATAGTATCAGTTACAAATGTCTTACAAGGCCTATCATAAAGTAATATCTCAGGGCATCTTCCAAAAATTAATTTATAATAAACTAAATCAGGTCTTTTTTAAACGAGGTTAAAAGAATGTGGTCCTGCTTACTCCGACTGGCTCCAATTTTAATAGTAATATTATTTAGTTGAAGACACCAGTTGACTTGTACTGTAACCTTGAGTATTGCATGTTGGTAAAGCGAACGGATTGAAGCCGAGACTACTAACTCCTGTAACGAGATACATACAAAACATTAATTATTTTAATAGATTTTGATAAAAAATTAATTTTAGTAAATATATTAAATTAGAGTAAAATTAACAAAAAAAACTAAATTTATTTTTTATTTCAATAATGAAATAGTAATGAATTATTCTCAAACGTGTGTGGCGGTCGATGTTTGAACAAAATATTTGAATAAATTTTTGAATACATTTGAATAAAAATGAACAAACTTTTTTATTTTCCTCCTATGTTTACACTAGGGATGTTACGGAGGTGAGTTTATCGGAACTCAGGAGTTTTTAAATTTGATTTATCGGAGCTGGAGTTGGAACCGGAGTCGGAATCGGAGTCGGAATCGGAGCCGAAGTCGAAGTCCAAGAAAGATGTGTAAGTTAACTGTTAAGGTTATTAATTATAAAAGAATAATAAACATAGTACAGTATTCACAATCATTAATCAGCACTGAAAATTTGATGTAAATATTACACACATTTACGTACATACAAAGCAATAGCAAAATATCTAGTTTTAAGTTTTGTTTAAGCCAAATGAAGTGACTCTTAAAGTACTAAATTGTTCTTAATGAACAAAAGCTTGTCAGTTTTCTCCCCGTCCAACCGATTTTTTAGAGGAACATATATGAGACCGAAACTACTAAAAAGTTGCTCACTTGCAACTGGTCCTGATGGACACGATACATATTGGCGAGCAATTGAGTGCAAATTTCGAATTAACTCTCCACAAGAGATTTATAAGCAATTAAAATTATTTAACGAAGAACTGCGCTCGTGTGTGAGATAGGTAAAATCGTATACGCTGGTACATTTCGATCTTCGTTATAACTCCAATTCAAAATTGTCGGAGGTGTAAAATCAACTGGAAGTTCCGACGTTTCGGAACCGCAGTCGAAGCTCCGTTACATCCCTGTGACCGACCGATTATTCTGCTTCGGCATCGGTAATCGACCGAAATTTTGACCTTCGGCTTAGGCTTCGGCCGAAATAGCCGATTATTTTTGAGGAATGTTTTGCTTTGCTAAATAATCTATATATATAAAAATAAGTCCGTATATATACGTCGCCGAACTACTCATAAACGCGTCGTGCGATTTCAACCAAATTTATACACTAGGTAGGTAGTGGCCCATATACGGTTTTATAGTTTGGTTGAAATCCGATAACGCATGTCTGTGCGTATGTGAAGTGAGTGTGTTTTTGCCGCAGGCATTTTTTGTACCGCATACAGCATTCATTAGTATTGAATACATTTTGGTCGTCAGTGGAAGCGTTAGACAGGACATTGCAAGACTTGCGTAGTAATGATCAATAGATATTTGGTGGCGCTTTGATTCTGTTGGCTGGTGATTTTCGTCAGACATTGCCTGTGATTCCCCGTTCAACACCAGCAGATGAATTAAAAGCATGTTTAAAGTCATCTCATTTATGGAGACATGTACAAATACTCAATTTGACTACAAATGTGCGAGTACAAATTCAAAACGATACATCGGCCGCAGGGGCGGATCTGGAAAAAATCTTGGGGGGGGTAAATTATCAAAGACACACATTTTCGATTTGAGAAAATTTTGCCTTTTTACAAATAGACAAATTGTACTTTTTTGAATTGAAATTATTGAATTGTTTAAGAAGCATTTTTCTCAGACACATACACGCACATTTCCGTATTTATTTATTTCTCCCTTTTTCTGGAATAATATCTCAGCGAAAAGTAAATAAAAACTCGAAATCTAACAAGAGCTGCCCACGTAAAATTCTGAAATTTTTTCGTCTTTGAATGTCGATATCTTCGAAACTGTCGAATATATTGTTATTGAATGTGCAAAAATTAAAAGGTCTAGTATTTCTTCATTGAAATCAGTCATAGTAAAACAAATCGTTAGATCAATATAATAGATATAGCATGTTATCAGAAAAAAAACTGATTATCATGTTTTTGCCTAAAACTCAAAAACTCGAGCTGATGGAGAAAAATGGAGTCCATATTTGAATTCAGCAGGCAAAATTCATTCGGGATTGTTTATCGAGATCTCTGCACCTTTCATAAAGCTTAATTTTGTTACTGACAAAATCATATGACAAAATCATCGCAAAATTATCAATAACTTCGTTAATATTTATTTAAATGTCTCTAAGTATATGCAAGAACGAGAGTCCATTCAATCGTTCTCAATTCGAACGGAACCATATTTTTAATCGTCGAAGTATAGAAAAACTTCGCTCAGCTGTTTCTACACCGATAGGAAGCGTGGCAAAGATAGCAAACGTTTTAGAAATTAGTGGAAAAATGTCATTATTACAAAGAGTAAAAACGGCGTTAATATCATTAACATTAGTTTCGCTCTCCTATTTACACTGCCAAATTTTAAGTTAATGAATTAATTGAATTTGAATTAGTTCCTTACTAAAAGTGGACTAAAAGTGGCAGTTTTATTTCATGAAAGTCGGTTGTGGTAATTTGGTTGGTTTGTTGCAATTATAATTACTAGTACCGCCCTGGGGTCGCAAATCGACCAATTTTTGTTTGTTTACTTATAGTTGTATAAAATAGTCGGTGCACTCCTTCTCCGCACTCTAATTCATTTAAAAACAGAATTATCAAAATCGGTTGAAAAACACGGGAGAAAATGGTTCTTAACTGTTTTCCCTGCGCCTATTTATATAAAAAGTAAGTCAAGGTAGGCTTGAAAAATTTCAGAATTCCAAACAATTTAGAATTAACTCAAACAAAAATAATTGTATGCAACAAATTATTTGCGCAGTTGATACAATTTAAGCAACTTTAACCTAACATTAATTCACTTCAAAACAACCCTGTTATAAAGGGTGTTTTTTTAAGAGCTTGCTGATTTGAAATTTAAATAAAACACATGCCAAATTATGAAATAGCCAAAAAATTTTCAGAGACAAATCTATAAATTAACGTTTTCTTCGACACTGGCCTCAACGACAGCAATATTTTCTTCTGTACGCACTCTTCTCATTCTTCTCGGTGGCTTGGAATCCAAAATAGTGAATGTAGACCAAAATTTGGTAATTACGTTCTTTATGGTGGTCTCAGACGGACGATTTTGTGCACCATAAAATTCGCGAAGTGCTCTATAAACATTTTTAATTGAACACTGTTTTTGAAAATAAATTTCCACGATTTGGAAGCGTTGTTCTGGAGTTAACCTATTCATGATGATTTGCCAAACAATACTGAGTAGAGACTTTTGACTTTAAACTGTCAAAACAACTGTCAGACAATAGAGTAATCCATACTGAAAAAAAACCTCATAAAAAACACCCTTTATATCATATATGACAAAAAGTATTACAGATGTATAAAATATTTTCATTAGGACTGAATATAGCTGAAATATTTCTAAGTATTAATTTAACTGATTATGAAATAATTGAAGTAAAACAAACTTTTGGATTTTACATTGTTTGAATTTTTTTTTTTGTAAATTTATAAAGTGAAAACTGAAAGTACAATGCACGTATTGTTTTTTATGGTAAAATTCGTTGGCACATAGGTTGCTAAAAAGTTTGGAAGGTTTTCAGTAAAAATTTAGAAGAATAAAATATTTTAAGTGGCAACTTTGGTCTGCATAGCCAAAATCTTAATTGCGCTCATAACAAATCAAAATCAATGTTGCTTGCTCAATGATTTCATATAAATGGCATTTTTAAACTAATCGTTAATGTCTTGCAAAAATATATTTTTTATAAAGCAAACACTTACGCTGAGGTAGTGACTTCAAGTTTTTTGTTTGTAAGAAAATAACGCGTCTTTAAAGTTGATTGTTTAAAAAATGGCTGTTAATTTGAGAACATAACGATCTGTTACTTTATTTTCAAGCTCATTTTTAAAAAAAAGCGAAGTTACTACCTTGACGTAAGTGTTTGCTTTACACATAATTATATTTTGGTTTTTGCAGATGACTACAGATCATGTGATTCTACAAGCAAAATGGTCATACTCTTCTCGCATCGCTTCATAAAAACGTCATCTACACGCAAATGATGTCACAAAACAAAAATAAACTAAATTTTTTTATATACTTTAATAATTGTTGAAATCAATAAAAAAACTAGAGTTTAACAATGTCTCTGACCATTTTTTTTTAGTATTCTTTCAAAACACGCCTTCAGAATCGCTTATGTATACATAAAAGTACCCTTAAGCAGTGGGCGTAATTAATTTCTCCAAATAAAGTATTAAAAAAAAAGTATTTGAAAGTTCTTGGGGGGTAATTACCCCCTTTATCCCCCCCCTTGTATCCGCGCCTGATCGGCCGACACATTTTCAAGGCAACTGTTGGCAATAGGCAATGGTCAACTTGCTGTTGATCGTGAAACTAGCTTAATCACTTTACCAGATAACTTTTGTAATATTGCACCGACAAAAGAAGAATTGGTGTCAAGTGTTTTTCCAAATATTGCAGAAAATTATCGCAATCATAATTGGTTAGCTGAAAGAGCTATACTGGCCGTTAAAAATAAAGACGTTGGTCAAATGAATGCAGACATTTTAACCCATGTTCCTGGCGAGGTTGTAACATATCAATCAGTTGACACGGTTACGAATCAAGACGACGCTGTTAATTATTCAACAGAATTTTTGAATTCATTGGATTTACCCGGATTTCCTCATCGTTTACAATTGATAGTTGGTGCTCCCATTATTATGCTTCGAAATATAAATCAACCACGATTATGCAATGGGACAAGATTAGCGGTTAAAAAGGTCATGAACAATTTGATCGAAGCAACAATTTTAAAGGGGAAGTTTAAAGGTGAAGATGTATTGATTCCACGGATTCCAATGATTCCATCAGATTTACCTTTTGAATTCAAAAGACTACAGTTTCCAATACGTCTTGCATTTGCTATTACAATAAATAAAGCGCAAGGGCAATCGTTGGAATTGTGTGGAATTGATTTAGAATATCCTTGCTTTTCACACGGCCAGTTATATGTTTCGTGCTCACGTGTTGGCAAGCCTTCAGTTCTCTTTATCTACACAACAACTCATGGCAAAACCAAAAATGTTGTCTACGAAAGAGCTCTAAGATAGTTTAAGTGATACATAGTCTAAGATTGTAAGAAACGAGAATTAAAAATTGAATAATAAGGAACAAAACCAACTTTATTAAAAACAAGTGTGTTTCTTTTCTTATTTTGTTTTGCTGTGCGAAGCAGGCACCGGGCCCGCTGGTTTGTTTTATAAGTTTTTAGAATTTTTTTTAATTGTTCAGAGAACTCCGTTCAAAATTCCACATTTGAAACATTTTCCATTGTTCGTTTTGTTTTTCTCTACTTTGGTGTAGTTTTTTTCTCTAATTTGTACTCATGAAAGCATGAGTTGTGCACAACTTTTTAGCACTTCTGGGCAGCTGTATATGGATAGACGTACCAACCTTCTTGGGGAAAATGCTGATAAGTTGCTTTTTTTAGCTTACAATACAAAGCTTTTTAATTTTAGGTATTAATTATTTTTATGATTTTAATCTTATTGATTCGGGTTACATATGTATTAAATTAATTTTTATGCTTTTTTGTTTTTGCTTGCTTTTGTTGTCGACTGAAATATAAAAGCCGAGTTAACGCTAGAAATTTTCTGCCAGATTTCAGTTACACACAGAAAAATCGCTACTTATAAAAAATAAAACCTTATAATATAGAACAAAGTTAAGAAGATTTCTCTTTGGTTATAACCCAAGAAGATGTTCTTCTTAAAGTTATTGGCTATGTCTTCCTAAATTAATTTAAGAAAAAAGCTACAAGGTTTTCTTGTTTTTTTTCAAAAAGGTTTTCTTCTTGATTTTTTCAGAAGAAACCTCATGAAGCAATAAAGTTTTCTACATGATTTGCTTTTCTTCTCAATATAGAATAAATAAATAAGAAATAACGAAAAAACGATTTACGAAGTTTTCTAGGCGTCGTCTAGGACTTGAAAAACCTTCTTGAAAATATGAATTTTAGAAGAAATCAATAATATATCTTATTAAATAAATTTGCTGAAAAAAAGAAGATTTCTTCTTAAAAAATACCTCCCTTTTTCTTCTTTCATGCCCCTTGCTCTAAATAAGTTTTAAGAAGCAATCTTATAAATTTTACGTGGAAGTATTTTTCTCTGTGTAGTACTTTTCTCGACTGGATCGAAAATCGAAAATCGATCGGATCGAAAATCGATTCAATTTATTTTCTACGTTATCATGACGTCAATAAATCAATTACAGAAACATCCAAATTGTGCTGAAAAACTCTTGTGTTTAACTCGAATTTAATGATTTCAGTACGTTTTTGGTCCTGAAATATATACAGGGTGTTCCGCAACTGAGTGCAACTATTTACGCAGGTGAAAGGTTATATCGAGTTAAGCAAAAAATCGTTTGGTAGGGGGGGGGGGGGGTCTATTTTCACATTCTCAGGAGCTACAGGGTTAATTAGTTTTTCACGATTTTGATTAAAATTATTGTTTCTAGCACAAAAACTTACTCAGAAAACTTATTTTGAGAGCTCATTGTAAAGGCAACAAAACCACCTTTCTACAGATATATCAACAAACCCCACCGACATAACCGTTCCTGAGCTGTGCTCGTCTGAAGATGAAATCAATCGGTGAAAACTACTAAATTTCAACTTTGAGTCGAAATTTCTAAGAATTTCACGTAGTAAATTCTCTTTTCAATGACATTTAAAACAGTGATGCCCAGACAAATTATTTGAATAGTGCTACAACAATTACAACAAAAAGCCAACAACAACAACAAATCTTTGGATTCGTGGCACAATAATTTTTCTAACAGCAAAAACACATAAAAACAAAAACGCGCATAAAACCTACATATGCGCCAGCGCAAAAGTTCATAAATATTGAACACACAAAACAACAACACGAATCCTTCAATGTGCGCAATTACAACAATAAAGTAATAAGAAGTAAGGGTGAAGCTGAACACTTAATTCGGCGAATTACAACAATCATTGCAATATTGAAGTTGTTGTAGAGTGGAAAGAGTGGAGCATGTTAAAAACAACAACACGAATGCTGGCAGCGCCCAAGCAAAACAAACAAAAAGACATACAAACAACAACACTTATGCTGACCGTACCCAAGCGCACAAGTTAAATTGTTGAACACACAAAAACAACAACATACAAATGCAAGATATCGTCATTTGATGGCTCTTAAAAAACAACAAAGCAATAAGATGTAATGATTTTACTTCAAACTGAATTCGTCGAATTACAACAATCATGAAAACATAAAAGTTGTTGTAAAGAGTGGAAAGAGTGGAAAGAGTTAGGCGCTGGGCATCCCTGATTTAAAACATAAACATTAGAGCGTATCACCAAAACTAACCTATTTTTGACCCCGCCTCAATCGTTAGATATTTGAAAGACGTTTTCGAAAAAAATATATTTTGGTTTTTTCGGTATATCTTCGGTGTTTCTTGTTCGATCTGGAAAAAATTATATATCTGTGTTTGTTGATGTTATGCAAATATTTTTTGATGTTTTTTACCTCAAATGTTTGTTTTTCGACTGATTATACAGTCGATCTCCGTTTCTACCATATTACCCTGCTCCAAAAAATCCAAAATGAAAGCTTACAAAAAATCATTACAACCATGGCAACAAGTGAAATCGTAAAACTGGATTTTAGGAGGACTACCGACTGATTTTATGCAAAGAATAACACTATATAATAAAAATGATGAGAATTATCATTACACATAATCAAATTTTATTTTTAAATTTCAAAATATTTTCGGGATTCAAGGTCGATTCAAACTAGTCACCACTGATAAGCTCCTAATATATAATGACATGTTCCAAGTTTTTATACGGACAGAACCGTTTGAATGCTAACAAAACTGATTCACATGCATTAAATGTAAACATGTGTCTGATTATTTGTGAGCATTTCAATTAACACAAGAATTAAGCGAATATATCGCTTTTCATGCATTCTAAAGAATTAATTTTTCTAAAGCAGCGATGGGCACACACATACTATCACATTCTTTGATTGCGTGTAAAGCAGAGAAAAACGAAGATCAATTTTACGTATTTTCTTGCTATATTTTAAAAAATTGCGCAAAGACATCTCATGTCAACAAATGCTGAAAAGCAACTGACTTGATTTGCTGCCAAAAAAAAAACAAAGCAACAGCCGAATGCACACGATCGTAAGCCACACGAAGTAGCTTACACTGTTTATGTGTCGACGTCGCGCAAGCGCTACAGCCGCCTTGAAACCCGAAAAGATTATGAAAATAAAAAATAAAATTTTATTATGATCCATAGTGTTATTCTTTGCATAAAATCGGTCGGAAGTGCTCCTAATCCATTTTTTTCCAGGAATTCCCAGCCCAGCGCTGCAACCACGAGGCCACCGTTTTTTTCTCTGCCGCCAGTTTGGAGCTCTATAAAACCATGTTGGAGTGAAAAATATATTTTTTTGAATTTTTTTTTCTTTTAATTTTTTCAATTCTCTACAATAATAACATAATAAAAATTTGGAAAAATGTTTGTTTTTGACTGAGTTATGAATTTTTAAAACAAGGTCTGTTTTCTCTGCCGCGAATATTTTGTCCCTCCTTAAGTAGTTTGTATTCCAGAGCAAAAAAACAAGGATCAAAGTTGTAAAAACACAAAGTCCGAAATCACAAAAAGCTGGGCCAACTAAAAAAAATATACAGTTTCATAAAGAGGGAAATAAAAGTTATCAAAGTTCGTGGGGCAAGAAAAAGTTTCGATTTTGTTGACCAGTGATATGCTTATAAGAATATATTTTATAGAAAGCTATGTCAGTTCTTACAATAAAAAAGTTAATGAAAAAGTGGATAGAAGAAGTTCCTTACATATCGTGGATTGAAAATGTTGCTCGTAATAGGAAAAAAGACGCATTTTCAGGCGAAAAAAACGAGAGGCGGAAATGCGTGAGTGCGAGAAAATTGAGATGCATGGCGACAGGAATGAGACTCGAAAATTTTTCGAAAAAATAAGACGCCTGGCCGATGGTTTTAAGACCGGAGCCTCTTCCTGCAAGGACGAGAATGGGAATCTAGTGACAGATATCCAGAGTACACTGATGTTATGGAGGGAGCACTTCTCTAGACTTTTAAATGGCGACGCTGACAACAATCCCGCCAGTGGAGATTATATCCCGGAAACCCCAATTATGGACGACAGCGTTGAAGTTCCGCTGCCCGATTATAACGAGGTCTTAAGAGCTATAGCTCGGCTTAAAAACAACAAAGCCGCAGGAGCCGATGGCCTACCGGCTGAGCTGTTTAAGACCGGTGGCAAAGCTCTGTTTAAATGCATTCACAGACTTCTATGCAGAATATGGTCGGAAGAATGCATTCCAGATGATTGGAACCTCAGTGTGCTCTGCCCAATCCACAAGAAAGGTGATCCCACCATTTGCGCCAACTTATTGTGCGTATTGTGTGAAAGACTAAAGCCCATCGTCAACCAACTGATTGGACCTTATCAGTGTGGCTATAGACCTGGAAAGTCCACCATTGACCAGATCTTCACGCTCCGACAAATCATGGAAAAGACCCTCGAAAAACAAATCGACACACACCATCTTTTTGTCGATTTCAAAACCGCCTTCGACAGTCCAATAAGGAGTCACCTATATGCCATCATGTCTGAATTTGGTATTCCTGCGAAGCTAATACGTCTTTGCAGGATGACACTGAACAACACCAGCAGTGCAGTGAAAATCGGGAAGGACCTCTCCCTTCCGTTCGATACCAAGCGAGGTTTCAGACAAGGTGATTCCTTATCGTGCGACTTCTTTAATATAGTAATGGAGAAGATCATCCAAGCTGCTGACCTGAGACGCAGCGGCACAATTTTCTATAAGAGTGTTATGCTGCTGGCGTATGCAGATGATATTGACATCATTGGCCACAATACGCGCGAAGTCAGTGCAGCATTCTCCAGGCTAGAAAAAGAGTCGAGTCGAATGGGTCTTGCAGTGAACGCAGATAAAACGAAGTATCTTGTGTCAACAAACAAACAGTCCCAGCGTCTTGGAAACCACGTCACTGTTGACAACACCTCGTTTGAGGTAGTGAAGGACTTTGTTTACCTGGGATCCAGTATTAACTCCTCCAACGATATCAGTATTGAGATTAAACGAAGGATAACTCTTGCCAACAGGTGTTACTTTGGGCTCAGTAGGCAATTGAGAAGCAGAGCTCTTTCTCGACGAACAAAACTGACGCTCTATAAGTCAATAATCATGCCCGTCCTACTATACGCATCACAAACCTGGACGATGAGCAGCTCTGATGAAAGGACTTTGGGAGCGTTCGAGAGAAAAATCCTTCGCAAGATCTATGGTCCAATCTGCGTCAATGGCGAGTACCGAATACGATGGAACCACGAGCTGTATGAGCTATATGCCGACATCGATATAGTCAAGCGTATTAAAATAGAGCGGCTTCGCTGGCTAGGTCATGTCGAGAGAATGAACGACGAAGCTCCAGCGAAAAAAATATTGGATTCGGTACCCAGCGGTGGCCAACGCAGACGAGGAAGACCGCATTTCCGTTGGAAAGACCAGGCATTGGATAACCTGACAACGCTTGGAATTTCCAACTGGCGCCAGCAAGCACACGACAAAAGAGGCTGGCGAAAATTCTTAGACGAGGCCAAAACCGACCAACGGTTGTAAGAGCCATCTAAGTAAGTAAGTAAGTAACCCTACGGACAAAGCAGGGTCAATTGCCCTAAAGTTACCGGTCCTGTGACAGTTCTTATTTAACCTATCACAGGACAGGTTCGATATTACTCAGAACGGGACCAATAGTTTTTAAATGTGTTTTGCTCTATTAATCTTATCGTTACCAATAGCTTAGTGGAAGTGCGCTAGACTGTCACGCTAATTCTATTCATTAACTGCTTAATCAAAAATAACCTTCAAAATAAATTTGCTTAACATCTTGAAAATTTAATTTTTTATTTAAAAACCAAAAAAAAAAATTACAAAAAATTTATTGATTTTGCCGGGGATTGAACCCAGGTCAGTCGAGTACTAAGCAGGAACGCTTACAAGCTCGACTAAACATGAATTTCCAAAACGTTGATTCAATTTCATTAACAACTTGCGCATAAGTGTACCGTGTTCTATAAATAGACCGGCTACTGATTAGGTCCGAAGGTATCTATGAGGTGTCAATTGACACCTGCCGATATATTTTTGAACCGGTTCTAGGATTGGTCCAAAGGTTTCTAGCCGGTGTCAATTTACCCCTGTCAATGACAACGCCATGTAAAAGGGACCGGTTGGTTTCATATGTTGGTGGTAGAATTGGGACCGGTCACTATCACTTTGGAACCTATCACGTGATAGGTTTTGAACCGGTTCTTTTGTCCGTAGGGAAGTAATAGAAAAAAAACAATTGTTCAAGGCTAGCAAAGGAATGCTTTATTGTGGTAGTAGTGAAGGGAATTATGATGGCTGTTAATCATTTAAAAAGTTTTTAATTATTTTTTAGAAAAAGGTACATTTTGCAAAAAAGGTAAAATTTGGCAACACTGCTACCACGCAGAAGAAAGAGAGCGGAATAAAATGATAGGGGTTGTGCTGTTTGATCAAAAAACATTATTTGCTTTGTTGTGCTTTTTGATGATGATCTAAAAACCATACTCTATGAAGCGAATGTTAGTGCTGCTGAACAACAGCAGAATAATTTCCTCTAGAAAAATTGTCCTCTAGAACCAAAGTAGATGAAAAGTGGAACCTCATTGCCGAAAAAAATAATACGTACGGACCGCCACAAAGAAGTTGTATGGAGTGGAGAAAGGTATTGTACATATTGCAAGAATTTATAGCTTTTAATAATTTCTTTTTTACATTAAAGATTTGGGCAGATCTAAAGAGCCGAACAAAAAAGAAGATTTCGGAGAACGACAGAAGCATGCGTGAAACAGGTGGTGGGCCGTTCAGATTCAACCCACTCACAGATATGGAGCAAACCATCGACCAAATTTTATTGATGTCTACGGCAGCACAACCTCGCGGCGCAATTTTAGGGTGTCCAACTGCTAGGCCGCGTTCATTGTGGAAGCTGAAGCTGGTTAAGCTTTTTCAAGCAATATCATTACGCTTTTTCTTGCTGTTGCTGTTCATAGTGTGCAAATTTTTGCTCGCGCTTTTAGACACTTTTTCTTGCTGTTGCTGTTCATAGTGCGCGCTTTTTGCTTGCGCTTTTAGACGTTTTTTGAGCTTTTTGAAATGCTTTGATAAGAAGAAAGGACCTAAAAGCGTGTTATAATAAGCTGCAGATCAAAACATAAACAAGAAATAATATAAAACAACAGAATTATGCAAACAAACGAAAAAGAAAAAAAAAAAGCGTTAAAAAGTAAGAAACAGCAAAGCATAAGTACGACATGAAACAAAAATCAACATTGTGTACCGGAGCGAGATAGAAGGAAAAAGTATCAAAAAGCCTCAAAAGTGGCGTAACCTTGAATTTAAGCTTGCACTATGAACACTTGGGGTTTTTTCATATGATTGTACATAAAGCGTTTTTCAGCAGCTGTAAAAAGTTTCAAAAGTTTCAAAAATGGCCCTATGCAGCCGTCTGTCCAACCAAGTTCCTCAGCAGAAGCAAATGCTGAATTAGTGGTAACACCTTCAAGAAGAGCACAACCAGTTGGAGTTGTTACACCTACTGGAGCAACGCCACCAACTTTAGTTCAACAGCCATCAGGAAATACTGCTAGTCGTTCGAGGCCTTTGAAACGCAAGCGCAATATGCTGGAAGATCAGACAAAATTGATTCGGCTCGAAATAAAAAATCAAGAGTTGTCAATTGAAGAGTTCAAGCGACAAAATACGATTGCTCAATCTAAGGCCGATTCAATTAGGATGTTGGCAGAAGCAGCAAAGATGCTGGCTGAAGGCACCAAAACAATTGCTGAAGCCACAACAGCGCAGACAGAAGCTTTATAAAAAATTGGTGCTGCAATGGAGGAAGTGCTTGGTATCTTAAAAAGTATATGATACCTTGAAGAAGTGTGAAATTATAGTTAATAGAACTTGTTTATTGTGGCTAGAGGCGATGTTGTGGCTTGAGCACTTGTTTTGGTTGCTTAACAAGCAATATCCAACATCCTGGTTGCTTTCCAGGACAAAGAGCCTGAAACCGCATCATATCCAGATTTTCCGGGATGTATGTCAGCCCTATTCAAGGGCTATCCCTACGGACAAAGCAGGGTCAATTGCCCTAAAGTAACCGGTCCTGTGACAGTTCTTATTTAACCTATCACAGGACAGGTTCGATATTACTCAGAACGGGACCAATAGTTTTTAAATGTGTTTTGCTCTATTTATCTTATCGTTACCAATAGCTCAGTGGAAGTGCGCTAGACTGTCACGTGGTGGACGTGGGTTCGAATCCTGGCTGTGTTTAATAATAAAATTTAATAATTTAAATTCTAATTCTATTCATTAACTGCTTAATCAAAAATAACCTTCAAAATAAATTTGCTTAACATCTTGAAAATTTAATTTTTATTTAAAAACCAAAAAAAAAAAATAAAAAAAAATTTATTGATTTTGCCGGGGATTGAACCCAGGTCAGTCGAGTACTAAGCAGGAACGCTAACAAGCTCGACTAAACATGAATTTCCAAAACGTTGATTCAATTTCATTAACAACTTGCGCATAAGTGTACCGTGTTCTATAAATAGACCGGCTACTGATTAGGTCCGAAGGTATCTATGAGGTGCCATGTAAAAGGGACCGGTTGGTTTCATATGTTGGTGCCAGAATTGGGACCGGTCACTATCACTTTGGAACCTATCACGTGATAGGTTCTGAACCGGTTCTTTTGTCCGTAGGGATGTTATGCTGGTGCTCATGGCACATCATCTTGGTTGTTTCAATGTACATAAAAATGATGAGAGCTGGAACGAGAGAGTACATTTTCCCTCTACGGTAGAGGGGAAAATGACTAAACACATGTATTTATATCAAATTACGGAATAAAAAGTGTTAATAAAATAAAATGTATTAAAAATAGCAAAAAGTTTACTACTATTCAGGGATCATTTGGCTGCAATCTGAACATAGCACTTTCAAAATAGATGCATCCTCTATTTTTGACATTGGAGCTCGTACAAGCCTGTTGTGCTCGTACTCCCATCAAACGCCATAGCTATTAAATGCTCGTCTGGCAGACACTTGCAACCGTCAGAATAGGCTGGCTTTTTATACCCTAAACCTGAAAGGTCAGGGTATATTAACTTTGTGCAAACGTTTGTAACGCATAGAACGAAGCGAGTCAGTATATATAGTATATATATTCTTGATCAGCGTCACCTCGTGAGTCGAGCTATTCATATCCGTCCGTCCGTCCGTCCGTCTGTCCCTCTGTCCGTCTGTGTGTTGTCCGTATAAGAAGAAGGAGTAGAGATAATTGGATGAAACTTGGTACACATGGTCACATGCACCCAAGGATCTGCACTATTAAATATTTTTGGAATCCGCCCACGGACACGCCTACCTCCCATATAACGCGAAAATTGAAAACTGCATAACTCAGCTCATAGTTAACTTACAACAATAAAATTTGATATGGATGTGCTTTATACCAATACAAAGATGTCTTCGGACCTAATCCACTCACGGACACGCCCACCTCCCATACAACCCCAAAATTGAAAATGCAATAAATAAGCCTGCACTCAGAAAAAAGCTTATCGGAATATGATAAAAATGGCATCATATTTAGAGAAAAATGGTATAGACTTTGCTCCAGAGAATGCTATTCTCTAATTTCGATACTAAAAATTCTCTAAAAATGGTAAAAAGTTTCCATGAAAAAGAAAAATATATCGTTTTTTGAGAAAAAACTTTTTATTTTTGAGAAAAGATTTGTTTTTATTGAGGAAAATACTTCTCTTAGTGAATTTTTTATCAAAATATAAGAAAAGTTTTTCATTTTCAATAAATTTTTCTCTATAAGTGAGAAATTTTTGTGCGAGAAAAATACTTATCATTATTAGAGACATTGAAATATTTCCATTTCCTAGAAGTAAAGAAATATTTCTTCGAAAATGTGAAAATTTATTCTAATTTAAGAAAATTTTATTTGAAAAAGAGAAAATTTCTATATCGAAAATAGAGAAATTTTTTACCGGAGCAAGGTATGTGTTTTTTTCTCAGTGTGTGTTTAACCTAAAGAGCTAAAATTTGGCACATATGTTTTTTATGACAAGACAAAGATGGTTTTGAAAAATGGACGTCATCCGCCCACGGACACGCCTACCTCCCATGCAACCCAAAAAGTTTAAAACTCAATAAATAAGATTATGTTTGTCATAGAGAAATTAAATTTGGTATGTATGTATTTTGTACCAAAACGAAGGTGTGTTCAAAAATTGGGAGTAATCCGTCCATGAACTCGCCCACCTCCCATAGCGAAGGCACAATAAAGGCATTAACTGTGAGCTACAGGAATAAAACTTGGTATGTGTAAATATTTCATCAACATTGAAATGCATATTAAATATAGGCTTCATATATGCATTTAATGCAATAATGCATATTAAAATTTTTTTGTTTTTGAAAAGTGGGTTTAGTGTATTTCATAGTCGGCCTAGACCGATTTTAGACTTTTTTTACTTGTTAGATATACTTTGAAAACTATGAAAAGAATATACCCTTAAAATTTCACTCTTGTGGGAAGCAGGTTATGAATTACCATCCCGATGACAACTTTGCTGTATTCTGGCAGATACTTGCAACCATCCAAATAGCTTGAAGTAAGGAATATTATTGCAAGGGTTCACTTTCGTTTATCCTACAATTACATGTAAGCGTTCTACAATAGTAAATGAAAGCGTTATCCAAGCTTGAGACTTACGTTTTTAAGCTTGTTTAAAGCTTATTCCAAGTTTGTTTGGCTGATTGGGTTGTTATAACAATTTCAAATTTTTTACTAACACACATATTTTCTAAGTTGGCAGCTCAATCCCAGCTAGCATTTTCAATCGTAGACAACTCTTCCGCGATAGGACCGGGCGATTAAATAAATCGTCGACGATGTCGTATTCCGATCGCGCAAGTTCAGTACAACGGGAGAAACTGTGTCAAGCCGGCGACTCTTTCCATCTGAGTCGTCTACGATGCGTGTAAGATGCTTTTATTCCTACTTCAAACGAGCCTTGAAATAATCGCCACAATGAGTCGTCTGCGATGCGCCAAAAATAATCGCTGAAGAGTCTTGAACGTATTGCCAAGACGATTTTTAATTGATACTCAAATGTTTTAAAATAAAATGGATTGTTCTTTATTGTTTTTTTTTTATTGTTATATTATAAGTAGGAAGGATATAAATAAAATAAGATTAATTCAATTAATAAATTAAAAAACAAAAATTCCGTACAGATAAAAACATTTTTAAGAATATATTATTTGAGAGCCATATCCCCATCCTTTGTTCCACCATCCTTCTTTGTCCGATCAACCTTCCTGAGTAGGTCAGTAGCTAGAACAGAATGTTGTTGCAGCACTTTATTAATTCCTGCATCGTCAGCTTTGAATTTTTAATGGCAGACTTCTTAAAAAATAAAAACAAATAAGGAACCTGAAATAAAAGAATTAAATAAAGAGAACTTACTTGCAATATTTCTCGGAGTACTAAATTCCCGGATACTGGGTTTATTATTTCTTCCAAACCAGCTCGATGTTGCAGCAACATTATCATCGCTCATGATTTTGTTTATTGAATTCCTCTGTTTGAAGATCCTATTTCTTCAAATAAGTTATCCTATTTCTTTATAAGTAGATCACGTTTGCTTAATAATTGTATTTCTTTGATAGATATGTAGCATTTAGTATGAAAAACGAAACCAAACGAAGATGAACCGAATACCAACGAACCGAATACCACAACCGAAGTTGACCGAAGTCATCCTCCTTAATATGAAATGTGGCGAATTTTCTGTGCACACTAAAAAATTTGTATGGAATTTTTGCACCCATCGGTGTTCCAGAGAGTCCTACAACGTTCGATGTCAAAAAACACCGTGCTGGAAAGGGGATATTTTTTTATCGATCGGTGTAAGTAATTAAACATCCGATAGATTTCCGATAGGATAGTTTCGTAATAACATAATAAAATTTATCGGTGCTTTTTTAAGTATTTAGTCAAAAAACAGTAAAAAAACAAAAACAAAAAAACATAAAGTTCAGCAAACAGTACAACAAGAGCAAGAAATTGGGCTCTAAAAAATGTTCTAGCTTTCGTAATAATTTCTCACTCATTAAACTAAAAAATATTCTTCTCTTTTGAAACAAGTTATACGTGTTTATTTTAAATAAACAAAGTGATGATTTTTAACACCGAACGGTGTAATTTTATATTATTCCATAGGATATTTACACAATTTTTATTTATTCAAAAGGGTACAAAAATGTTAAACCAAATATAGTGGTAGAAATGCTCGAAAATCGATTCATATCGAAGTTCATTAAAATTTTAAAATAGTCGAATGAAAAAAGCTTTAATGTCGATTTTCCCCGAAACCGTTTTCCCGAACATTACTTTTAATTATAGATTTTCGCTTTCAGTCTTGAGAAATTTCAATTAATTTGTCAATGATTATGTGATTTCAAAGTTGATATTCTTCTTTGCCTTTCTGATTTCACACCGATCTGATATGTTTGGAATTTCACAACGGGTAAGCGGTGTTAATTAACACCGTTCGGTGTAAAAATTTAAGTATCCTTTGACCGGTGTGAATTTATTTTGGAAATTTTTAAGTGTGTATCCTTTACCAACAAACACAATGCATCATAATCATTCAAAGATGATTCGAGTAAAAGCAGCCTTAACTATTTGATACGGATTCCAATAAAAATGTTAAAGTTTTCTTATCAAAGATAATTTGGAAGAAGTTTCTCTCAAAAAAACAGATTCTGTCGAGGAGTTTTTGAAGTTTTTGAAGTAACCTTAAAATATATTGACGAATGGTTCAATTTTTCAGAGAGAAACTGTATCTATAAAATTGTTAAATAATATAAAGATTCTAAATTCTTTCCTTTACTGGATTTATCGAAGAACTCCAATTAAGAAACATATTTAAAAATCTGTATTAGAATAAATTGTTTGATGAGGCTTGTTTAGTAAGTATACATTAAAATTCATTAAAATATTTAAATAATTAATATTATTCATTACATATTGGTTCACTATACTGTGGATCAGCGCTTTTTCAGAAAGAGTTTATTCGGTAATGGACCAGAGTGCCACACAAACATATGGTGTGAATATAAAGTGGATAGCTTCAGTGGTTCAGCCGTGATGGTCAAAAATGTATGCGCACCAACGATAAGAATTTACCTTGAATTTTGCGAATTTTTTTCTATAGGAATTTTTTACGGTAAATTTTTGTATAAGAACGTTAACATGTTAGACAGTGTTAAGGTTCAATCGGGTGCGAGGATTTCATTTCTGGCATCAGCTTTGCTCTAGCTGTGCCCGTTTTTAAAAGAATATTTTTTTGAAAAAATTCCTTAGGAAAATTTTCACAAAATTGATGGTGTGATAGGTTAAAGTGCACCCCAGCCCCCTTTTGTTTGTTTAATAACTTTTCATGCCCAAACCGAAAATCGCCCAGGCAACATCGGTTTTTTTGCCCCTAAACAAATCGACCCAGCCTAATGTACATATATTTTTTGAGTGTCCTCTTCCCCAGCGTTTTCCAAAAGGTGGCAAGCCTAACTATAGGGGAGCTATGTTTCTGCTGAACGTTTTTCTACCTGAAGCGTCAAAAGTTGAGTATGTACACTGAATGTGGTCAATGGAATTCAAGCCAACGAATAGAAAGTGTGCTCACAGGCTAGGGTAAACAGGTAGTAGGGCAAATATTTATTTATTTGTAAATCTATATGTCCGTTACTGGAACTAGTCCTATTGCATGTTCTTTGGTTTTATGCAATCTAGAAGTATGAACTTACTTTAATTGTGAAAATGATTGAAGCTTAGACCATTTGTAAACTTTTTGTATGAGCTATACCAAAGAATTACATAAAATATAAATTATAACATTATTTTACAAGAGCAGCAACACAACTTAATGAAAAATTAACTTAATTCTAATTGTTAAAATATTATAACAGAAATCAAAAATTATAAATACCATTTGCAGAACATTGTGTGATATGAAGTGGAGTGGACCAAAGTTAAGATGTAAATTAAATGCTCGCTTTTTTTACGTACACAATATGACGATAAGGCCGAAATAATTGGGTTCCACATTCACATCGAGTGTCTTCAATAATTTTTTAATGTTCTGATCATAATTCAGATTTATCGAGAACATTTTTCAAAAATTTTTGAAAATTTTATTCTTTTTGATGAACATTATCCAGTTGATGTATTCTTTCGTGAATATGGGCCATCTCCGTATTCTGTTCTGTGTAGCATCATCTTTAACAATAGCCTTCCTTTGACATTTTTTTAAACAGCCGCCGTTGCTGCCGACACTGCTGGATTGTGCCACGGCTGATGTGGATGATGATGATGGTGATGAGGGTGCGTGTGCGTGTGGTGATGTTGAACCAGAGCTTGATGCCATGGTGAGGACACTGTTGAAATTAATTGCGGAAAGGCACTAGCTGAGCATTTTTATTTTTTGTGTGTATTTTTAATTTAATCGTGTTTTTTGTATTGTCCAAAATTTATAAAAACAAAACATAATAAGCAAATTAGAAATAAACCAAAAAGTTCTCAATACAATATCAAACAAAATTCATGCAAAGAGAAAATAACAGAACATAGTACACAAATCGACAACTTATCGTAGTAGGAGACGTTGAACGCGCATGAAATTAAAATTGATACTTACTTGAAGTTGAGTTGAAAACACTGCCTGGTGAGGATGAAAGAGTTCCCATATTTGGGGTAGGCCCGTATCCATTGGCAACCGTATTAGTGGCTCCGTAAGATCCACCAGATGAGTGCGGCGTTGATGCACTGCTGCAATAACCCCCACGTGGACTGACGCTGCTAGATTGTGCTCTTTGGTAGTCATCGTCCGTCCATTGTCCAGTGCCATCCTGAACGCTTACGGCCAGTTGGCCAGCATACGAGTTAAAGCCAGTGCTGCCACCGGGAGATCTAAAAGTATTAGTTAAATGCTGGGTAACAACATTAAACTCAGAAATTTTAAAGTAATTCATACCTTGGCATCGAGTACAAGGCCTCAACTAGGTCAGCAGCTCGTTTAAGAATTATTTCTTTTTGTAGCTTCTCAGGATCTCCAGGATGACGTGGAATAAGTTTTTGAAGCCGCTGAAATCCGTAATCTATCGTTGGCTCATTTAAAGCTGCTTAAACATAATAATACAGGAGTAATCTTTGAAGTATACATTTCATTAAAGCATTAATGTAACTTACAGACATACACAAAGCGTCCAGGTGATCCTTTGCAGAACTGCTTACTTTTGTACGAAAGTGTTACCTCAACAACTCCAGGAATATGACGGGGCGGAGTTTGCACTCTTATAGCATGGGATGTTATTAATTCACTCCAGACTAACATTGTTCCAAAAACTACTTGGAGACCATCAAAAAAGTTGTCCCCTACTATAATAACGGTTGCACCACCTGTAGTCCAACCTTCACTGGGCGATATAGCTTTGATACAAGGAGTGGCTACTGGAAGAGGTGGATATAGTCCTGAAAACAATAAATATATAATAATTAAAACAATTTTAGTTTTATAGTCCAGTGGAAGAAATCAAGGATGCACCTAACTCTATGATAAGGATTTTTCAAATTTCAAAGGATACATAAAATCAAAATCTTTCAATTTTCAACAACCAATATATAACAACATATAAATACATATGTGTAACTATAAAAACTGAAAATGCTCGACACTCTATTTTACATTAAATATTCAACAGTTTCTTATTCAAACTTATTTTATGACTAGTTTTGTCAAATATTCGACAAAATGTAAAAACCGGTCCCTCGAATAACCCAAAAATGATGATTTTTAAAAAGTCCGGAATTTCTACTATTTCAAAAATAACCGGTTAAAATTAATAATCCGGTTTTTATTACAATATATTTTAAATTTTATAAAAAATTGATGGAAAAATAAACAAAAAAAAACATTTAAATAAAAATTTTTTTATAAAAAAATTGAAAAAAAAATATAAGGCATTGTATATTTTTAAAGCGTATTTAATAATACAGTAAGACAAAAATAAAAATAGTAATATTAAATCCATATACAGTGCTTCAATCGACTAACCGGACAGCGCAGCTTTAAAATATTTATTTTTTACAAAAATACGTTGTTTGAAATACAGAAAGTTGTACAGAATGTTTTATTATTGTTTTAACTTTTGTTTGGTACAAAGAATTTTCAAAAACTTTACTCCAACTTCATTAAGTTACAGAAGCTCAGTAGGTCGACGTGTGATAACTCGTGAAGGATTTTTTAAAATTATTTTTTCACATCAAAATGCAAGTCAAAAGTGTCTTTAAAAATTCATAAAAAATCGAAAACTTAAAAAAATCGTCGATTTTACCTTTTGATTTTAAAAATAAATTTTTAATAAAGACAATAAGCTATCGGCAAAAGAAATTCGTGCAAAAATAAGGTCAGGACAATGGTTTGAGTGAAGATACTAGGAATCGACATTGTACTGTGTTTTTATATTTTTCTTCAAAATTAAAAATTCACTCAAAGTTAAATTAAATCAAATATGTAAAAACCAATACAATATCAAATCGTAGTATCTACACTCAAATGCATCTGTGACCTTATTTTTGCACAAATTTCATTCGGCGATAGCTTATTTTCTCTATTAAAAATGTATTTTTCAGATCAAAAATTATAAGTAAAATTACCCGTTTTTTTAAGTTTTCGATTTTTTATGAATTTTTAAAGACACCTTTTGACTAGCATTTTTATGTAGAAAAAATGTTTTCAAAATATATCTTTTAACAGCGCAAGAAATACTCACTCAAATTTAAACTTTGCTGAACAAACATGTAGAAAATTATAAATTTTATCAGGCTTAGTTTGATAGGCGTGAATATAAGCATCGAACAAGGAGTGTACGAGATATATTTAAATATATGCGACTTTATTTGAAAAAAGCGACAAAAACAAAAAAAAAACTTAAAAAAAACGCGTAACCATGAAAACTTTCTTGCAATTTTCGTGTTTAGATACCCAATTCTATAAAAAACTAGTAAGGTATATTTTCGACTTGGCCGAAGTCCATAACGGAATACACCCCCACAACCGATTCCGTTTTGAATGAATTGTTTTCTTGCAGCTTAAATATAAGCCACTTTATAAAATTTAATATTTTGGGGTTGTATGGGAGGTGGTCGTATTAATAGGGTAGGGTGAATAACGCCCATTTTTTCTTACACGCCAAATTTCATTTTTGTAGCGTCGAAAGAAGCCTCTGTATATAGTTTTAAATTTTATGGTTCTATGGGAGATGGGCATGTTAGTGGGTGAATGATGCCCATTTTTCTAGAACACTTTAGTTTTGACATAGAATATACAAATACCGAATTTCAGTGTTGTAGCTCAAATATTAGTCTCTTTATAGAGTTTACATTTTTGTGGTTGTATGGGAGGTAGGCGTGGTTTTCATCCAATTTCGAACTTGATCTTTGTTTTTAAGAAAAAAGTTCAAATATTGAATTTCGTTATGATAGCTTGAAAATTACGGCTGCCTAATCGTGTCGACAGACAGACAGGCAGACGGACATGGCTAAATCAACTCAGGTTGTGATGCTGATCAAGAATATGTATACTTTTCAATACCTACCACGCCTAGTTATGGGCGTTACACACGTCGTGACAAAATTAATATACCCCTTACGCAGCACGCGTGGGGTATATTTTTTCATTAGTTCATTTGGGGCGTCAAAAAATTGTTTTGCCCCGGGCACCAGTTATGCTCGCTACGCCACTGTAAGGATCCATACAATTTTGCTAAGACTTGATAGGATTAAGATAGGATTAATAAAAAAATTTTTTATTTAAATGTTTTTCAATGCGTTAAATAAGTTGAATAAAAACTAAGATATCATTTTGCAAAATTACAAATATATTATTCGGAAAAAATATTACGCAAAATATTTTTTTTTTAATTATTTTAATCACATATATTGCTGATGGAATTTTTTTAAAATCGGTGCATGGCATGAACTACGGGCAGAAAAATCGGTTTTATAGTTTTTGACCGATTTTGTCCAAATAACTTGACAATTTTCGAAAAAACGCCGCCATTTTGTTATTTTTCAATCAAAATTGTTTCTCCTAGTATATACCATGGCGGTTTTGATGCTGATAAAACCCCCTTTTTTTTCCGATGTTCCAGTGAGTCGTAATTACGCCCGCTATCGTTTTTTTATGTTTTTTTAAAATAACTCCACACTGAGAAAAAAAAACATACTTTAAAATTAAACAAAAAATTTTAAAATAGAAATTAAAAGCATTTGCGTTTCTTAAAAACAAAATTTAAAACAAACGTGTTTAAATTTCAACTATCAACTCCTTCCTTTTTTATAATTTTTCTTATGTCTTTGAAAAAACAAAAAAATAACTATCTGAAAAATATGACAGTTTTTGAAATTTTGGTTTTGCAAGTAACGAACATAAACGATAAAATAATCACTAATTAATTTTTTTCAATATTTAGAAGTCAAACTTCATCGAGTGGAGTTGAAATTCGGTATTCGGAGGGTCCCAGGGGTCGCTGAATACGAATCTCGTGTCGAAAACGCAGAAAAAATGAAAAACTGGCATCGAAGACATCAAGCTTAAAACATTTGTTTTAAATATTAAAATTTTTGTTTTAAATTTGTTTTTACATTTAAAAATAATGTTTTAAAAACAAAAACTTTTGTTTTAAATTAAACTTTTAAAACATTTGTGTTTAACTTTAACTAAATTGTTTCAAGCTCTATTTCAAACACAAATTCGTTTGATATTAACACAATTTCATTTAGTTTTAACACATATTTCCCTCAGTGCAGTAGCCATATATGTAAATAAAAAAATCAAACAAAATTGTTGTTTGTTTTAATTTTTCGAAATGATATCTTATTTTTTTTTTTTTTTTTTTTTTTTTTTTTTGTGAATGTATGTACATCGATTACTCCTAAAGTACTTGCCCGATTGCCGTAATTTCTTGTCAACATATAGAGATTATCAACGCGGAGGTGCCCGTTTATGAAAGGGGGCGGTATTCGTAAAAGGGGCGTGTCTCTATAAGAAAAACACTGTATCTCAGTAAATATTGACACTACGGTAATAAAATTCACAGTAAAATTACAAGTGCAAGCACAAGTATTAAAAATGACGATCACTTAAGTGGGCGTAATTCTAAAAAAGGGTGTGGCAATATTGTAAAAACTCTGTATCTCAAAGAAAATTGACACTAGAGTACTGAAATTAAGTACAGAGGTAGGTACAATTATTGGAAATGACTATAACAAAAGTGGGCGTAATTTGACAAAGGGGTGTGGCAATATAAGAGAATTACTGTGTCTCGAATAATATTGATACTAGGGTACAGAAATTTATTACAAAGGAAGGAAAAATTACTACAAATTTTTGTAAAAAAAAAAGTGGGCGCTAATCGAGAAGGGGAGTGGCAATATTAAAAAAAACACTGTATCTCGATTACTATTGACACTACGATACTAAAATTTAGTACAAAGGTAGGTACAAATACATCAAATTACTGTCAGTAATGTGGGCGGTATTCGATAAAGGGGCGTGGCACTGTAAGAAAAACACTGTATTTCAGTAAATATTGACACTAGAGTACTAGAGTTAATAAAATTCACAGAAAAAATGCAAGGGTAGGTAAAAAATAACAGTCAATTAAGTGGGCGTTAGTCGACAAAGAGGTGTGGCAATAAAAGAAAACTGTGTATCTCGAATAATATTGACACTAGAGTACTAAAGTTAACTACAGGGGTAGGCACAGTTATAAAACAATTAATTTCAATACAGTGGACCTTGTTTGATAAAGGGGTGTGGCAATATATAAAATACACTGTATCGCGAATAATATTGACACTAGAGTACTGATATTTAGTATAGAGGTAGGCACACTTATAACAAGTTATCGTGAATAAAGTGGGCGTCATTCAACAAAGGGGTGTGGCAATATTAGAAAACACTAAATCGAATACTGACACTACTAACTGAAAAAGTACAGACGTAGGCACAATTATTACAAATTACTACCGAAGAATTGGGCGTTATTCGACTAAGGGGTGTGGCAGTGTGTAAAAAACTGTATCATATTGACTTAAGGGTGGTAAAATTCATTGTTAGAATGGGTAGAACTATTGAAAACACTATGACAAAGAGTGTGATATTCTCGACAAAGAGGCGTGTCAATATTATAAACACACTATATTTCAGTCAATATTGACATTGGGGTAGTGATAAAAATACAAGAGTAGGTACTGATAAACATACTGACAAAGACCAGAATAAGAAACGACAGAAAAGCATTTTCCATATTATGAGCATAAATAATTGGTGTTTAATTAATTTATACACTTTTTTAATATATATAATTTTCTCTAAAAAGAAAGAAATAAAAACTTTTTAACAAAAAAAAAAACCTACTTCAAAATCACTAGAAAGTAAAAAATAATTTTAAATTACTTTTACTATTTATTTCTTGGTCAAATTTGTATTTTTATAATAAATATATTTATTTTTTTATGATAATAAGAGCTTCGAAGTCGGCGCTTATATAATCAGATTTTTTGTGCAGCTGCAACACACATATAGCATTTTAATTAAGATTTAAGAAAAATTAAGATTACAAATTAATACAGCGTCACCCAAGCAGGATATTTACAAATAAAAAGTCTTAAATAGAGTAGGGATGGCGAAAAAAACATGATTTTACGTCAATGATTAGCGCTGACTAGAAGCTTTTATTATCATAAAAAAATAAATATATTTATTATAAAAATACAAATTTGACCAAGAAATAAATAGTAAAAGTAATTTAAAATTATTTTTTACTTTCTAGTGATTTTGAAGTAGGTTTTTTTTTTTGTTAAAAAGTTTTTTTAACCGACTTCAAAAAGGAGGAGGTTCTCAAGTTGGTTGGTTTCTCTGTTTTTTTTTTTTTTTTTTTTTTATTCTACATATAGGCATTTCAAAAAATTAAAAGAATTTATTTTTGAAGGCGTCATTTCCCCTTAAGGTATAATAAAGTTTATGTGACTAACAAAAGTATATTTCGAGTTAAATACTATACCAAGGTAATTTACAACATTAACTCAACATCATAATTTACATCATTAACATTAAAAACGGACTAAGAATACCTACTATTTACAACAAACTTATCGCTTTGGAGAAATCGGTGTAAATGGCATCTACTTGATAACTTCTTGACCAAGTTGAGATTTTGCTGTTTTTAAATATTCTTTACAGTCCGAATAAGGTTTTTAGGTAAAGAAAAGCTAGACGGAATATGGGATAGTTCGAAATAAATACTTAAATGGCTTTTTCCTTTGGGGTGTTTGTGTTAACTCGCGTACATCATTTACGAACACAATTTAACTCTATTTATGTTTTATTCGTTATGGCTCTAGAATAGTTTGCAGTAATAAAAATTCGGGACAATTACAAATAAAAGTCCGAATATTCCGACAAACTGAAAATCCACATTCGATCATAAATGAAGATATTAATGTTATATTTGGTTGATTCTATTTTTCTTTATATGTCCAACAGCTTATTTTTAAATTTTTAATGAACGCAATGGTTAGAGAGTACATAGTTTTGTCGATCTTGGTGTAATTATGAATCCAAAACTTCGCTTCAATCCACATATAAATATGGTGATAAATAAGGCTAGATGTGTTCTTGGTTTCATTAAAAGGTGGGCTAAACAATTCAATGATCCCTTCACTATTAAAGTACTTATACCACTCTCGTAAAACCGATTTTTGACTTTATTCAATATATTCGTATATGCATTTATAATATGGAACCCACAATACAATGTCCACATTGACCCAATAGAGTCGGTTCAAAAACAGTTTTTACTTGGGTAAAAATGTTGGCTAAAGTTATTATATATATTTGAGATTGTTTGGTTTATCCTTTATAATATTACGTTTAATGAAGTTCGCAACATCGAATATGATATGTACGCCAAAAAATTTATTTTTTTTAATTAAGAATCAAACTTTTTCTTTTTCACTTGGTTTATCACTATTTTTTTGCCTGCTATAGCCCTTATGCATATTCAAATTATAATATTAACACAGTGTTTCAATTGCAATTTTAAAATGCATGTCCAGAATAGTAACTAGATTGAATGATTACTCAGAAATACCTCTTGTCTCATTTTTTCTTTGTTTACGCATTTCCAAAATGATGAGAAACATTTTTTAACATTTCTACAGCATCTAACAACATACAATTTTCTTTCTTAAGAGCAAAAAAATCTTTTTATTGATTTATGGGCGGTAAAAGTTATCACAACGTGAACTTTGACCTATCAAATTTCACCCACATAAAAATTCTAAAAAACACTATGCTCAAAAAGTACGATCGCAATGAAAACAAAATAAATTTTCCCAAACAATATGTATGGAAAATTGATTCATATGAGCAAAAGATTTGTACAACATCGCCCTTTGATGTTCAAGACGGATATAAAGCGTACACTCAGAAAAAAATTGTTCGGGATACGGTAAAAAAGGCATCATATTTAGAGAGAAGGTAGAGGGATTACGCGCAGTGTAGACAGTGTAGTAACAATTTTTTATCAACTGAGATATTAACCTTAATAACATACGTTGTAAATTTGATGAACTTAGGTGTAACTGTACCTAAGATATGGGATATATATGTCGCTAGAGCAACAAACACGAAAGATTTTATTTTAAAATATTTCAGTACAAAAATATAAATAAAAATTTAATTTGAAATAATTTGCAAATGTCAAAATTTTAAAGATTCGAATGTATTGACATGATTTAAATCTACTGAGAGTTAAGCTGCGGTAAGATTAATATACCCTGACTTGTTCAGGTTTAGGGCTTAAAAAGGTAAGTTTTAATGATGATATCGTCCCATGTATGCCAAAACCATGAATGTGCTTTTTTATCATTTTATGATAAACGAGTTTTAAGGTTTGAATGCTCCTAAAAATTTGGGATATAAAACTTTTAAAGAAATTCTTTTGCAGAAAGTTCGGCATTTACTTCTTTGACAATCGAAAAAAATTTGGTAGACCCAAATGTCTCCTATCGTTTTTAAAAACACATTCGTTGTTTTGGCATACAGTAAAAACAAATATTTACACATTCATTCAATTAAGCTCTTTGCTTATATAACTTGGAATATGTGTACATAGTAAGGATACTAGCTTTATGATATTTTTCTTTTGCAAACTTGAGGACATTGACATATATAAAAAACCAAAATTATAATTTATTAAATAAAATCAAGTATTAAAACTTCCTTGCTCCTAAACCAAAAAGCACATTCATTGTTTTGGCATACGCACAAAAAAATTTTTTAAATCATTTGTATAAAGGAAGAGTCAAATTTTTACAACATAAATAAAGTTTTGTGGCCAAAACCTAATAAGTTTTACAAAAAAAAATTATAGAAACCGATATAAGTCAAAGGATACAAGGGAAAAATATTTTAATTAATCTTCTATATCTGTCTCTGCTTCAATATCTGGTTCCCGTAGATCATCACAAATCTGTATAGCTGAACCTTCAATCTTTATTTTACATGTAACAACAATAGATTTCAGCTTCTACAGATTTTTCGCATTTTCTCAGAATGAAACTACATTTCGATCTTCGTTGTTAATCCAATTCAAAATTATAGTCGGCGAGCTTGGAGTCGGAGTTAGAAAATAAATCCAACCTTTCGGAATCAAACTCGAAACTCCATTACATCCCTATTAATAACCATGAATACACATAGATGAAATTACATACTAGTTTAAGTCTTCTATTATCACAGTTCAGTATCTCTCTATTATTTGGATTTTTTTATATATATATTTTTTTTTAGATTATTTGGATGCATCTTGTGAAGATCTTTTAACTTTTTTTCAGAAATATCATCATGGCTAACAAAAATTCCTGAAGTTTATTTAAACTTTTATTAAAACATTCAAATACTTTTGAATGATATTTCTAGAATCTGCTAAAATTTGTTTTGCCAAAAACATTCATTGCTTTGGCATACACAAAAAATCAAAAATACACATTCATGAAATTAGAATTGAGCCATTGCGGACGAACTAATCTATGTTCATAATTCACGTTTTGGTACAGTGTTCCTCCTATAAAAACGCATCAAAATCTGCAATAAACCCAAAATCGATTTTTTTCACATTCATTGCTTTGGCATACATGGGACGATATATTCTGAAACTTTTGTAAAGTGGCATTTTGTATGAAAGAGTTATTTGGGTATGAAGCCGAAATAACGAGTTATTCCCTAATAATATTTATTTTTAAATTAATTGTATGTGAATATTGAGAGCGACAGTTGGGTGAACTTAAAATAAACTTAGTTAATTATAGTGTTTGAATAAATTTTTTTATAAAAAATAATAATAATTTTATAAATCATATTAAATCATGAATGAAATTTTGCTACAGACCATCGTAGGTACTGTCAGGTGCAAGGGAGTGACCCGAAATGGACAGTGGGGAGTTTCCTGTACCTTCCGTGGTGTCCAGACGCTTAGCTCTGCGCCCATGCTTCGAGTTATTGTGTACAAACATATTGTCAGATATGGCTAGAAGAGGTCCATCGACAGTAACCTGCGTTGATATCACAACCTTAAATGATATAAATTATTAAAACAGTTTTTTTAAAGAAAATTTTGACTAGATACCTGAAATCTTCGCATATCACGGGGGTTTCCAGCGTTCTTTAAGCAATTTTGATTGCACTTCAAAAAGAATTTCAAAAAAAACCTGAAAAGAAAACACAAAATTCAATCCAATTTAAAAGGCGAATAATAAGGACATATGAAAAAAAAAGGGAATAAATAAAAAAATTTTGGAATCAACACAAGTTTGCACAAGGAGGAGTTTTAAAAACGGCTTATAATAAAAGCCGTAATATAAATAATTTTATTCATTTATAATAAGCAATTTTTTTAAATGAAAGAATTTAGAATTTCTTTTAAAGTGCTCAGTGATGAGTTAATAAAGAATAGTTATGATTTATTAAAACTTTCTAGTTTTACAAAAAAAAAATTATGAGTCGTTGGTTGATAACGAAATTGAAATTAAATACCCCCACGGCCGATTCGTAAATGATAAAAAAATTCTTAAATTGTAGCTCTTTTTTCCTACCTTCACCACGTCATAAATACATACATATGTATCCAATTGTTTTCCTGCAGCTTAAAGATATGCCTCTTTACAGAGTTTTCAGGGTTTTTTTTGGGGTTTTATGAGTGGTGGGCGTTTTCGTTTATGAATGACACCCATTTTTCTAACACGCCTTAGTTTTAATATAACACACGGAATATTGTTTTGTATCTTAAATATTCGCCTCTTTATAGACATCGTTTTGTACTAATAAACGCGTCCCACGAACATTCTTAAATGCATTTTTTTGTTACCGTCTTGTTAAAATATGATGAAATACTAATGGTTTAATTCTTGAGTGCTTTTAAGTTATCGTGTTTTTCTAATTAAATCAAAAGTAATATCTTTTTACAATCGTTCCTTTGAATTTGAAACATTTGAAAGTGTACGAATGTACTTAAAAAAATGAATCATATTGAACAATCTAACTTGATCCGTAAATTACACTGGTCAACAGTGGTTTTGCCACACGATCTTTGATAACGAATACTGTTTAAGCGTTCTTCCCACGTTATAAAACTGTATTTTGTTGTTTATAATTTATTATTTATTTTATTTATTTATTTTACAAAAGTTATTGTAAAAGTCGAAATTTTTAATAAAAAAAACAAAAATTTTACTTTGAACCTGAATATCTGTTAGACTAAATATAGCAGAAAAAATTTAAGTTCTTTAATTTTCATATTTGTGATTATATAAATACAAAATAAATATTAATACAAGTATGCATGTTCTTTGTCGTGGGGCAGAACAAGTCATTAGTTTATGGCAGTTTGCAAGGTGTGAAGTTTTGCGACCGCCAACACAGCGGGAAGGTACATCCGTGTTTACAATTTCCAACAACTGCAATTTTTAATTGCAAAACTTTACAAAAAATATAATTTCAATTACAAACTGTTCTTTTGCTTGCACCTTTTCTTAAATTAAATGGCAACTGCCACTTTTCACGGCAAAATAAATGGTCGGTTCAATTAAATTGCCGTGAAAATAATGTTGCTAGATGCATCTTGTTGAACATTGTAATAGATTTTCCGCAGCGAAGCATAGTACAACTTTGATGAAAAAGTTGTGAAATATTCACGCTTGTTTTTCAGCTGTCATTTTTTGTATGGAGATTTGAGTGGATTTCACGTGAAGCCGAACAGAGTACTATGCTATAGCATAAAAACACGATCAAAGTCGTCAAAAACAAAATCTGAAATCGCAATAAATCTGAGGCCAACTAAAAAAAAACAAAATACAGTTTCATAACGTGGGAAGAACGCTTAAACAGTATTCGTTATCAGAGCTCGTGTGGCACGAAAAAGTTGTCAAATTTTTTATTAGTGTTATCGTTTACAACATTATTCGCACCTACGCTTCAATTATTTACATAATTCTTGCAACCTTTTTTATACCCTAAACCTGAAAGGTCAGGGTATATTAACTTTGTGCAAACGTTTGTAACGCATAGAACGAAGCGGTTCCGGTATAGAAAAGTATATATATTCTTGATCAGCGTCACCTCGTGAGTCGAGCTATTCATGTCCGTCCGTCCGTCCGTCCGTCTGTGTGTTGTCCGTATACACAGGATAAGAAGAAGGAGTAGAGATAATTGGATGAAACACATGGTACACATGGTCACATGGACCCAAGGATCTGCACTATTGAATATTTTTGGAATCCTCCCACGGACACGCCTACCTCCCATACAACGCAAAAATTGAAAACTGCATAACTCAGCTCATAGTTAACCTACAACAATAAAATTTGGTGTGTATGTATTTTATCTCAACACAAAGACGTTTTCAAAAAATTGATGTCACCCGCTCACGGACACGCCCACCTCCAATACAACCCAAAAATTGAAAACGCAATATAAAAGCCTGTGTTTAACCTAAAGAGCTCAAATTTGGCACATATGTTTTTTATAACAAAACCAATACGTTTTTGAAAAATGGACATCATCCGCCCACGGACACGCCTACCTCCCATACAACGCGAAAATTAAAAACTGCATAACTCAGCTCATAGTTGACCTACAACAATAAAATTTGATATGTATGTGTTTTATACCAACACAAAAATTTCTTCGAAAAATGGACGTCATCCGCTCACGGACACGCCCACCTTCCATACAACCCAAAAATTGAAAACGCAATAAATAAGCCTGTGTTTAACCTAAAGAGCTAAAATTTGCACATATGTTTTTTATGACAAGACAAAGATGGTTTTGAAAAATGGACGTCATCCGCCTACGGACACGCCTACCTCCCATAGAACCCAAAATGTTGAAAACTCAATAAATAGAGTTATGTTTGTCATAGAGAAATTAAATTTGGTATGTATGTATTTTATACCAAAACTAAGGTGTGTTCAAAAATTGGGAGTAATCCGTCCATAAACTCGCCCACCTCCCATAGCGAAAGCACAATAAAGGCATTAACTGTGAGCTGCAGGAATAAAACTTGGTATGTGTAAATTTTTCATCAAAATTTAAATGCATATAAAATATAGGTTTCATGCACCCACGGACACGACCTTTTACAATAAATTTTTTTTTGTTTTTGTAAAGTGGGTTTAGGGTATTTCATAGTCGGCCTAGACCGACTTTAGACTTTCTTTACTTGTTTATATATAGGACTTAAAAATTATTTTTTCCAAAAAAATGGAAAAGAACTTTCTGTAATTGACTTATTTAAAGATAAAGAAAGTGGTTGACACAAAACGGAACCGCAAGGAGCTAACACTGTGGCAGGTATGTCATCGGGTCCAGAGCCAAAATACTCATAGATTGATCCAATATCTATATTTAAGAATATCCTCAGAGACCCCAAAGAGTCCTTGTGTGAAGAATTAATATAATCAAAGCATTTTTCATCAGGAATAACAACAAGAGAACAACAAAGAGTTCCGGATCCTGAATACCCCTCTTAAAAATTAAGCGGGTGTATCAAGTTTGTTACTTTGTGCGTGAAAAAACGAAGAAAAATTATTTTCCCATAAAAAGGGGGAGCCCTAACTATATAAATTTTTCTCCCCCGTATATACAATATGGTTAATTTTATTGTAAGCCTTAGAGCCATTTTCGAGAACACGATAAAAAACCAAAGAAAAATATTGCTGGTATAATAATAATACTTATGAGATGATTATTGTAATAATTATAAAATTTTTTCGACCAAGAGTACAAATTGACAACTTAGCGGTACAATTAGTAAGTTTCTTTTTATTAGGGGTGCAACAATAACTGGAAATCTCTTTTTGAGTTCTCTCTAGAGAACTAACTATAATAAAAAATTTACGATTATAAGACTTTATTTAATAAAACACAAACAATACTAAGAAATTTTGAATGCCAATTTAGCGAAATTGGAAAAAAATGCCAAAACATTTTTTGCATTCATCCCACACAAATTCAAAAAAAGTTATTTTAAAACATTTTTAACACGCTTCAAATAACAACTTGAAACTCTTTGTTTCCGACGAAACTTATTTACTAGTAGCTTCCAGCGTTACAATATCAAGTTAATGAATATCTTGTTAAGTTAAGTGTAAACGGCACTGCTCAAATTATTGAGCACAATTTTGTTCCTATTGTTTGTTAATTGTAAAAGTGTGCATTGAATGCATGCATTTCACATCCTTGACATTACGACCCTTTAATGTCGTTTCCTAACAACGTACACTACAATAATTTTATAAGTTTGAGCTTGTGGTAGAATTCAGTCACTTCAGCTGTAAGGATTGGTATACGTTCCAAAATGTACAATATGTGTTTTTCGATCGCCTTCAACCATTCACAAATAATCTGAGCGGTATATTCATTCATATCCTGTAACAGCGAATAACATTTGCTCTCCCCTCAGGCATACAATTTTCTTATAAGTTAACACAGATGCATGCCTTGAGGCAGATCTTCTGCTCATTTTTTCAAGTCAAGTTTTAATACTGTACTTAACGGCAACAAATGCAGGGATAAACACTCAACGTACTCACAAACTTTCCCGTAGGCTAAAAAAAAAAAACCCGTGCGAAGATGAGCGGTGCCCAGCAGGAACACAGTATGCTGCTGTTTTGCTCATAATATTTGCCATTGAAACCATTCATTATCGACAAGCGTAAGCAAGCTTGAAGGACCAACTTATTCCTTTGCCACTTCAAATGATAGAAATATGCTGAAATGAATACGTACTGCTAGCATATTAGCACAAGTGTGACTTTGTCAAGCAAATATGATGTGTTTTGACTTTGATTAAACTAAAAAAGAAATGCAAGTAAGTGTGCGCATAAGGAAGCTGATCTCACGTATTAAATGGTTTCAATTAAGGACGGTACTAATTGCTGTAAGTTATTTACATATGCTTGCATATAAATGTAGGTAGGGTGCGATATATTCACATAGAATGGATATGTGAACGAACATAGAGCTGCTTTTTTAAATCAATCGAAATTTAATTTATTGAGAGGTCAGAAAAGAAGAAGGATATATTGAGAACCATGATCATCTATTAGTTTCCTTTGGGACTAGGTGCTGGATTTACTTCGAATCTCCTGTTGACAGTTGTAAGCAGTTAATCTGTTGTTGTGACATTTTAAAGTGTGTGTTAATTGATATATATCTGAATAAGTAGAGAAAGTAAAATTTGTATTTTTCCGCCATTGTGCCATTGATGACAGAACAACCAATTCCTGTCTGCGAGAGGAAATTGTGAAGCAACAGATGTTGTTATGTTACACAAGTAAAAGAATAAAAATAAATACAAGTTTTTAAGGCTATCAGAAACCTTTGAGCATACTGACTTTAACGATGTTTGCTGCTTGTTCCTTATACCGGATGACAAGCACTAAAATTGTAGATACATTTATAGTTTTCCATAAGAGATAAGTGTACTTAGGCAAAATTATAATTGTTCATGTAAATTTAGAATATTCCATGTCTTCAATATTCAAAACCAGAATTCTCAAGTGAAGTATAGCAAAGTTCCAATAAGCATACAATAAACATCCCAAGAAACACACGCCTACTCGTACGTAAATGAAGTGACCCAGCAGGAAATCATGTTTTGTGATCTGTAATAGAATGACGGGTAAAATGTTCGTTGCTAATTAATAACTACCAGTGAGCTGGTGGTGTGGCATTCCTTGGGACCCACGACTCAGTAGGCCCTTAAAAGCCAAAGTTTGGTGTTGAAGAAATTTGTTTGTAAGACAATTTTGTAAATACTTTTGTAAACGAGGATCCTTTTAATACTTAGCGGCCACACCTCAACCATACGCCTCAGCGATACACCTCAGCCATACGAGCCACATAGCGGCCATACGAGGTAACTCTTTACCCCACGCTGAAAACTTGGTTGTACAAGAACAATATGGTCGTTCTATGACGTCTTACCGATTGTTTCATGTTTTTGAAGAGTTCTTCACAGTCAGAGTGTATGTAGTGTATTGTATGTTAGGCTACACTCAACTGTAATATTAACAGTCAGCCACTGTTATTTGAAAACACTGTTAGATTGAATGATTTGCGTTTAAGTAAATCGTTTTCGTTGAACAAACGTTTCAAAGTATTTTTGTGCTGTTAAAATCTTCTGTTGAAATATTTTTGTGTTTTTGTTGAAATGTCTATTTCCTCTAAGCAATCTTTTTTAAATGTGTTTCGCTATATTTATATTATCATTGCCAATAGCTCAGTGGACGTGCGCTAGACTTTTATGCGGAGGACGTGGGTTCGAATCCTAGCTCTGTAAGTATCAAAAATTGTAATTTAATAATTGAAATAATAATTCTGTGTCGATAACTGATTGGTCAAAAATAACGTTCAAATGCATCGCCTCGCTTATTGCGTTCACTCTGACATCAGCCTTATTTGGAATACGAGCTTGTACGATTCTTATTTTATGTACGAAATTTTACATCAAATGTTACATCAAATGTTTTTGATGAAATTTTCAAAATGTTCACAAAAAATATATTGTATTTGTAGAAAATATAGAAAAATAATGAGGCACGTCACGTTCTAAACTTATATCGACTCTTGCGCGAAATTATCGTATGTGCCATTTTTTTCGAAATTGGCTTTTTTATGCAAATTTGTTCTACAACCTAAAACTCATCACCCTGTAAAATATTGTAGCTGAAATCCCTATAGGTTCTCCAAAAGCACATGCTAAATTTGGTTTTGATATTGCAAGCTAAAGCACAGAAAAGTAGAAAAAACGCTCTCCTGTAAAATTTGCTTTTTGGCACATAAGATAATGTCGCGCAAAGGAGTCGATATGTTTGCTTTTATTTTCTATTCTGGCTCCATGTCAAATAAAACCTATAATATAAAAAAATAAAGTCAAACAAAACATTTAAAAGTATACGAATAATTACAATGTTATTCAGAGATTCCGCTAGTTTATCTTTTTTTATAGTCTTTATGACTTGTTTTTTACAAACTTTAATTTTCTTTAACATTCTTTTAAAGAATTGCAATCAAATTAAGTAGCAGAAAAATTGATTGTCTATTTATTATGTACCAAATAGTATGATATTTAGGCAACCGTTTGCTTTTTTCGCTCAAGTGACATTGTTCTCATGCTCTCATTTTACTCTCATTTCAAAATAAGCATACCAAATTGAGAAGACGTCAAAAATACGAATAACCTTTTCAATTATTGAATCATGCACCCGAGACAATCTAAGGTCACACCCGTCTCATTTTAAAATAATGGTAATTGATACGTTTCAAAAACTATTTTTCACTAGTATTCAACAAAAAATATCTTAAGTTTAATTATATGCACAGTAGGGCGTAACGTTAGAAACCGATTTATTTTGATTAGCAATAAAAACTTGTGGATGGATGAACAAAATTGTTGGACACATTTTTTTTTTAACCCATACCGGCCCAACTCCGTGACTTTTTGTAAACGCAAAAATCGATGTTTTTGCCAATTTTGGAGCAAATCATCCATTCTATTGAAGTGACGTGATTACAATGTATGTAGAAATTGTAAACAATATACGTACCACCATTTTGGTATACTTCTTAACTATCTGAGACATCTGGTTCCCAAGCTATATATTTTTATAGGAAATATCGGAGGATTCTTAATAATCTTATTATTTTTACTTTTTGATTTTAAATAAAAAAATATATATATATATATATAATATTTTGCCCATGATATATCGATGGTTAAGCTCACTAAAGTGATAAGTGAAAAATTTCAAATGTTCAGGAACGTCGATTTTGTTTTTAAATTTCAATACATCTCAATACAAAACATTAATTTTAACTGACATTAATTCACTGGCTATTAATTTTCAATAAATTTACACAAGGTAGATATTATATTGATGGATTGAAAAATGCAGTAAACCCTTTTTTCGTCAAAAGGTTACTTATCACTTAAGTGCGCTTAACCATCGATATATATTTTTATAGAAAATTTCGTTTCTCAAACATACAATTTTTTTAGTTTTTGATTTTAAATACAAATACATTCAAGATACAATCAAAATCAAATATTAAAATCTTCTACACCAACTTTTACGCAAATTTTTTATTTTTTAACCCATACCGACCCAACTCCGTTACTTTTTACAAACGCAAAAATCGATATACGATAAATACGATAATTTCGGTATACTTAACTACCTGAGAAATCCGGTTCCCAAGATACATATTTTTATGGAAATATCGGAGGGTTATCAAAAATTCAATTTGTTTTATTTTTTGATTTTAAATAAAAGAATTACTCAAGATACGATATTGCAATGCTCTACACCAATTTTCAATAATGCATTATTCATCTCTTATCTCATACCGCCCCACTACTTTTCGTAAATTTTTTGGCGTATTGATATATCTAACAATTACTTTTGGGCATAGAATTGACAAAGTTAAAAATAAACACAACAAAAAACTAGTAAGGTATATCTTCGACTTGGCCGAAGTTAAAATACCCCCACGGCCAATTCGTAACTGTAAAACAATCTTAAATTGTAGCTCTTTTTGTATGAGATTTGAAAAGATTTTACTATTATACTAATATGACGTCCAAAATACACACATATCAACTTGTTTTCTTGCAGCTTAAAGATAAGCCTTTTTATAAAGTTTTCAATTTTGGGGTTGCATGAGAGGTTGGCGTGTTTGTGGTTGTTTCAGTTTTGTATCTCAAATATTAGCTTCTTTATAAAGTTTTCACCATTATGACTTCTATGGAATGTGGGTGTGTTAGTGGATTGATATCGCTCATTTTTTCAGCAAACTTCAGTTTTAATATAAAACATACAAATACTGAATTTCAGTTTTGTAGCTTAAATATTAGCCTTTTTTAGACTTTTCACTTTACTGTGATCTATGGGAACTGGGTGCCCATGACGAACACTTTTTTCCACGATTTAGTTTTGATATAAAATACAAACGTTTCCAATTTTTTGCCTATAGCTGAAGCCTTTTTATAGAGTTTTCAACTTTGGGGTTGTATGGAAGGTGGGCGTGTTCGTTGGTGGATGACACCAATTTTTCTAGTATGCCTCAATTTTAATATAAAATTACTAAATATCTAATTTTACTTTTGTAGCTTTGATAGAAGCCTACACTCAGAAAAAAGCTGCCATGTAAAATTAACGTTATTTAATGTTATTTCCAATGTAAATCAGAAAATGTGGATTTTACGTAAGAAAATGTTGAGTTAACATGTATTGTGTTGAATTGATAAGAAAAATATCAAATTGATAATGTAATGTTTTACGTTGCAATATCAATTATTAATGTTAAAATTACATTTAAAATGTTTTTAGTTCATCATTTTTTACTGTACAATTGATATTATTTCATATACATTTAACATTATAAATGTAGATGTCAACAACAAGCAGATGTAATGTTTATTTAACAGCTGAGCCGTTGAGACATACAGGTGACCGTGGCACACAGGTTAAGAGTGTGGCTTTGGATGCCCGGAGCCCAGGTACGAATCCCACTCGTGGCAAATTATTTTTCAATACATTTTTTTTTTATCTGCATAAATTTACTGATACTTTTTGATATTTTAAGTGTTAAAATAACATTATTATGTGACAGTTATACATTTTTAAATGTAGGTTTCGTAATGTAAAAAGTACATTACGATAATATCAATTTTAACATTTTTTAATGTCGGACGACTTTTGTCAACTAAAAATGTCAATTTTACGGTTGTTTAATGTAGTTTTTTTTCTGAGTGTATTTATATAGTTTTCTATTTTTGTATGGGAGGTGGGAGTGGTCGTTGATGGATGACGCCCTTTTTTCTAACACGCCTTAGTTTTGATATAAAAAGAATAAAACCTAAGCTTTGATAGAAGCCTCTTTATATAATTTTTAATTTTAGGGTTGTATGGGAGACGGGCGTGGTCGTTGGTGGATGACGCTCTTTTTTCTAACACGCATATAAACCGAATTTTATTTCTTTAGCTTCCACAGAAGCCTTTTTATAAAGTTTTCAATTTTGGGGTTGTATGGGAGGTGGGCGTGTGGGTGGATGACGCCCATTTTTCTAACACACTTTAATTTTGACATAATATGAATGAATGTCTAATTTTACTTTTGTAGCTTTGATAGAAGCTTATTTGTATAGTTTTCAATTTTGAGGTTGTATGGGAGGTGGGCGTGGTCGTTAATGGATGACGCCCATTTTTCTAACACGTCCAAGTTTTGATATAAAGTGAATAAATAAAAAAAAAAAAACAAATTGGCCATTTCAGCCCTTGAAAGGACTTTGACCGAGCTTCTTGTGAATAAATACCTAATTTAATTTATATAGCTTCAACAGAAGCCTTTTTATAAAGTTTTCAATTTTGGGGTTGTATGGGAGGTGCGCGTGTTAGTGGATGAATGACTCCGATTTTTCTAACACACCTCAGTTTTGACATATATTACACAATTACCGAATTTTAATTTTGAAGCTTAAATATTTGCTTCTTTATGGGGTTGTATGGGAAGTAGGCGTGGTTTTCATCCGATTTCGCCTTTTGAACCGACTCAGCCCTCTAACTTGACCTTTTTTTTTAGAAAAAAACTTTAATATCGAGATGGAAAATGAGACGGACAATGCTAAATCAACTCAGGTGGTGATGCTGTGCAAGAATATATATACTTATATACCTACCACGCCTTCTTATGGGCATTACACACTATAAAATATGTTACATTGAAAGTCATAAATCAGGAATAATATCTAGATGTCAATTGACAGATTTCATGTCATATTTGTTTTTTTTATATTTTCGAAAACAAATTGTCAGGAAAAATAATCGTACACAAAAATTTGCTTGTTCGATCATGTTGGCAGAGCTTCCAATTCAAGCGCAATATTTTTGTCTTAATATGTGTGTACAAAAATAATGCAACGGAACTATTTGCTCATAGCTGAAATAAAATTTTTTTGAGGTAATATTCCCATCATTTAAGTCATAAAAAGATAAAAAAAAACATTTCTCTGATTTTTACATGCGCTGCTTAGCTTTTGCCAGACTGTCATATAAAGGGTTTAATTTTAAGGGCCGATGTTGAATATGAACCACACCTTAACGTCAAGTTTTTTTCTGCATTTCATTTGACATTTCTCAATTTCAGACCAACTCAATTTGAATCATGGAAAGATACACAATCGAGCAACGCGTTAAAGTTATTCAGCTGAAAACGAAAATGTTGGCATGTTGTCGACGATTTGATTATTTTCGATGCTCGATGCAGCACGATAAGCCGTATTTTCATATATAATTATTATTAAACATAGAATTATCATTAAAGCACAAACACTTAACACAAATGCAATGAGAACGAACAATAAAAAACACAAAAGACACAAAATTAAACGAAAACATTAACAAATGCCGATGTTCTTACTCTTGTCGCATGTCAAAATAGAAAAAGTTCTTAATCGACGACAGCAACATTGCTGCAATGACGCATTGTCGTTGCAACATTTTCACCACATTAGGGGCTTTCGCATGATCTAACATATTGGACCACAAAGTCGGATGGAAAACTAACGGAACAATTTGATAGACCTTTCGAATGATCCAACTTGTTGGACGACATCATTAATTACAAACTCTCAAGCAGAATACTTCGGCGCAATGGCATAAGAATTATTGGGCGCGCTAATAATTGATCAAGTTTTGAAGGGAAAGGAAGAGATGGATATGAAAAGGAAATCTTTTCTTTTAATAAAAGGTAAATGTGGTTATTTAAAGCACATAAACGCGTGCACTAAGTGTTTGTTAGTAATTTATATGCACTGATTGAACGTTGTTTACTCGCTGAAAATTTATAAGAAATGAAAAATGCAGCGTGTTGGACCAACATTCGTTCACATGTCCAACAACTCGGACGGACCGGCAGAAAAATCAAAAATTTTTGATATTCATCCAACATGTTGGACCGACCGTCGTTTTAGCTTACGCATGGTACTACTTGTCGTCCAATATGCCATGTCTATCCAATTTGTTGGACCATGCGAAAGCCGCTATTCACCTCCATAAGAAAAGCATGTACAAAAATTTGACGTTTGACGCAATGTTGCAGCCGTCGTCAATGTGTCTAGGCTATTATTATTAAAAAGGGCGTTCAAATCAAAATGTATATCGTTCACTTTTCGCCTCATGATGAGGCAAATTTTCACTTCAGTGGATTCGTCAATAAGCAGAATTGCCGCATTTGGGCGAATGATAATCCAAGAGTGATTGCCGAAAAACCAATGCACTCACAAAAAGTGATTGCTTGGTGCAGTTTATGGGCTGGCGGCATCATCGGGCCGTATTTTTGCCAAAATGAGGCCGGTCAGGCATTTACTGCGAATGGTGTTCGCTATCGTGAGATGATAACGAACTTTTTATGGCCCGAATTGGTAGATATGGATGTGGACAATATGTGGTTTCAACAGGACCGTGCCACTTGCCACACAGCTAACGAAACAATGGTTCTTTTGCGCGATAAATTCAGTGGCCGTGTTATCTCACGTGGTGGCGATGTCAATTGGCCGCCAAGATCATGTGATTTGACACCGTTGGACTTCTTTCTTTGGGGTTATTTGAAAGAAAAGGTGTACGTCGATAAGCCAGCAACAATTCAAGAGCTAAATATGCACAGCTAAAAGATGAGATAATTCGGCACATTAACGGCATATAACCTCAATTATGCCCCAGCGTCATCGAAAATTTGGCCCATCGGATGGAGCGCCGAGGTCATTTGGCCGATATTTTGTTCCATACATAATTGAACTATACTAATATTATATTACTATAACATAATTCCGTAAAATGTGAGTGCGGAACGCTTGATCTTTTTGAAAAACTGTATAGCATATTTTTAGGCATTTTTGTTTTGTGTATTATTGAAACTTCAAAAACTTTTTATATTTTTATTCGTTTTGAAATTTTCAGTTTTATAAAAATTTTTTAAACATATTTCGTCGCACCTACTATGGTTTCAGTTTTTACTTAAAGGTATTTTATAAATATTTAGAACTAAAAATTGGTATTTGCACAATTAAAAATCGAATATATAACCAACGCTGATTTCTAATTCAGCTTGAAGAAAGTCAATATTTAATGTTTTTTCCATCCGGAAAACCGGGCCCGTCATTTTTGACGGGAAAGAACTAGTTATCATAATAAAAAGGAATGACAATCATTTCTTAAATAATTTGTGTTTTATTCAAAACCAACCTCGGCCCTTAAAACTTAACCACCCTCTATAATGGACAAAACATTTCAAAGGTTGTATTATAATTTTTAGGTGTTCTTATCTTCATATAAAACAACCGGAGACTAATGCAAATGCGTTATTTATCATGTTATTATAAAAAAAATTATGCTTTGCACATCAATTCAAATAACCACTTTTTTTTTTGCAACATTTACAAACACGCGAAATAAAAACATTTAAGGCTTTCGTTGGGCTCAAAATCGAAAATTCAACTAAGTTAAACGTTATATATCTCTCTAAATTTATGTCTGTCATGTTTGCACAACTTCATTTCATAGTACCAACCTATTTGATTTTAAAAAAGACGTTGGCAAATAAAAACAAAAATTATATTCTGATGCGTCCAATATAATGGAAAAATCCAATGAAAGGATTAAACTTGTGCCCGTCACACCCGTCCGAGGGGTTCAACGTAATATAACTATTAAACTTGTACAAATAATTGGATTACGTTTTAACATTTTGAAACCTTGGATCGTCTACTTACGGACCCTATAGTATATATTGCTAAATTTTTAACGGTTAATATCATTTCCAACACGATAATGAAGTTAAAACGTCACATCCGTGCATTGGCGTAGCGAGCATAACTGGCGCCCGGGGCAAAATAATTTTTTGGCGCCCCCAATGAAATAATGAAAAAATTATGATATATTATATATATTTTTTAATATTTAGAACAAATAATTATAATACACTTATTAAATTACATTAATACAAATAACACTATGCGTGGAAATCAGAAAAAGGTTCTGTACACGACAGTTCATTATATTTTGTTTCAGATTTAGGGTCTCTTAACACGAAAATCGCAAAACAAGTTTTTATAGTTAAGCCTAGTAGGGTAAACTGGGGTACCCTTGACTTTGGTGCACATTTGACTATGACATTTTCGGTATGAACGAACCGTTATTTTACAATAATTTGTTTTATAAATTTTGCATCATTGTATTTCAGTAATCGTCACGAAGTTTGACGATTCTTGCATTACATGAAGAAAAGTAACAGAAAAGTTCTTATGTTTTGCGCGCGTAACTGTTATTTTCCGGCACTGATACGTAACGACTTCCTGACCGAGTTATAAAAGTTAATCAAAGTACCTTTTACAAAAGGTAAAAACTATTTATTTTTTTTGAAAATATAAGTGAATTTCAATAGAACTAAATATAAACTAAAAAAGTTTTAAAAAAAAAGATGCCGAGAGCATTTGGGTACATTTGACATTTTTGATTGAGGTACATTTGACAAATATTAGTTGTACGAGTACAAAGATCGAGTAACATCGAGATGTTACCAATTCATTTAAAAGTTTTTAAATATATTTCTAAATTGGTTTTAATAAAAAAGGTGGTTTCAAACATTAGAATAGGTGTATCATTAATCATTAATAAGAAATAAAAGGACATGAAGAGAAAATTACGTTGGTTAAGGAATGAAGAATGAAAGTCTAAGGATATTAGTAATTCTGAGCTTTGATTATTTTGGGTTGTTCTGTAATGCTAGTCTTATTTTTTCCCAAGTATTCAGCCACTTCATTTTTAATTTTTTATGTAGAGCATTAACATCAGTGGAATTCCCAAAAGCGTTAAAGACACTTGTGGTTATCGTTAACTCGCCCTTAACTACCTAACCTGTTAACTCGTATCCATAACATCTTTGCTAGCAATGTTTATTCCTAACTTTGACAGTTCGTTAAAGATAACTGTTGCTTGCTCAACTACTCGCTAACTGAAATAATAAAGTTTATATTTTTTTATTTCAATTAAGTAAATTTTACTATATATAATTTTGACATCAATTGTATCGAACTGATCATGTTACATTCGATATTTTAACTATATTCTACTCTTACAAACACGAACTAAAGATGTATTGAATTTTTGTATGAATAAGGCTGGTCTATTTGAGAAGTAAAGCATGACTTTCTCAAATTTTTCAATTTCTTCACAACAAAATATTTGTCAGAATTTTCACGCAACAAAAAAATGAATGTTGCGAATGAAATTTCACGCAAACGGATAGAGTACTAGGATTTACGTGTTTTTTAAAGATTTTATAAGATTTATAAGATTTTTAAAGTTTTTCTCACTTTTTTCAAATATAGTCGCATATGTTGTACACTATAATATATCTTGTACACTTCTTGTTCAATATTAATAATCACGCTAAGCCGAATAAAATTTCTAATTTTCTTCATGTTTGATCAACAAATTTTTTCATTTGGATGAGTAGTTTTTGCGCTATCATAATTCATAAAAAATCGAAAACTATTTTCATTTTTAGAGAATATAAACTACCGCCGAAAGAAATGCGTGCAAAAATACAGTCAGGAGATGCATTTGAGTGAAGACGCTAAAATTCGACATATTACTGTATTTTACATATTTTATTCAATTTTACACTGATTGATACTGAAATAGAAATAAATATTTGAAGTGCTACTCTCAGGTTTGGAAAAACATCTTTTTCTTTAAATGGAAGTTCTGTTCCATTTAAATCTGTATTATAAAACTCACCCAAATTTTTACAATTCTTTTCAAGATCGTTGTACGGATTATTCTTACACTGAGAAAAAAAATATACTTTAAAATTAAACAAAAAATTTTAAAATAGAAATTAAAAGCATTTGCGTTTCTACAAAACAAAATTTAAAACAAACGTGTTTAAATTTCAACTATCAACTCTTTCCTTTTTTATAATTTTTCTTATGTCTTTGAAAAAACAAAAAAATAACTATCTGAAAAATATGACAGTTTTTGAAATTTTGGTTTTGCAAGTAACGAACATAAACGATAAAATAATCACTAATTAATTTTTTTCAATATTTAGAAGTCAAACTTTAATGAAATTGTTTCAAGCTCTATTTCAAACACAAATTCGTTTGATATTAACACAATTTCATTTAGTTTTAACACATATTTCCCTCAGTGTACTTAATAAATTTTCAACGTCAAGAAAATACCTAAATTTGGAATTAAGGTCCCTTGTCTTGTAAATTGTGAACTTATTTCCTGATGCAGACGACCAAGAACGCTTTTCATAACGCCAGATTTTTCGCTTTCTGCGGAAAGACCATATCTCGAGTCAATTCTCCGCGCATTTGTCGGCGACATTTTATACGGATTGTTGTATCGATTCTCCATTTTTTACAAAGATTTTAAGTCTTTTCGATAACTTTTTCACATATCTCGTTACGAATTTCTGCAAGTTCAGTCGCCAATAATTTGAGATCATGGAACGATTCTTTAAACTTAATTTTAGGACCTTGTAATCTGAGCTGCACACGGTCAATTCTCTTAGAGTTCAAGCCAGCAATGGACTAAAGTTACGATATTTAAATTCGGTTTAAGATAAAGATTGCAGCATTTCTGGTGTACCACTTGTGGCAGTATTTTCATCTGCTAATTTTTCTTTTAGTTCTACGTATTCTTCCATACCCTCACCAATAACGCTAACTGCTTGCGCTCTGGCGCTTCATCGTGTTACAGATTCTTTAACAGGTTTTTTAAAGCATTTTTAAGAATTTCCATCGTAATATTGAACGTGAGAAAAAGAGACGTATGTTATCAATTATTCGAAAACATGTTACAAAGATTGAATCTTGGTTAGCTGTCACCAGCTATCACAATGTTGCCTTGTTAGCTATCACAATTTACAAATGCTGAATTATTTTTTTTCTATTATTCTTTGTTGAACGCCAGATATGTGATTTGACATAAGGGCAGCATTATCATAGCATTGTGCCCTACAGTTGGCTAACTTAATTATTGAATTAATTAATTAAAACAAATTTTTTTGCAAAACTTTGCTTGTCTTGAGAATGATTTGGCGCCCCTATACGATTGGCGCCCGAGGCATGATGACACCCCCTGCCCCCCTCGCTACGCCACTGCACCCGTGGAGTGAGACGAAAATAACATACGGTCATATCACTCAGAATTGACTGTAGCGGCTGTTTCTGGTTTTCACAAAAATGGCACCACCAGATCATAATGCACACCAGTCAGTCACTTTTTACTGAGGCAATGACCTCTTCAGGATTGCTTTGGGATTTTGAGAGCCCCAATACGGCAATTTGCTTCAAAGAATGTCACAGTTTCTCTAACAGCAGCGATATTTTCGGTGGTACATTTAAGTATACAACAAGTACTCGCAAAAAATTTTTATTCCGTGGCTCAGTTGGTAAGCCACTTGTTTATTTGATTTGTTGTGATTTGGACATCCAAGGTTCAATTCCCAACCGGAACATTTTTATTGTTATTTATTATTTATTTTCGTTTGTTAAAATTAAAGCATAGATTTATATGAAAAATTGCATGCCTTCAAAAATTTTTGTGTTTACCTTCACCAGGGATCGAACGCGCGAACCACCGCATATGAGTAGGTCACTCTAACACCGTGCCGTACGTTTTAAAGCTTGTTTAAAGCTTACTCCAAGCTTGTTTGGCTGATTGGGAGCTTTGTACAATTGTTAAACTATTACCGTTGTCAGCGTTTTCTGTGTATTTTTTTTTGTTTTTTTTTTGTTTTTGGAAATTTATTCCCTAGGCAAGTGTTTTCCAAACGTGCTTGGATAAGGCTTGCTTTTTGTATTGCAGGTCCAAGCACTATTTCTCAGTGGTTGATTGGGATGTGTTTAGTCGTATTTTTGAAAATATTCATAAAAGCGAATTATACACTCACATGGATGTCTGGCGTTGAGCCGTTCAGAGCCGTGCATTGATCTTTTTTAGTACAATGCTAAAAATCTAATCTTTTTTAGTACAGTGTAATCCTAACTTTCGTTCTGGTTAGACGTAAGAAAAAAAAAGAACGCTACAAATATCACAAGTCTGCTATTTTAAGTGTCGAATTACTCTAGATAATTTTTCATGTATTCTTTGTTTTTGTACAACAATCATGTAATTCGAATACGTGTCGATAGTAAATTTCACATTAGACACAGGCAACTTGTGTTTTCCAGGAACTTTGACGAGTGTTCTGAACTATTGTTAATTATCATGCAACATGTCCCTAGACCTAAGATAAAGTAAGACTGCACTTAAATTAACTACAATTAACATAGATTTTATTATATAGTTGATGCATAATTTAACAAACCATGATGTTTGGAAACTAAAAACAGCACTGAATCAGATTTTTAAATTAACCCATTTTTTATTTTATAACTGTGTTTGTTCATTGATTAATCGCAAAAAGAACATTTAACTAAACCAAATTTAAGTTGCGATGCCAGAAAATTTTTTTAGAGTCAATTAATATAATTACAAATTCCAAGCACATAGTTCTTATAAGTTTCTGCAGAATTTTTAGCTTTTTCTCATCACACTCAAACTCGAATTAAAAAGTCATAGAAAACAAGGAAATAAAATGGATGATGAGAAATTCAATGAAGTGAATAATTGGGCAACGAAAACCAGTTAAGAAACTTAAAAATGTTAGAACGTGTCCTAAATTAATTTTTTAAGTCATTTTCCAACTTCCTGTCATTTGGTTATTTGTTATTTGGAAATGAGTGGATTGTTCTATGTATATATAATAAAGTCTCTAAATAAAATATAGATTATGAATAAATATCTCTATAGATTATGAAAAAATAAAATGTGTCTTAACTGAAACTACGCGTCGCGAAGTTAAGTGTTTGTACACAAAAAAAAATCTTGTAATATAAACAAAATGTCAGCTGAATAAGAATCTTGTTAATAAACGTTCATCAAAAAATCTTTTTATCAATCTGTAATATAAAATAATTTGACAATCGAAAATAATGTTTCAATATATAGAAATCTAATTGTAAATTTCCAGCAAAATATTGTCAATAATAAATGATAGCATCGTATTATTGACAAGATTTCTTGTTATCAAAAAAATATTTTGTATAATTAAAAACAGCTGTCGTCTAAGTAATAATATTTGTCCCTTGTATTTAACAATGTTTATTGTACTTGATTTTTTTTGCAAAACAAAAAAAAAAATTGAAAAATGTAAAGAATGAATTCAATATATTACAGGATATTTTGTATTTTATATTTATTAGTTATTGCATTTGGGTGAATTAATTGATAACACGATAACAAAAAAGCGCAAAATTGTAAAAACATGCAATTAAATGGATGTATCTGAAAAACAGTCAGATTCTATCAGTTTAAATTCTGCTAACAATTTTTCAATGGATGCGCATAACCTCACTTCTGCTGATACTGAATTGAATTGCAACAACAATCAAAATGCTAGCTGTAATGTTTCGAAGGAAGGGCATGCTAGTTGCAGTGCTTCTGTAATTGTAACATGGTATTAGCACCAAAGCCAATAATGACAATTTTGACAGTTCCATTTGGCAAAATGTATGTTCCAAAAAACAATACAAGCAAAGTAAGACACACAATTTGACTTCCCAGCAGGAAATGGGTCGATCCGTCTTCGAAGACGTCTTCGAGACATGTCAGTTTCTTGCAAGACGGATCGATCCATTTCCATGTGTGTCCTTGAAGACATTTTCAAACAAAATTCCACTTTGTCGTGCACTTTGTCGTCCACTTTGTCGTGTATTGTAGAGCGGATGTATAATATAAATAAAATCATACGCTCTCCGTACATGGTTACTTTTTTTTTTTTTGAGAGAAATTTCATTTGTTTGCTTAAGAGTTATTTATTTATTTGTTGCTGACAATATAATGACTTGTCTTTCATAACGTCAGCGTTCGCTCTGAGTATGCGTACTTGGTCTTCGAGACGGCTTCGAACTTCGGCTTTGAAGACTCATATTCCTACTGGGTTGTTCTTCTGAAATCACTACGACACCAATTTAATTAAGCAAATAAGTCCTGATGCTTGCTCTTCATTAATAAAGTCGCTTTTTATGAAATTCCATGGCAATGGTTATATTCAACAGCAAATTAAATATGGAAGCAACTAGAATTCTCACGGATAGTGAAAAAACAAACGCTGACATCATGAATTTCCTCGACACTCATGGCTATGAGTTCTACTCTCATACACTGAGAAAACAAAAATAATTAAAACGCACATTTTAAAAACGATTAGTAAAATGAATATTTTATCAAACATTCTACGCCATACATAGAACGCATATTTTCAAATTCAAAAGTAAAACGAAACATTTTAGAAACAACAACGAACGTTTTACAATGACAAAGTAAAATGAATATGAATAAAGGCTAAAATGAATATTTTCCAAAACGTTCTACGCCATACAAAAATAAAAACGCACATTTTAAAATACAAAAGTAAAAGGAAACTTTTTAGAAACAGCAATTAACGTCTTAACATATTTCCTTAACTGAAAACGGTTTAATACCAATTTTATAAAAAATACATGTTCTTGTCAAGATTTTCTGTCACTATTGTAGATGAGTAGTTTTTAAATTCTAATTCTAATTGTTTCTTTAACGCATTGATCAGAAAAAACCCTCAAAATAAGTTTGCGCTTATTTTAATAATAATATTTTAATATTTTAATAATAATAATAGAAATAATAATATTGTTTTAAATAAAAAAAAATCTTTTAGGTTATGACAGGTATGAAACCCTGGACGGTTGAGTATTAAATTGACCGCTAGCAAGCTCGGCTAAACTTCGTAAAATGTGAACAAATCATTAACTACGTGTAGGCAATCGAGGCAATTAAAACCTCTCTTTAAAAGTTTCATTTTAAATTATCAAACGAACGTTTTAAAAGCTCATTTTAAAATGTTTATTAAAGAAAATAAAAGAACGTTTTATTATCCCATTGTAAAATGTTTATTGTAGAAAATCAAACGAACGTCTTAGAAGCTCTTTTTAAAATGTCCGTTTTTAAAATAAAAATAAACGGTAGAGGCGCAAAATCTGGGTCAAACGTTTTCAAAAGTAGCACGTCTCTGCTCGTGTTTAAAATGTAGTTTTCTCAGTGTATCGCATTGTTGTTGATAACGCAATACTAGATGAAACATTAAAAAACATTAGAACTATCGGCTATTTTGGTGTCCAGTTTGAAAAAGTGCGTTCCGGCCGTTCAATGCCACAACTGTCTAAGATTTAATCAAACAATGCCACTTTAAGTACAGATGTGTTCAATGTATTGATGATCACCACGCACAGCAGTGTCCTCGAAGTCAAATATATACTTTCCGTTGGGATGTATTAATTACTACGACTCAAATTTGGATTATGCCGGCCATATAAAAATAAAATTGCTCCAATCATCGAAAAACTACCAATACTAATTCAAAAAAGAATGTTGTAACCAGCGAAATTTATAGTTTTCAGCCTAAGGTTAACAATTCAGTAAATTCTAGCTTCAACAAAAGTTATGCTTCGGTGGTTCGTAATTCTAGATCCTCTGTAAATGAAGATTCTGCGCAATTGTTTGAAATGTTTTCTCAAATTGCTCAACCACTTTCAAAGATATTTGAAATTTTCAAAAATGTTCAAAGATAATTCTGATTTTTTTTTAATAAAAGAAACAAAATTTAATGAAAATTATTCTTTTCATCATAACGGTTACAATTTTTTTGTAAAATGGTGTGGCAATACTAATTAAAAACCAGTTTAAAATAAGGAGCCTCAAAACTTTTAAAATTGGTGGTATAGAAATGATTTCGATCGATGTTCTTATTGGAAATGATTGGATTACTATTAGTTCATCCTACAAATATTGAATTAAATACATTTATACAAATTTTTCAACATAATAATCACTTTAATTTTGGCGGTGATTTTAACTCAAGACATTTCTCTGGCGACTCCTCAGACAATGTACTTGGGTAGCATCTAAAAAAATATTCAAGACATTACAAATTTTATTATTTCTTCACCTACCGCTCCAACTTGTTTTCACTCCCTCTGGATCCTACATTGATAAATTTATTTTCAATAGTGAATTTCCCATGACTTTCTCTAACATTTGTAAGCTGCCTAAAAAATGCAATTATACGAATCCAAATCGTTTCAATAAATTCATTGAAAACCAAATCAATCAAATTAACATTTCAACTAACGTCAATCTATCCCAAGTGGAACTAAAAGGTTTTGCTGAAAGATTTGGGAATATTCTAGTTGAAGCTATTTAGAAATTTGTACCTACTATTTTCGTGAGAGCAAATGGTATTATTTTGTCATATTCTACGATTAAGATAGTCAAACATCATCATTCATTTCAACGAAAATTGTATAGAAACATACAAAGAGGTACCAATTTGTACTCAATTGCTAACATTAAACGACATTTCTTTATCAGGTTCTATGCTTCATAACGCTATTTCATTTTATCTAAAGCAACTATTCCAAAAATGTTTTGGTCAATACAAACACCAACATGGATGCTTTTTCTACTGTCATTTTTTACACCGGCTACAAGAAAAGGTCAAAACTACCAAATATAATTTTTGAAAATGATGACATGAGCTTTCGATTGTAAATGAGTATCTTCATGATGCACAAAAAAATCTTTTAACTTCAGTAGATGAAGTCTCTCGAGTTATTTCTAAAAAACCAAACAAAAAGTCGAGAGGCATGATGATACACCATACTATCTTATCAAACATTTTTCACCAAATATAATTCTATTTTTACAATTCTTTTTAACCATCTTATTTCTTCTTCTTATTTTCTTTCTTGCTGGAAAATAGCGCTCATTACTCCAATACCTAAGCCTAAAAAATATATTTCTGTCTTAACCAATTGGAGCCCTATTTCTAATATAAACTTCACATTCAAAATATTTGAACGTATCTTAGCAAAATGTTGCTTCATATTGAAAAGCTTGATATATTTCAAAACCAGATTGGGTTTCTTTCTGGAGTTTCTACTGAACATGCACTTGGGAAACTTCAAACTTCAATAATAATATAGTTTATAATACTAGGCAACATTAAATTAAATATAGTTTGTTATCCTCTTTTTCTTATTCATTACTTTAACTTTATTTCATTTACTTTCTTTTATTCATAACTCATCGGCTTGGGTTTTTGTTATGTCTCTTTTTATCTCTGTATCTTATAGAACCAGTTTGTTTAATGTTTTCTTTTAGATTAAGTTTTTTGAAAACAATATTTAAAACATTATCAGCTAGGTTCCAGAAAACAGTGAAACTAGGTCGAAAGTGAAATTGCAAATCGAGTGAATTTGATTTCAGTGTTCTGCAATCCTAGTGGTATGATCTTTTCGAAGTCGATTCAATTTCACTTTCGGAACAGCTGATATCTGTCAGTACAGAGTTGAATTTATTTGATTATTTTCGCCAATTGTGCATTTTTTCCATATTTTTAATATTTTGTAGTAATTTCATTAAAATGAGTGCTATTTATGTTGCTACTGTGCTGCAAAATGAAGCACAGAAGAATGCAGATGAAAAAATGAAAAGGAGATTGAGGGACACTTCTAACCCTTTGGAAATTCCTGATGTTGCGTTAGTACCATGGATTTGCAGTTAATTTAAGCTTTAAATGGTTTGAAAATATGTTTCAGTAGTGGAATTCTGCAACACATTTCGGACAATATTCGGTGTCGCAAAGTTATGTTTGCGATGATTTTCGAAAAATGGTATTCAGTAAACAGTTTTTCCGATTTTGTTGTAGTTCAATTTTGGTTCTGCGATCGGACCAACTTTTTCGGATTTGGGGAAGTACCCTGAGTACAACTCCTTGGTTTAGTTAGATTGGCTCAAAATTTTGAGAAAACCATGTTTTTCCAAATGGTCGATTTTGACCTATTCTAAGCCTTTTGCCATGTCTATTTATAAAGATATCTGGCAAACCAGTAGCACGGTCTTACCAACCAATGAAGAAAACAAAAGATCATGAAATTCTATGTCAACAGTTCCTATACTACTTTTTGATCCGAGAAGTAGTTCTTGTGTAATTAATAATTTTTTCCATAATTTATTGTTTTCTTACGAAAAATTAAAATTAATTTTACGGTACGACAATTTTATAGTTTTTCTATAATATTTAAAGAATTTTTAAAAATATGCTGGTGGAAGATACAAAAAAACAGTAAGACGTGTGTTATCGTTTTGAAAGTTTACATGTATATTAGTTTTTAAGTAGGTTAAAAGTTTACACTTTTTGCACCCTTTACCGGAAAAGGCCAGAACAGGCAAGCAAATTTTGTTCCATAAATTTAATTTCCAATTTTCTTTAAAAAAAAACAACAAGTTCTCAAAAATTGATTTATTACACAAAAACTAATCCTCGGATCCGAAAGTAGCATGAGAACAATTGACGAAGAATTTCAATACCTTTAGTTTTCTCTATTGGTTGTAAAGATCGTACAACTTGTTTGTGAGATATCTCTAGAAATAGACGTGGCAAAAGGCCAAAATCGACCATTTGGAAAAACACGGTTTTCTTAAAAATTTGAGCCAATCTAACTAAAAAAAGGACACAGTTGTGCTTGGGGAACTCCCCCAAATCCGAAAAGGTTGGTCTTATCGCAGAACCAAAAATTTCGTGTCAAAAACTACAAAAAGTGTTAATAATTATTAATAATCGTTGAAAAACCGATGTTGCCACAACGAAAAGTAATTTTCTGAATTTTTTGCACAAAATCAACTTTTTTTAATAATTCACACATCTTAAACTAGTCGGTTTGAAATCACTTTAAAATCGGTGAAAGTGATTTGTGGAACATGCCATTTCACTCGATTTTAACTTCGAAAGAAAAGTGAAATTGAAACCGAAAAAGTGAAATGTGGAACACCAAGTTGCGTTTTGCAACGATTTCAATGCCAAATTCGAGTGAAAGTGAAATATAGAACCTAGCTGTATATCTTTTTATCATTTTGTTCAATAAATTATAAAGAATTTATTTGTGCAAATTTGCAACGATTTCAATGCCAAATTCGAGTGAAAGTGAAATGCAGAACCTAGCTGTATATCTTTTTATCATTTTGTTCAATAAATTATAAAGAATTGAAAAAAAAAACAGCACAATTTACATAGAAATACAGCATAAAGTATCTGCTATCATTCAAGATTTTTTCCCTATATTTGTTTTTTTGTTTAAAGCTAATAGATTTTTTAGTCTTTTTTAACTATATTTCCTTTTTATTTTAACCTAATGGCTCTCTTTAACACGAATTTTATTTATCCCATTTTTTATTATAAAAGAATTGCATGCCATGGCGGAGATAGATAAGTAGGAGCGAAAGAGATATCAAGAGAAACAAGCGTGGAATGTCATATGTGTGGCGGAGCGCTATATAAACTTGCGAATTTTGGGACAGTTCAGGCACGCGTGTTGATTACATTCGGGTGAAGCCTTTTATGGACTGTAATGATAAGTTATTATTTTATAATTCATATAAGGCACATTTTTAATCAAAAAAATTCGATTTTCTTAAGACTTAAAAACAGGGAATGGATTCTTAAAGAGAATTTAAATTGTGTGTTACTCATATATGTAATACTTCTATATTGGCAGTACACTCAAGATACATTCCCCAACATTAGAGTGCAGATATAGTGCAGTGATGGCACTTTCGGTATGTAAGTTCAAAAGCACGTATGTAAGTACCCCGGAGGCACTTTCAGTAGGTACTATTTGTGCAAAGCCAACATTTCGTTTCATGTTATATAATTTGTTAGTTTCAGAAATCAAAAATTTTATATTTCTAATGCTTTTACTACAAGGATTCAACTTAAAAGCACTTACGAGTTACTCAATGACTTTCTCTTGTGTTTTAATCTAGGAAATCGGTTTTCAGCTGCTTCAAATGTAAATATGAAAATTTCTCTATTTGCTTATAAATTAATCTGATGTTACAATGGATAAGTTCATAAAAAGTTAAGATTGTAGCACATTTAAGTAATACTTTAAGAAAAAGTGCTTTTTCGAATGAAACTGCACGCAGAGAAAATAAACGTTTATCGCCAGTTTGCTGCAAACGAACTTCGTTTGTCGTGTTTCAAATCATTTTTTGTAAACGTTTGAACAGTTGGCATAATAATGGTTAGTTGCGGGAAACACGTTATTTAGTTGCAAGAAATTAATTTTGTTTGTCATAAACGGCAGTGATTTTTAAATTGCAGCAACCGAAAAATTTATTTTTTCCAACTGAAAACTTCGTTTGCATGAAAAGAAATTCCATCAACGAAAAGGAAGTATTTTAAGAGTGTGAAGAAACAGACACACAACTGTGAATCACAAGCGCAGTCACACAACTGCTACACAGCTCGCTTTCGTTGATGACAAATGTTAAATATTTGCCATAAACGAAAAAAACAAGAATGTGTTACAGCTTAAGTAAATAAAAAATTCATTCTAGACAATATCTCACAATAGCTCAATGGAAGCATGCTAGACTGGCACGCGGGAGACGTGGGTTCGATTCTTGGCTGTGTAAGTATCAATAATGTTAATTTAATTATTGAAATTCTAATTCCGTTTCATTAACTGCTTGGTCAAAAGGAACCGTCAAAATAAGTTTTACTTAAAAAAAACCAGAGTCATAACTATTATAAGAAATATCTTTAAAAATTGGGCCATAACAGTTATATAGTGAGAAAAAAATATTTATCAATAATAACTATTATTTTCAAAATAAAATAAGTTTTCTCTTTAATAACAGTTATGAATGAAGTAAATATTTTTTCGTTGCTGATAACGTTTATTTTCAATTTTTATTTTTTTACGTTGCCTCATAACTGTTATAGACGAGAAAAATTTTTTACGTTGCTCATAATTTATATGAAATAAAAAATCTTTGTTACTTTTTTTACGGCAACATGTATAAGATTATCAATTGTAAGTTTTTTTGTTTGCTCTCAGTAAAAGAATAAGGAGTTTTAGGCATTCATAAAAAATGCAGTAGTGAAAACAACGTTAATGTATTCTTAAATCGTATTTTAGGGCAACAGCAGTACAAGTGATTTTTCGGAAAAAAATTAGTTACATAAGTATGAGAACGCATAGAAGAAATTGATATTTCATTTCGAAAAATATATCAGTAATTTCACATGTCATTTCAGCGAGTTTATACCGCGGATTTCACAATTTAGTATAAACGTATTTGCATTGTTTGTTAGAAAAAGAAAGAGAGAAGTACAAGTATACTTGGACTAGACTCCTGAATAGAATAACATTTTTGTTAAGGCAAACCGTAGTATAATTGCAGTTGGTGTACTTTTCTTTCTGGTTTTTCTTAAACTTAGAAGTAAAAAATTCAAATTTTGTATATAACTTTACCACATGAAGAACCAACTACTCATTTTAAGAAAACAACAAAAAATACAGTAAAAAAAACTCCTTAAAACGATGCAAATGAAAGCTTTTTATTGGAAAGTGACGATAAGCGAAGTCTGTTTTTGTCTTGGCTATCCCCTCATAAGCTCTTTCATATACTTGAACCTCCACACTAGACCGGATCGAGATTCCGCCGGTCGGGGTCTCAAGAGTTAGAGGAGCTCATTAAAATGATTTCTGCATACTTTTTTTTCAAATCGGAGAAAAACCGCCGAAGCAATTTTGATTCTCCTGAAGGTCCTTTTTAGTAAAAAAAACATGTTTTTTGCTTGAAACTTTTTATTTTTCACAGAACGCATACCTACATCTGCTAAAATATTAAATTTCTTACTGAAACCAATATTCTGATATACAAAAAACTTAAAAATGATGTTTCATTATAACTCTTATTGACCACCAAAAATTGGATTTTTGGATATTTTTAAAAAGACATTTTTTAAAACCGCTTTAAAAGACACATTTTTTTCTAGATTTACGTGAAAGTGTTATTGTTGGAAAGGTATTTAGTTGTTCTTTCTTTCTGTGTACCGCTTTACTCAAAGAACTACTGTTGACCGAATAAGCTCATTTATTTATAAACAACTTATCAAAAATCTTCACTTAAAAATACCCCTTAAGTTAGTGAAAATTCCTATCCTTATCCTTATCCTTATCCTTATCCTTATCCTTATCCTTATCCTTATCCTTATCCTTATCCTTATCCTTATCCTTATCCTTATCCTTATTCTTATCCTTATCCTGAATTGAATGGGCGGTGCCATGCCCCCTTTCCAAAGATTGCTCAAATTTTTCAGTCGAAGGACACGACTTAATAGTCAGTTCTAGGTCAGTTATAGGTCGAAAGTTGTGATTACCGAAAATTTGTGTTAACGAATTAACGTAAAAATTTATTTCTCTACAATAACTCTTAACAGGCAACGTAAAAAAAAAATTTTTGAAAATAAAAGTTATGAGCAACGTAAAAAATTTTTTCTCGTTTATAACTGTTATGAGGCAACGTAAAAAATATAAATTGAAATTAACTGTTATGAAGCAACGTATAAAATATTTTTCAAAATATGAACAACTTTTTCGACCTAAAAAAAATAAATAACTGTTATTTTGGGTCTCTGAAAAAACATTGATTAAAAAAAAAAATATTTGATGTTCCTGTTGGGGATTGAACCCAGGTCCATCGAGTTCCTAGACTCGACCGCCAGCACACTCGGCTAAACTTGAGCTTCTAAAACAATGATAAAATTTCATTAAGTTCGATGTTTTTTCGTTGCAAGCAAGAATATTTTTAAGTTGATGACAATTGAATATTCGTTTGCGGCAAATACAGTTCAGAAACGAAGTATAGTTGGTGAATTTTTCAGTTGCGGTAAACGAAAAATTTCTTTGCGTGTGGTGATGCTTATCGTGTTCTTAATATAAGTCCGTTGGCTGCATCGGAGACAAATCCCAATAGACAATTTAGCCAGCGCTCTTCAAACGAAGGCCTCCATTGACTGCTACTTTTGAAGACCAAACACATCCTTTCCTCGCTGCTCTTATGAGCCCTTTTTGAAGGGCTTCTTTTTCTGAACAAAAGGCAGCACAACAAACTTTTTACCCTTCAAAGACTAACTTTTCATATACTTCAGGGCAACTTTTTCGTTTAAAGTCAAAATATATATCAGTATGTATAGTATCAAAGTTTATAGATTGAAATTAATCTGACATAAAAAACATAGGAGAGAAGATAAAATCATAGAATTTATAAAAAAAGAAAAAGATATATAAAAAAAAATATTTTTTCCAATACTTTTTTATTTTTTCCAATAAAAAGAAAATATACTTGGATATGAGTGTGGAAGCACTTCAAAATCCATATAAAAGCCTGCTGGAAGCGCTTCGAAGTGCTGCCATTGCCGACTGGGATTTAAGTGAAATTGATAACATCAATTATTACTATCGCTAAATTTCCTCCCAGAAAGAAGACTAAAATTTTCAAAAATACTTTGGTGCCGAACAGCATATTATATGGTATTAAAGTGGCCTCGTTAGTCGAGTTGTAAGCATGCTTGACTGTCAATCAGAGATCCCAAGGTTTGAACTTTCTTCAATTCTTTTCTTATTTCTGATCAACTAAAATTTAGAATTGTCCAATGTTTACAACCTTGAAAGTTGTAGTTGATATCAGAGAAGTTTTTAGAAAGGTTTGATTAATAACTTAAATTGTCCGAGGTTAAGGTATAACAATTCCCTTAGATTGAATTTCTCATGTTGATATAACTTATCTCTATACTCATAGAACATTCTAGACTTGATTTACTAAGTTTCCTTTTCTTTTTCAATTATTTATCACCCCATTTTAACCGAGGCAAAATTTAATGAATGGGTTCCATACCAGAAATTTTTTCTTCAAAGCTTAAAACATTAGCTTCAAAATTAGCCAAATACTAAGAAACAAGAAATCAGATATACCGATCTTTACACGAATGTGAAGGTGTCAAAATGTTTCATTGTGTCAAAGAAAATGTGAGTTTTAAGAATGTTTCATATGTTAAAAATTAATTCGATAAGTTCTTGTTGGAAATATGTGTAAGATTTCTGAAGTTTGATTCAGGAAGTGTTGAACTAGTTTTGCCAAAAAAAAAATTTATTAAAACAAAACTGAGAAGTCATTTACAAGTAAAAACTATTTCAGCGTGAATTGAAACAAGAAAATTATAAATTTTAATAAAAACACTAGTCTACAAGTTTTTTCATCCAGAAATCTGGAGGTTTTTTCTATAATAACTTTTTACGCTGCTTCTACGCTAAAACAAATTTTTAAGCCATTCTGTTTAAATTCCCCAAAGAACATTTTCTTTTAAAAAAGCATTTTCTTTTAAAAAAAATTTTACTGAATTTGTGGACTAGTGAAATTGTTGTTATAAAAACTGAACTATATAAAAAGATATAGAAAATAATATTTGTAATAATAACAATAGCGAAGATAAACCAATTGTGCAAGACATTTTATTGAAAAATTTTGGTTCAATTTTATTTATAAAAATATGATATTAGTTCATACACTTTAACTTGAAATACGTATATTTTAAATTTTGTTATAAATAATGCCTCGAATGACAATTTTAAGTTTTCGATACGATTGACTCCAATTTAGCATTATTTTCAACTTGATTCGATACGAAATACTTAAGATCAAATCCCATCACTGATATAGTGTATTATGAACGAGAAACGAATGTATATAAACGAATTTACTCGATATGGAACTTCAAAATCTTAAAACTCAGGAGCGGTACTTTTTTTGTCTAAGTATTCAGCTAAAATTTGTATGGTTTGAACTTTTCTGCTTTAAATTTTTCTTGTTTGAAATTTTTTTACTTCAATAATATTCATTTGTTATTTTTAATTTGTTTTATTTTTCTATTGTTGTTCTTAAATCAATTATTATTAAAAAACGATTAGTTAATATATTAAAATAGTTCACTTCGGTTGGTGCCACCAGTTTTTTAATGAATCGTCCTGGGAATGATTTGCGGTCATTTGGCTGTATTAATTCACATTTATTAAAATATACTCATACAAAAAATCTAAACAAAAAATTCATGTTGGCTGTCTCTATTTGATTTCGGAGTTGATTTTCATAGAAAAGTAAGGCAACTGCCAATATAGAAGTATAACTATATGGTTTTCCTCCATCATATGTTTATTTACTGTTTATTGTAAGAAACTCAGAGTTTTTTATTCAAAACTGAGTTACGATAATAAACATGTTTGTTTGGAAAGTTGACTTCAGTTCCACACTACCTTTTTTTGAAAACTTGGTTGGAGGAAGTATCATTGGTGATCTATTAAAATGAAAAACAAGTCAGAAAACTCTAAAGTCGGTCTAGCCCGACTATGGAATACACTGATCCTCCTTTAAAATTTAAATATGTACTACAATATTACAAAAAATATAAAACTAACCTTTCCTATTTACATATATTTGTCTCCATGGGTGTTTATTTGTACAAATATGTGTGTGAAAAACTCAGATTCCATTTCAAACATTGTTTAATTCTACAGTAGGTGGTCAAAGTAATATAACGCTTATGTTGTAAAACAATATGTGCTCGATTCAGAGTATATGATTTTTCAACCAGTGGATGAACTTAGAAAATTTTTTCAAGAATATTTTTTTTTAAGAATTCCAGTAAAACCTAACGGGTTTTATCTCATTAGCGGGGTTTTTTAAACTTATTTTTTACATTTTTTGTTAGTTACTCGAAAAGCTTTGAAATGTGCGGTTGAGTATTAATAAAAATTTAAAAGAATTTTATATCGCACGGAAGTCTTATTTTCTTTTGTTTGGTTTGTTTGTTTTAAAATATCATTGATGTTTGGAAAAATTCTTATGGAATAAAATTATGTTTTAAGTCTTTGATTGAATGTACGCCCAATAGATTGAATAGCCCATGCTGCTCTAAAAGCTCAAGGCGGAAATACACGTTACTGAATAGAATGCAATCGAAATATTTTCTGTTGACAAACAATTAATGTATTAACTAATTCATTAATTTTTTTTATGATTCAAATAAAAATAAAATTTTAATTTGTATTCAAACTTGAAACTTGTGTTTATTTACTCTGCGTTCTAACAACTTGACCACCTACTGTAACTTATTTTGTCCCATGTTTAATACAGTTGATAAAATGCAAAAAAGTAAGGACCGCTATCTAAAACAACTTACATTTTAACGCACGAATTACACGGTGTTAAACAAGTCAATTTTACAAAGTCGTATTATGTTATTGAAATATCTTACCACTAGGCGCGGCCGCAGAGGGGGTTTTTGGGTTTAAAACACCCAAATGAACGACAATAAAATGGATAAGACAAAACGATTAAAAATGAAAAGATTTGAGAAAAAATCCTCAGAGTAAAAAACTCTTTATGAAAACTATAAATAAAAATAAAAGGATCTTAAAACACAGGATTCAATACTCTTCATAAAGAATTCCAGTCTAAAATCAAATGAAAGACAAATACAAGTAAGCTATATCTTCGACTTGGCCGAAGTTAAAATACCCCCACGGGCGATTCGCAATGGTACAAAATCTTAAATTGCAGCTCTTTTTTATATGAGATTCAGTGTTGCCGTTTGGATCCAAATGGATCCATTTGGATACTTATTTTTTAGCCTTAGTGTAAATTTGGATACTTTTATTGAAAAATATTTTTAATATGGAAATATCACATGAAATAAAAAAAGCTACCAAGTTATCAAAAATTCAAAATCGAGTTTTTGATTGATTATGATGCACCGTATCCGTCTATGCAAAATGTTACACTCCTACTACTAAAAACAACGATTTTATTAACAAAATTAGCCTGAAAAAAAGTTGAAAATAAATGTTTTTTTTTTTCAATTTAGAAAGTTTTTTGCTACTCTTGTAAAATATTTCAAATGAAACTTAGGGCTTTTTTGATTTCATATGACAATATGCTGTTGTTTGCCATTATTGCCATTATTGTGTGTTTTTGTAGCAATGCGTGCAATTGAACTGTCACTTTTTGCTCCAACTAACGCTGTTCCGGATCAAAAATCGATAATTTTTTTCTACTTAAAGATTGAAAATTTTGCATAAATAGAAGCTTGTATATTACTGTGTTTACATGCAGAGTAACTCGCGGTTACGGTTTTTGACAGATAGTGCTCAGTTAAATCCAACAAGTTTCGTGAAGTTTTCTTGGTTTTAACGAAACTCAACTCAACCCTCGTTAACATGCAAGGTTAACTACGAGTAAACACCGAGTTAAATCTGCATGTAAACACAGTATATGCCGCTTCTAGATAAATACCTTTTATAAAAATTGATTGATTTTAAAGTCAAAAACCATTTTTTGTGTATACAGGTGAATACAATATCGTTTTTTGCAATTTGATACATGGATACTTGTTTTTTTTTGAGTGGATACATTTGGATACATTTCTGATCTTTTAATGGATACTTTTTTTAGAAGCGTCGCGGCAACACTGATGAGATTTCAAAAAATTTTACTATTTTGATGACGTCTAAAAAACATTCATATCAAATTCTTTTCCTGCAAAGTAAAGCCGAGCCTTTTTATAAAGTTTTCAATTGAAGGTTGTATGGGAGGTGGGCGTGTTCTTGAGTGTTTGATGCCAATTTTTCTAACACGCCTCAATTTTGATATAATATACACAAATGCCCAAGTTTAGATCTAAAGCTAAAATATTAGCCAATTTATGGAGTTTCCAATATTATGGGTTGTATAGAAGGTGGGCGTGTTCATCGGTGGATGACGCCCATTTTTCTAACACATCTTAATTTTATTATAAAAAGAATAAATATCTAATTTTACTTTTGTAGCTTCGACAGAAGCCTATTTATTAAGTGTTATATTACGGTTAATCAATCGGTTATAGTGTTAATCAATTTTAAATTTTGGGGTTGTATGGGAGGTGGGCGTGTTCGCGGGTGGTTGACGTTCATTTTTCTAACACGTTTTAATTTTTATATAAAAATAATAAATTTCTAATTTTATTTTTGTAGCTTCGACGAAAGCCTATTTATACTATTTTCAATTTTGGGATTGTATGGGAGGTGGGCATGTTCGAGGGTGTATACGGCCCTTTTTTTCTCGAGGCTTAATTTTTATATAAAAATAATAAATATTTAATTTAACTTTTATAGCTTCCACACAAGCCTCTATACATAGGTTTCAATATTAAGGTTGTATGGGAGGTGGGCGTGTTAATGGGTGGATGACGCCCATTTTTCTAACACACCTCAGTTTTGTCATAGACTATACAAATACCGAATTTAAGTTTTGTAGCTAAAATATTCGCTTCTTTATGGAGATTTTATCATTGGGGTTGTATGGTAGGTAGGCGTGGGTTTCATTCGATTAAGCCCATTCTCGAACTTGATCTTAGTTTTTTAAAAAAAAGCTTAAATATCGAATTTTAGCACGATAGCTTCAAAATTACGGCTGTAATCGTGTCCACAGACAGACAGACAGACAGACAGACAGACAGACAGACAGACAGACAGACAGACAGACAGACAGACAGACAGACAGACAGACAGACGGACATGGCTAAATCAACTCAGGTGGTGATGCTGAGCAAGAATATATATACTTTTCTATACCTACCACGCCTCCTTATGGGCGTTACACACGTCGTGACAAAATTAATATACCCCTTACGCAGTACGCGTGGGGGTATAAAAATGTTTGAAGGTGTCTGTCCCTTAAGTGTTCGCAGGGGTCTAGAAAATAATGATCAGCTGTTTTTTCGATTTTCATCCAGCTAAGTGTCAAATCGGTAGATATTATTAGTTAAGAGTATTGTATGACGCAGCAGCTGAGGAGTGATGTCATAATTAGGGGTTTTTATGTCATAATTAAAGGATGGGGAATGCCTTGAAAAGTAATTTTCTTTTTTATTTAAGCTTGGTACACATATTCACATGGACTCAAGGATCTGCACTATCGAATATTTTTGGAATCCGCCCTCGGACACGCCTACCTCCCATACCACAACAAAATAAAAATCACTACATAGAAAGTTTTATTTAAGCTATAGAAATATAATTTGATATCTATGTATTTTACATAAGACTACCACAAAAAATGGGCGTGATCCACCCATGAACTCGTCCATCTCCCATACAACCCAAATATTGAAACCTCTATGAAGAGACTTCCATTTGAGCTACAGGAATAAAACTTGCTATGGTAGCATTCTATATCAAATCTAAGGTGTGCATAAGAAATAAGCGTCATCTGCAAACGAACACACCCACCTCCCATACAACCCACTATAGTGAAAACTCTATAAAGACGTTTATTTATGAGCTACAAAGAATAAACTTGGTTTAATGTAAGCAGTAAAACATAAGCGGTAGTTGGCATAAAATATTTCGGCGCGCAGAACCAAGAAAAAAATTTGACAACAATTCAAAGATTCACAAAAATGGGCCTCGAAAAGCCCAGCCGCAAATCCTACAGTTAAATTTCATTCATATTTTTTTAATAATCAAAACTAATTCTGTAAATAAAACAGTCCTTAAATCGCACACTTAATACAAAACAGTCACAACTCAAAAAATATGACTTTTCGGGAGAAGCGAAAAATAAAACTCTTTGGTTGAAACTGCACAAGAAAAGCAATTTTCATTCAAACACACAAACTTCATTCTTCCAGTTAATGAAGAAAATAATGAAAAAGATAGTGAGATATGTGTTTTGTGAGTTGATTTATAACAAAAAGTCGATATAAAAAAATTCAGAGTTGTGACTGTTTTGTATTTAGTGTGAGAAATGTTGTTTTTAACTGTTTTTTTTTTAACGGTTCAGCGCCAGAATGTACACTCTTTATGTAGTTGTCTTCCCCCGAAATTCTACAAGTAACGCTTGTTTGTTATGGAATCAACAGCCTACAATCAATTCTTGTGTTTTATACAAAAAATCCTCAAAGTCAAACACAGGATAAGCTTACTCCATCTTTATACTGATGTGAAGTGAAAGTGTTTGTATGTGTGGAAGTGTGTATTTATGTCCAGCTAAGCTTATTTAGTGCTTTTCTAATATTTTAAGACGCCATTCTTTTCCACCCGCTGTAACAATACAACAGAACAACACGCATACTCTAAAAGTAGTAAGGCCACCGCGCCACTTCGCCATTGACGGCACCATTTTGTTTTTATTTATTTCATCCTACTGAATCCTTTGCACGCTTCAAAGAATGTACTCTTTGTTGTTTTTGAAACACACACACTTAGAAGTTTTTTGGATGGGCTCTAGCGTCTCATTTGAAATAAGCACAAACAAATACACAATTATTTATTGTAACTCACACAAAAACTGAGAACGACTGGACGAATTGTTGAAAGTTCTACGCTTCAGGCGGTGACAATGACTTTAGCAGCATTCCGTTCCGGAGTGTTGTGACAGCAGAATGTGAAAGGAGCACTTCAGTTAAAAGCGAAAGTGAAAAGCTTTTTACGCTGCTATTGAGTTCCTGAATACACTTTATGAGTGAGTTTATAATATTAAAGAAAAGTCACTCAAAAGCAAAGAGCGTGTGTAGCTCTTGGTTTGTTCTCGCTTTATTGTTCTTAGTCGCGCATCCATTCAACCAATATTTCTGGTAACTGTTTATTTTTAAACATGTAATAGATGGGGAGACAGAGAGTGTTTCTGTTCGAGAGAATATTGTTGTTTTTTGCTCCTTTCAGCTCCATTTCCCCTAAGCTCACAGTTCACGTCGTGAGCGCCAACTCGACCTTGCGAAGACTGAAAAGTATACTTAAAGCACTTTCATTTTGGTAATTTTTGCATGTATCTTTTCTACTAAGAAACAATTTAATATGTAAATTCATTCATCGTGAAGAGAATTGTGGATAATTTACTAAACTGAGATCACAGTGCATTCAATTCCTGAATTTAGTAAGTTTTTTCTTCAAAGCGTGTCTACAGAAGCACGAATATACAGCAACTAAATACTACATACATACATACATATATATATATATACAAACAAACCTACAAACGAGTATCTCCGTACAATGAAGTTAAGCTTTTTCAGAAAAGATAGAATGGAATGGTTGTATAGAATGAAAACGGCCGACTTTCTTTGGGGGTTGCTTTGGGATTCGACGCCATGCTGTTGGGACCAGGGAAATCCTTTTGAACAATGTTTGTAGTCACAGTAAAAGAACAGCAACAGCATAACAATAACAACAACAACAAAAGAATGAATGATATTTACACCAAATGTGCTGAAGAGCTTAACATCATGTCGGCGAAAAAAAAAATTGAAACAAACATATATAAACATTATCACTCATTGATAGATGTACAGAAATATGTACATATACACATGAAAGTGCATCAGGTACAGTGTTGCCAGATAAGCAGCCTTCTTTATTAGTTACTGAACCCTCCACAGATTTAAAGTTTTTTAGAAAAAAATAAATATTTTTGTAACTTTAACAGTGTTTAAGCAAAAAATACAGTTATTTTCATTATTTTACTGTTTTTTATGATTAGCTGTTACATAACACTTGTAATAAGTGTAATAAGTGCTCATACTTCCGGCTTGTTTTGTTATGAGCAAGGCCTGGATTTTATCAAAAAAAGGCAATATGAACATTGAAAGAAGTCAAAAACAAGGCATTTATTAATTTTTTTTATTGAATTGTTACATTTAAAGCTGTCTTTTTTCAACATTATGTTTAAAAACTATTTTATTATAATTTATTATAATAATATATGTTTAATATTATAATATTATTAATAATTTATTTTATAATTTATCTTAAAACTATTCAAGAAAATATGTAATCTCTTTCGATCATCTTATTTCAGTTTTTTTCCAGTTTTATAGGCCAAAGTCCTGTGTAAGATCATAACTATATATAAAACAAATATTGGCTCTTAAAAGGCAAACAGTTTTGTTGAAGATTTTGTATAAATATCTCAAACAGTATAGAAGTTATGAACGATAAAGTGAAATGCATGTCAGAAAAAGAGTTCGAGAAAGAACGTGTCATTTGGCCATCGTAATTCTATGTTGGTGAAAAGTTTATTTTGCTTATCAAATTATAAAATATAAGGAAAAAATATAAAAATGCACTTTTTGAGATGTAAGGAAATTAAAGTTTTTTCAAAAAGTGGCAACTCTAGCATAAAAATACCAAATTATTAATTTTTTTTTTTTCAAAATCGCTTTTCATCAGCTTTCTTATTATACTTCATTGAAATAGATGACGGATATAAAATAAAACAAATTGGCCAACTCAGCCCTTGAAAGGACCTTGATCGAGCTTCTTATGATCAATTGTATTGTGTGTGTTATTAAATGTTTGGATGCAATTGACCGAGAACTTGGACCTATATGTTTTATGCCGACTCCGAACGGCCAAAGTTGATGTTCTCAAGATATTTTACATGGCAATATTTACTCTCTGAGGTTTGCCATTGTTTGCAGAGAGGTGGTGACCGATCAGAAAAATTTTTTATCGAAAAAACTTTTGCCGCGACTGGGGATCGAATTCGGGCTCCGAGCATGCTAAGCCACAGACTAAACCTGCATGCCACGGTCACCACAGATGACTTCATTCTTAGGATTGTTACTTTTATCAACAATTGGCATCTCCATAACTTTAAAAAAAAGAAATAACTTATATTCTTAAATGTAGAAAAGGACATTAAAGACAAAATTTAAAGTAAATCTAAGGTTGCGGTTTTAGTGAACGCCGAGTCAGACAGGCAGGCAGGCAGGCAATGTGAACAAGCCAGATAGATAGCTATCTGCATCACGTTTTTTCACACAGATTTCAGCCTGCCTGCCTGCATGCCTGTCTGAATCGCGTTCACTATAATCGCAGCCTAAGAGCATCTGATAAATTTTTGGAAAAAAACTTGCATTTGGCTTGGAATGGCCGCATATTTTTTTGCTGCAATGAATATGATAATTTAAAACAAAAACACTAATATTTAACAATTTCATAATTTCACGTTTTCACATAAGTTGACAGACTAACACTACTAAAATTTTTTAACTAAATTTAAAAAATAATCCTTTAATTTATTTTACTTTAGAAATGCTCAAAGCTTTAGAAAGATGTTATTTAAGTGAATTAAGTGAACACTCAAATCCAAAGATGTTGTTTAAAAAACAAACAGGTGTAGTGTTGGGATTTCATGATGTGCACTGAGAAAACAAATAAAAATTAAAACGCATATTTTAAAAATGGTTCATAAAATGTTTTATTTTAAAAACATTCTACGCGATGCCATAATGAAAATCCTTCCTTTAAAATACAAAAGTAAAATGAAACGTTTTAAAAACAAAAACGAACGTTCCACTATGATATAGTAAGTATACATATCATAAAAATATGTACATACATATGTACATGATACATAAAAATATGTATCTGTTTTTTACTTTCACACTATATTACATAAAATTGAAATTTTCTAATTTTTTTGTTTTTTAAAAAAATCTGTTAAAAAATTTTCATATAAAATGGCAATGGTTATATAAATTCCAGTTGACTGTGACAACATTTGCGTTTGTTAATGGCTTAAGCATATATCAATTATTTAATTTAATAAAATGGAAACCAATGTCCGAAACTGATCGACTAAAAATTACAAATTTTTTCACTGGTTCGAAAATCCCTAAGAACATTGAAGCGTTGAATGAAAATTCATATTTGTGGTAAAGTCTGATTAAAATTAAAAAAAAATTCGTTGATATAATTAAAACTTTTCGTAAAAATCGACAACAGCGCCACCTATCGGGTCGAAAACTATCTTTCAAGCTCAAACCAACCAAAAACATTCACAAAGTTTCTTTTAAATCGGTTGTGTGGTTTCAGATATTTGCGAAAACCAACATAGTGACATGTGATTTTATTTATAGATAAAATAAGCAAAGAAAGCCTAAAGTCGGTCTAGCCCTAAACCTCCCATACCATTTAAATACAAAACATGCATTATTTGTGGCTATAGAATTAATACAGGCTTAACTAATGTGGTTTGTATGATAGTTTTGATATAAAATGCTCCCACACGAAGTTTCATCTCTCAAATATGAACCCCTTTAATAGTGTTTTTAATATTGTGGGTTGTATGGTAGGTGGGCCTGTTCATGAGGTGATGACGCCATTTTGTGAACACATCTTACTTTTGATACAATAATCTCACATACCAAGTTTTATATATGTAGCAAATATAAAAACCTCTGTATAGAGGTTTTACCATAGTGGGTTATATGGGAGGTGGGCGTGTTGGTATACCCTGACCTTACAGCTTTAGTGTATAAAAAAACCCTCTGAATCATAACAAAATGCTCCCAAATTTGCACGCAACTATTCTCAAATTTTGTGCTTTTCTAACAATTAGTCATTTCAGCCCTTGAGAGGACATTATTAGAGCTTCTTATGAGCTATTCTGCTGTGCGTTTTATTAAATTTTGTACACAGTGGGTCAAAAACTGGACCTACTTGTTTTATACCGACTGCGAACGGCTAAAAAGCATGTTTTCAAGAAGCTTTTCATGGAACTTATAATCCTCTGGGGTATGTCATTATCTGCAGAGGGGAAACCCATGCCCTTCGGCGCCAAAGCCACACACAGTTTGTGCCTCAACCGCCACGTTTTTTTATTAAACCATTTATACCCAAATTTTTGACATTTTTTGGCGTCGCCAAATATACCAAGGTCCACATCCAATTCAGATTCATCCAACACCTTAAATATTTAAGGTAAATAATTTGCCATGCAAGAATTTTTAAAGTTATGTTATTGCAATTTGGTAGTTGCATACCTTTGTGGTAAGAAACATTTTTGGTTTAGATGTCCTTTATAAGACACATTTTGTTTTCTATAAGAACATGCAAGTTGCTTAAAATTTCCAAGAAATTGACTCCACAAAAACCTTCGTACCTGAAATACACAAAAAGTTTTTAGTACTTATTTTATTTTTTGTTAAAATAGAAAAAAAAAATCAATCAAAAATGAAAGTGCTGACTTTGAAAGTGAATAACTCAGTCATATTACAAACGATTGCATTTATTTTTTTTGTTTACAATCTTGATTAATTGTCCGTCCAATCAATCCTCTATTTTTTCCGTTCGTTTTCCTTGTAATTTTCCAAAAAAAAACCTTAACGAATTTCTTTATTTCGCAAAAAACTTTGATAAAAATAATTGTTGTTCAAAAAATATTTAAAACCAAAAATTGATTTTTTAATGTTCTTTCATATGTTTTTTCAATATTCTTTCATTTCATGATATGCATGGTTTATTTCAAAGTTTCTATCGTTAAAATTTAAAACGGTTTATACGATCGAAAAATCAAGCCTTACTATCATAAAACTTTAAGATAAGATATTTAGATTTAAGATATTTTGTAATTTTGTATGCATAAAAAGTAATGGTGTACTGAAAGAATCATGACGATTTCTCAATTCGTTTCTGAGCTATAATCCCATTTACCCCTTTAAACACTCCCACAACAACAACAGCGCCACGTATCGGGTCAAACTTTAGATATAAACTATCTACAGATCCAGGCGCATGCTCTCACCAAATTTCAGCCAAACCGGTCCAGCCGTTTAAGAGGAGTTCAGTGTCAAATCCATGTACAGAAGAATTTTATATATAAAGATATACTATATATACATATATATACTCTTTATAATCCATAGTAATCACGGTAATTTTTGAGAAAATAACGGTTTTGTGTAAGAAAATATTTTTTTATAACATAGAAATTAGCCTTTAAAAGTGACCACTTTAACCAAGCATTTGTTTATAAAAAGTCACCGCTTTTTAGTCATTTCATTATTAAATTGAACAATTTTAATGAAGAACTGATGTTTTTTTATTTAATAGCAGTAGACATCCACAAATCTACTAAATCTTCATTAATTATTACTGTAGACATTTTTTTTACTGAATGTTGCATGTTTCCACACGATTTGTGAAAAAAAAATGTAAACAAAATTAACCCTTAATGCATATTCTCGATAGTAATTATTAATCTATCAGCCAAAACGAATTTCAAACAAAATACTCAAAAAAATAATATTATAGAATTTTTAACAATGTATTTTTAAACTCATTTAACAAAAATGTACTAACTTCAAAATTACATTTGGACTTAATTAATACTTTTACAATATTTTACATGCCATGCAGTAAAGGGTTAATTTTGTTTACAGTTTATTTTATGTAACGGTTTCACTTGCAATTACGATTTAAGCCGTTTGGAAAAAAAGTACTGTTTTCAAAAAGGCGGGAAAAAAGCGGAGGAGATTTAAATTGTTCTGAGTAGTTAAAAGTCTATACTTACGATATTTGAAGAAAAATTCACTAATTTTTACCTTTTTTTTAGTTTATTTTCTTTGAAAATTGACCATTTTATAGATAATTTCATTAAAAAACCATTTCATTTTACCTTTACAATTATATTTTTTGTCATGACGCTAAAAGGCATACAATTTATAAAAAAGTTTCAAGTTTTGAAAGCTGTAGCGGTATTCAAATTTTCAATTTTTATTTCAATATTTTTAAAAAATTATTTCTGGTTTATTTTAGTGCATGCTTTAGCTTTATAATTATACCCATATTCCCTATTTGCAAACAAAAAATTTTTTGATTTTTGTCTATGGGACGATTTACTGTGCGTCGGTGTGAATATGCATGAGACTTTGTATATCCCTCAACAATAATTTTAAGTATATAGTCATCTCTTTCGCACAAGTAAATAAGGTGGTGAATACCGTACTCCTCACCACCCTCTCTACTCCGTTAATCATTCACAAAATAAAGAAATAAGAACTCAAAATAGAAAGAAAAGTTGACAGATAAATATTTTTTAATTTTTATTATCGTTTCCAAAGTTTTTTTTTTCATTTAACAAAATAATATTTTTGTGTGAAATAATTGAAACATCTTCACAAATTTTTATTACGTTTTTATGAAAACAGAACAAATATTTTTTTTCGCATAAAATTTTTAAGACTACTTTATAAAAAATAAAAAAAACTGTAGTTGTCTTTTTCAGAACGACGTAAGGTGAAAATTTATTTCAATATATAAGTGAAAAGCTGAAATTTTTTACTAGTATTAGTTAAATCGGTTAGCGATTTTTTGCAAAGTAGTGAGAAGTAGTTTTCAATGTGTTATTTCAAAGAATGAAACGATATAAATCGAGTTTTGCAAAAAATATCGAAATTCTCGAGTATTGCGAATATCGATATTTTTGCAGCTCTACCGTGAAGTAAGAAAAATAAAGCTTCTTAAAGAAAATATTTTGTTATATTTAAAATTATTTTAAGCACTTTTAGGATTAAAGGATTATTTTAAGCGCTTAAAATACAATTTTTAGCGCATATTTTTGGTTTTTGGAATGCATCCTCAAATACAATTTTTACTCGAAAAATATAAATTAATTTTTACTCGAAAAACAAGAATTAATTTTTTCACTTTCAAAAAAATCCTCTATCTAAAAATATTTTAATAAAATTTTCATCTCCTAATGTTCCGGTTAATGTTATGAAAATTGTGTTGTACTTTATAATAAGTGCAAAAATAAAATCGCTTAAATAATATCGCTCATTTGCTCAAAGAACGGCATAACTCAAAAAAAGTCATTTTGCAGAAAATCCGTTTAAAGTTTTTAAATTACTCACAACCAGGGCTGCCGTTTTGGTAAAATATTACCAAATTTGGTAAAAAGATTTCGACTTGGTAAAATGGTAAATTTTTTTTTGATTTGGTAAATTTAAAATCAATGAAAATTTAAAATAAGTTGCAATGCAAAAAATGATTGTATAAAAATTATATAAATCATGCTCATTCTGCACCACCATCCTTATGATTGAAAATAATATATAATTGAACCCATCAAGTGAAATTACACGAATGAACGCAAAGCAAAATGTTAAAAATTTGAATTCGGCAGTTGCGTAGATGGTTAGGAAAGAAATTGATGGATCACTAAGATCATGATACAAAAATACAGGTAGTATTGACGTATTCGTCGACTACTTCAAATTGTCAAAAATTATATCGAAGAAGAGAGCGCTCATAAGCAAACAACATAATACAAAGGGCACATTCAGCATACTCAATATTGCCAACACTCGAGCAAAATTAAATTTTGATAGCGTTCAGTAAAACTGATCAGGTGGGATACGCTAAAATGTACGCTAATGTCTCAACTGTTCAGAAATTAAAACTTCAACTTTGAATCTGTGTTAATTAATTACATATACATCAATCTGAGATGGTGGGAAATAATTTTCAACATATACACTCTCCAAAAAGTATTGTTAAAATTCAACAATTACGATTGTTAATAAATTTAACAATTACCTTGCTATAATTTTTTTTTTGATTTTGATCTTTTATTGCTTATTTTCAAAAATCGACAATTACTATTGTCAATTTTGAAACTTCGAAAATTCGGCTTCGCAGCAGGCAATTCAAATAATATCAAAAATGTGTTTTTGTGAATTGAAGAAAAATTAAAAGAAAAATAAGGATATTAAAAAAATATACACATAATCTTTGAATGCATAAGAAGATGGCGTTGAGTACATCTGTGGGCCGATGGACAACCAAGTGGCGAATAACTTTTTTCAAATATTTTGATTGGATGGCGGAAGGTGCTGATAAATAACTCGGTAAATTGTGCAACTTTAATGGAGTTGTGGATATGAATTGTGGATACTAAAAGCATTTCGTCATTAATCTTTTATTAGCATGCTGCATCCATTGATGCTACAGTGAGTTTTTCGAGGGAAATCACATAAAAACCAAGACAGCCACTTTGAATATATCAGTTGCAGTGTGTTTGGTGGTGCTGGGCAGCCACAACAAATTTTGAAGTTTCCTTGGAAGACACGCGTTCTCGGATGGTTAATATCATTAAAAAATGGCCTTGATTAATATTGATTATTAAATAAAATTCGTATTTTAAATGCAAGAGTTTTTAAGTGGTAATGTTTTTGACAGTTAATTTTTTGACAGATAATTTTTTGACGTTTAAATTTTGACATTTTATTTGTGACGTTTAAATTTTGACGTTTTAATTTTGACATTTAATTCTTGACGTTTATATTTTGATATTTAATTCTTGACGTTTAAAGTTTTTGACATTTTTACATTCATAAATAACAAGACAACCATCAAAATTTAATTTCGAAAAATCTACAATTTTGATTGTTATTTCTAACAAGAAATCAACAATAACGATTGTTAATGCTATTTTAACCAAGATTATTGTTATTTTATTGTTAGAATTAACAATTTATTTTTGAGAGTGTAGTAAAATACTTATAATTTCTATATGATTTTTTTAGAGTGCAGTTTAATATTGGATATTTTTAAGTACTTAAAAATCAAAAATATGCACATGAATTACATATGCACTTATAATAGAAAAATTATAAATAAATAGTATGAATTATTGTAATAGTATAATAGGCTACACATAAATGGTACATGACTAACATTTCGTCAACTTGACAACTTTAAGACGCTTCATATAGCAACCCATTCAGCTAAAACATAGCTCACCTAAGTACACTGTCACAACAGTTGACTACGCTGAATGTGGCCAGTAACTGTTTTGCTTTGACTGCCGTTTTTGACAGCAGCCAGTTCCCTTCTGAAGAGAAAATTAGCAGCTGTCAATGCTATCTGTATTTTTGTATCATAGCTAAGATGGACATGTAAGTTTTTATTTTTAATAAATTAATTTTCTTAAAATTTATATTTTAAGCGATTATGTTATTTCTGTTAAGATATGTTATTAGAAAGAAGGCGACCAATGTGAAAAGCGATGAAACATCTTCAAGCTTCATCTAAATGTTAATTTAATTAAAAAATATGTATAAAAGTATTGTTTCTTTAACTCAAAAACAAAATTTTTTGTGTTTTTTGGTAAATTCTTTTTCATTTTGGTAAATTTTTGGATGAAATTTGGTAGAAAAAAATGTTTGAGAGTGGCAGCCCTGCTCACAACTTGCATAGAAAAGAGAAGCAATATTCTCTTCTCATGCAGAGAGTATTCAAGATAATATCTTGAAATTTGTACACAATATGAAACATGATATGGGCATTTCCACAGAAAGGTCTACCGGGACCGAAAAACAAATTGTTAAATAAACAAATAATTTTTTTGTTATTATTTAAAAAAAATGCTTGAATTTTTATAATTTACTGCATTTACAACTAATTTCAGTTTTTATTCTGAGAAAATTGGCCTGATATCTGAGAAATATGTTTTTCTGGCTTTTAGCTGCTTTTAAGGCCTTTTTCTCTTTAGTATTTTTCGTTTATTTATCAACGTTATGTTTGCACTCTTCTTATAAAATTCATCTATAAACTACAAATAAAAAATAAAAGGATACCAAACAAAGCACGATTTACGGTAAATTTTTTATATTGCTTTAACTACTATTCGAATGTCGCGTTCTTGTACCTAAATCATCATATGTTATCACAACTTCGTGATCGTTCTTAGCAAGTGTCTGAAAATTATAACTTAAATCAAATTTGGTCGCCTTACTATAAAAAAAAGTTACTGCAGGTAAAAATCATACTAAACATTTATTATTGATCATAAAAATGTGTCGCGTTCGCGATCATGCGCCGTATTTTTAATACACTTTGTATGGGAAAGTATGGAAAGGTTTCATTCGATTTTTCTAAATTTTTTGCACAGTGTTAATAGTTCAAATTAAAGCTCATGAGCTAATTCTCAAGTCATTGGATTGATTTTTAGTAGATTTTTAAGAAATTTTCCAATTTGAGAACGTCAATTTGTATGGGAGGTATACGTGGTTTTCATCCTATTGGGATTATTTTCGAACATGATCTTTATTTTTACGATATAAGCTTAAATATCGAATTTCATTATTATAACTTAATAATAACGGCTGTAATCATGTCAAAAGATGGGGGGACATACAAAAACAGGGATGCCATGGTTAAAACAACTTAGAAGGTGATACTGCAGTATAATATATGCACTTTTCTATATCTGCCACGCCTCTTTGTGGGCGTAAAAAATTCTTCATAAAGTAAATAACCACATACGTAGGACGGGTGGTTTTACAAAGAAATATAATATTTTTTCTCACTAGCCTCTTTTGTATTTTTTTTTTTTTTTTTAAATATTACTAATATATAACTCACAAATAATATTTACGATGTTTTTGGTAGGTAATGAAATATTTAGCTGGAATTACTTTAACTAATTCTTATTAAAAACGTGATGAGAAAAAATGTCGCGTGCTAGATGTCGCGTTCGCGATCAGGCTTAAGCTCAATAAAAAAAAACTAATGGAAATATGTCAAAATGACAAATATTTCTTGAAAGCCACATTAATTTTATTTAATTTGCAATTAACCGCTTTAAAATATTATGTTACGTTTCGCAGATATTTGCATTTTTCTAGATGTAGTCGAAAACGAGTTCCATTTTTTGTCGCGTTCGCGATGCCATGTTTATTGCTAATATTTTGGAAGCATAAAATCTAGTGAACCTAACTTCTTTTTCTTAATATAGTGCTAATAAAATGCTATCTAAAACTTGAAAAAAAATGAAATTTGTTTTGAGTTTTCTTTATTATTTTGCTCCTCAAAGGCGTACGAATGTCGCGTTCGCGACTATGCAAATGCCCATATAATAAATAATTTTGCATCATTAACTCAAAATTCGCGTTTATTGTGTTATGCCGTACTTCGAGCAAATGAGCGATATGTTACGCCGTTTCTATCTTACGTTTTAATTAAAATTTAATTTAAATTAAACAAAAAAAATTGTAAGAAATAAAAATTTAACAATTTCAACATTTTTCGGTCAATTTATCTATTCAAATAAATGTTTTATTAACTTTTTCAAATATCTTACTATGGCAGACGTATGAACATTTTCAGTTTTAAACAATTTCGATTTTTTCGCAATGCACCGCTTAACAAGCTTTCATGGAGGTCCGTGTCATACGGTCACTCACTGTGTTTGAGACTTGCCACCGATCGCGTAACAATTGGAACTGATTTTAAATTCAAAAACTTCCTTAACATTTATCAAAATACTAAAGTTAGCTGACGAAGTTGATGCGAATGATCTTCAACTGGGCGGTGGATCGCAACAGACAAGTGATTGTGGCTTCTGCTGCGCATGCGTACATGTTTTATTGATGAACTTGTACTATTGTTACGTTTGCCTCGCATTGGTTTGGTTTGGTTTTGCGAACTTTGAAAGAGACGCCGAAATCATATACAAAATCAATGCATCTTCAATTATTTTCTTCGTGGATCTTGTTGGTTTTGCTATTTTTTTTGGCTTTTTTATTTATGATTTGTTGGTTGGACATCCAAGGAGACACTTTTGTATTATTGCTTTTTGTATTAAATAAAAGCCGACAGAGCAAACGAGAATTCACTACGTGTGAGTTCAGGAATTATGTGAATTTCAGTCTGACCGTTCGATGCAGTTGTAAGGATGCGTGTATTTCACGGTGTGTGGCTTTACCTTGTTAAGTATTTTGATGGCTATAAAAATTTTTTTGTTGTTTTGTGCGGAATTAAAATAAACAGATGTCGCTAATAAATTTAAAGGGCAGCAAATTAAAGTGGAAGCTGTAGAAAAAATGCAGTGAGGTGGTATACTTTGCTGTACATTAAATTCTAGCGATACATTTGAAAGAATTTAATCTGTAAAAGTCCTTTTCTACCTGCGTGCTACTAGATGTGTACTCCATTACTTAAGTGGTTATTAATTTTACTATCCGCTTGCGTGACAAGTCAACTCAATGCCATTACTGTCCACTAAGTGTTCCAAATAAATTTAACAAATTCAACAGGGGGGTGGTGTAACCTCAAACGAGGGAGAGCTCCGTTTTGCTTAACACAAAAAAATACCCCAGGAAGCTTTCAATGGGAGTTACTAATGTTGGGGTTGGATAGGGTTGTTTGGAATGTGCTCTTATGGTCACACTATATGGGAATGGAAAAATGACAGTTTAGCAATTGAAAAATTGAATGTTCAGCATGTTAGCAGAGTGCCCGAACAACACTTTGAAATTAACTCCTCCGAGCTACACATTTGAATATATTTCCTACAAAAATAATAAGTATAAAAAATATTAAAAAAATCATGTGATACTCGCTATCACCACAACCAACAGTGTGTCTGCATACAGTAGACGATTGCTGAAATGACGGACATTTTGTGGTTGTGTAAAAATAAGCGCCAACATTTTGAACACTGGGCATAAATTGCTAACACCATTTTTGTACACAATTTTTTTACTCAGTCGGCATTGTTATGAATTCGCAAGCGGACTTCTTTAAGAATTGATAGTGGAATCGTTAATGAGTTCAAAATGCTAATGAGCGAATCCGAGAACTTTTCCGGTATACTTTTTATATGAAAATCTTGAAAAAAAATCAATGCATTAAAAATTAGTTGAACAAATACGAGTTAAACGACTAGAAGAAAAACAATTTTGACAAAAATTTCTTCATAGAAATTATTCTACATATCGTCACAGGGAGATACAAAAATCTTAATAACTTCTTAAAATGTTATGTTATTAAAAATTTGTTACGGCAGATTGTAATGAAAATATCTAGTTATTAAAAATATTTTTTTTCCAAAAAAAAATGTTTCAATATTTAAAAGTCGGCTTTGTTATGTATTCGGAGACAGTCCCCAATGGCGAACCCTTCCAAGAAAACGAGAAATGACGATTAACAACAGAAAAAAAATTTTTTTACCAAACATTTTTCAATATTAAAAGTCGGTTTCGTCATAAATTCGTAACGCGTTAGCGGTCGCGAATCAGCGAATCGTAAACAAGTACTCTTTCGAATTCAAAACGAAGCCGCCTTTTTGGAATGGTAAAATGTTTGTCAAAAAAAATTATTTTTGCTCTTATTAATCGTAATTTTAACTAAATATATTTTTGTTTTATAAATTTTATGAAAATTTTTCACTATAAAAAAAATTACTTCTCATATTAAAAAATTGATTTCGTTATGAGTTCGAAACGAGCTTGTTTTCCCTGATGTATTCGTTATCGAATTCTTAACAAAACCGACTTTAAAATATAGAAAATTTTTTTCAAAAAATCGACAATTATCTCATATTTTTGCCAATTCGAAAACAATTCTTTTTAATACTTACGATATGTTAACGAGTCACAAATTGTCGTAAATTATTAAATTATCGATCCGTTTTGTAGTAAACTCATTACGACATGGCTAACTTGCACAATATATATATATGTTTTCGTTTAATTTCGTGCTAAATGTGCTCTTACTGAATGTCGTGTTCGTTTTGTTAGTTTTTAAATTTATTTGCTCAAATAAATTTTATGCTCAATTTTAAATTATGTCTAAAATTTAAAAATCGATTTTTTTATATTTTCATGGAAATAACACTCAAGATTTAAATTTTATGAATTCAAAATACTAAGTAAAAATACAAAAATATCCTTTGCTTAGAATGTTAAAATAATCAAGTCATCTCATCTTTTCGAAATACCATCTGGAAGTCCTAAAAATGATACACTGTGCAGTCGTAATAAATGACCTGAAAAAACTTTTTTTCATAGCTAAATACTCTATTCTATACGTTCGTTCCTGTTAATCCTTCTGGTTTTTAGGTCCGGGTAGAATTGGGTAGAATTTTTAATTATCTAAATGCAGTGCATTTCAACAAAAAAATAATGTTTTCTAAAAATTGCGCTGCGATTTCATGACTTCAACCAACTAAAGTTCTTTTCATAACAGGGGAAATTCATAGAATTTTTTATTGCTTTTACGAGGAGCATCTGACAAATATTGCACAATTTTAACATTTATTTGTCTGACTTCTCATGGTCTAGTCAAAATGTCAAAGTCAAAACACAACAAAACTTATCAACAAGTTGGGTAGTGAACACAATAAATTTTACGTTATCAGAAATAAACTGGTCGCTCAAAAACCATAACTCAGGAATTAATTTTATATACAATGGCTTCGTGCAAATCAAAAATATTTTAGACCAGCCTATGGGAAAGTGCCCCTTTTACTCTGCTTATCATTTATGAAATAAAATTGATGTTCTTTTCATAATTCAAGAGTGTGCAACAAATAGCGCAGAAGTGTGCTGCATCAATTTAAGTCAAGCCAATTAGTTGGGAAACTCAAACACGCGATGTTGGGTGGCAACATAAACTGGTCGAAACGCACGCATCATAAAGGTAAGTCATTTGGGTTACTGGATACCCTTTGCTGATGAAACCACAAGCTACAGAAAATAGATGAAAAGGGCAAAGGATGAAAATCGAAGGATGCATATAATTAACATAATTTGTCTGACACGTGACAAGCTATGCTGATCAAATGTGATGCTTTGAAACGCACTTGTAGAAACAAAGTTTTTTTACGATACTTAAACATAATAATGTGTGGTGGAAGAAATGAGAGATCGTCTTACAAAATGTCATTTTAAGAAGCTTTTCAAATCGAATTGAAGTAAGTCGCTTTTTAAGTGGTTGGAAAATCAATAATTTCTATAACTCAGTCAGCCAAAGCTGATGTAATGCGGTGCGGCGCGGTTGGTTCATGGTAAAGCTCGTGCGGCATAAGCTTATTCTTCTGTTATGTGGCTGTATTTTATACTGGCGGGTGCATTTGTTGATTATTTTGCCAATAATTCAACGATGTGCATCGTATTTGCAATATTTTCATGAAAAAGCAGCTTAAGATGTCAACTTTGGCTATTGTGACTGTGTTCTAGGGATGGGAAATAAATGCAGACGAAAGACTCAAAAACAGAGAAGAAAATATTATAGCATAAAAGGTCATTGAGCAGTAAGAGCACAAAAGAATAAATAAATTATGTTATATGTAGCTTACCGATCAATAATGACAGGATCCGAGGGCGTTTCGTTGCGGTTACCACAACTCTTCTTATCACAGCAACGGCTAAAAAGAGACAAAGGGAATGATATTAAATAAACATTTATATCAAAAAATTGTGAAATGCTGTAAAGCTCATTTTATGTTTAACATAAATTAATTGCTTCTAAAAAGAGAAGAACTCTAAAAAAACAAATAAATATAACTGGATTTATTATAGATAATTAAGAAACTTAAATTACAATTTAATTAAATGGATATTTCTATTTAATATTCCTATTTATTCAAATACTAGTTTTTTCCCGTCAAAAATGACGGGCCCGGTTTTAAAAAGAAAAAAAAACATGAAATATTGATTATTGAATTAGGAATCTGCGATGATCACATATTCGATTTTAAATTGTACAAAGAACAATTTTTAGTGAGCAATTTCTATAAAATACCTTAAAGTAAAATCGGAATCAACGAAATAGGTTTCAAAATTTTTTGTAAAACTGAAAATTTCAAAATGAAAAAAAAAATAAATAAAAAGTTTCAATAAATCATAAAACAAAATATGCCTTAAATATGCTATGAAATTTTTAAAAAAATCAAGCGTTCTGCACTCACATTTTATGGAATTATGTTCGAGAAATAATATAATAATTCGATCATTTGATTTCTTAGATATAGAGGGATGCGGAAAAGCCTTGAGTATGGAGTCAAAAGATAAAATTGAGGTATACAAGGAACAAAAACCAAGTACTCATGAAATCGCTAACAAAATCGGAAGTAGTCAAAAGTAGTGTGCAATTTTTTAAGGAATAAAACCGACTCTGGACAAAACTGGAAGGTCATTATACTTATAGTGCAGTATCAGCTGCAGATAATAGAGGAATTATTCGAAAAGCAATAGGTACGTAAGATTAAGAAAAAAACACCCCAAGCCCTGAACGGAAGGAAAATCGGTTTAATTTTTTTAAGAATCACATGACTTGATTGAGAGAATTAATTTGGATGGATCAGATGGTTAGAAGCGATGAAGTTTTTTAACTCGTCATCATAGCTTCAAGCCATGTGTAATGCTTAACAAGCATTCATTGCATAGGTTCTGGATTTCGCACAGTTAATTTTAAACCAATTCGTAATAGCTTTATTGTTAATTTTTATTTTTACTCCTTTTTCAAAATTTTAAATTGAATAATTAAGATTTTTATATGTGTGGAAAGTCACGTTTTTATTCTTAGCCATTCCATTTGAATGGCTTATTTGAATCAACGGTCCGGTACCGTGGATTTTATGGGAAATCTGCGGGAGCTAAGCTAGCTATTTTATAGCAATTTGCAACTCTACACAATTTTTTATAAAAAAATGAAGCCTATTGCAAACAAAGAGAGATGGGAGCGTTAGTTATTAGCAATGCCATCGACAAACTTCTTTACCATCAATTACAACTTTCAAATTCGTATACATTGATGAATTTTTAATTTCAGTTGGTAAGAAATGAGGAAAGAATTAAAGGAAGGTTAACGTGTAAGACCATGGTTTGCTCGGGATTCGAACACGGGACCTGGTTTGGTGGGCAAACACTCTTTCCTATCGACTTCCGATATTGTTTTATGACACACTTTTTTAAAATAGGTATACTGGATTGGATGAAAATAGAAGAAGAAAGTTAGATCAAAATTATAAAATTCATTCTCCAATGAATTCTTATGAAGTTATATAAAATTACTATTGTTATCCCATTACATAGCGTTGATCTTAACAGTGTTACTGGTAAGTGCTTTTGCACTATATTTAGCAATACTTTTCTAAGTAGAGCTTTCTACAAATATTTACCGATGATTATCAACACAATATATAACACAACAAAAAGCTTAAAATAATAAAGTTTATATAAAAAATATTTTATAATTTTTAATCGTTTTCTTTATAAATTACATTTGGTTTTATTCTATTAATAGTTATTTTATTAATAGTTTTCTTCTATTAATAGTTTTCAAAAAAAAGTACTAAGTTTTTTAACTCAAATCTTTTAATATGTAATAGATTTGCTTTATAATTTTTTTTTCGTTCATTTGGGGGGTTTTAACCCTATAACCCTTGCGTTCGCTTCTACCTTCCTCCACTCTAGAATAATGTGGCTTGTACTGATCGATCCACTTTGAGTCGCCTTGGCCGTAACTAGGCGTTCATGCTTGTGTGTCAGTGTACTTATCATATAAAATGTATGTTACAAATCGAGTCTAGCACAAACAATTAAGGAAACTCAAAACCGGTCTAGCCCGACAATGGAATACCCTAGAGCTTCTATTTATATATAAGGTGGACGCGTTCGTGGGGAATGGTTTTCGTGTAACATACGGACATACCAAGTTTTGTCCTTGTAGGAGTGGACTAGGCTCGGAGTGGAATAAAACTGTATTTTTTTTTTAAAAGTGTCAATTACTGTTTGTTTGACTGGTTCACAATCTTTCAAAAATTGTTAAAAAGAATCAATATTAAAAAAATCAATACAATAATGCTCTCAGTGTGTAAACATTTTACTGGTTTTTACAACTTTATCTTTGAAGAAGCAAATAAAATGGTGGACAGCTTTTGTAATGTCAGTTCCTTTGTGTACAGATGGATATACGCTTTAATTTTCACTTACTCTACATTTCACACTTTGGCTTCAGATTTCAAATATCATATGAAGTAAATATTCAGCAATTCCGCCCTTCACAATAGTTCTTTTACAGTAACAAAGTTCTAGAAAAACGCCATCTTCTACGCATTTTCCACCCCACTGCGTATAATGCGTTGCAGAAGTTAAAGCTACACTTCCGCCCTCATTTGTCCTAAGGTCCAAACAAAGTGGTTAGGCAGTTCAAGAGAATTCGGCAAGGGTGTTACGCCAACACATTGTTTATTTTAAATTAGTATTTCTTATGATGCTGATGTCTTAGGCCGCGTTCATAGTGGAAGCTGAAGCTGAAACTTTTTACAGCTGCTGAAAACGCTTTGTGTACAATCATATGGAAAAAGCGCAAAGTGTTCATGGTGCAAGCTTAAATTCAAGGTTACGCCACTTTTGAGGCTTTTTGATACTTTTTTCTTCTATCTCACTTGGGCACACGGTGTTGATTTTTTGTTTCATGTCGTGCTTATGCTTTGGGTTTCAGCTTATTTTAACATACTTTTTGCCACTTTTTCTTCCATCTCGTTTGTGTACACAGTTTTGATTTTTTGTTTTATGTCGTACGTACGCTTTGTAATGTAGGTTATTTTCATACATTTTAACGCTTTATTTGGCTGTTTTTTTTATTTCTTGTTTATGTTTTGCCGCACTGATTTTGTTTTTGTACTTTTCGGCAGCAATGCTCAGCGCTTTCGTTTTTTTTTATTGTTTTATTTTCGCATTATCGGTTGATACGAGTTGTTGTTTTTGTATATTAAACAATGTCAACATGATCGCAGGCGCTGCCAGCAATGCATGTCGTTGTTTGTATGTCCTTTTGTTGTTAGTAAATTCAACATATGCGATGCGCAAAATATGAAATCGTGCGCTATTTCGACTTTGCCTTAATGCGTGTTGTTGTTTAGATACGTTTTGTTGCTGGTAATTTTTTGTAGGCATCGCTAGTTTTTTTATTTTTCTTCTTCTGATGCTTACTTCATTCTTGTATCATTTCTTGGTATGTTTGTGAGTTGCACGTTTTCAATTTCCTTTGAATGCATTTTTTGTTGTTATGATCTTATGTTATTGATCTTTATTTTGTGCGTAGAATATAGACAAAATATTTTATTTGTTGCTTTGTGGAGAATAGGTTTTCAACTTTTTTCTGCACTTGTTGCTTTTGAGCTATTTCGCCGTTATCTTCGTTGTTCTTTATCTATTCTTTGAATATTTTATGTGATGAACTTTCAACCCGTTGTTATGGTAACTAACTACAAGTAACACTATGTTTTTTGCACTAAAAAAAGTCTTTCCTTACTTCTTCACACTCTTTTCACTTCAAAATATGCATTAACTTTCCAAAATACAAGAAATAATAAAAACAAAACATAAGCCAAGCGCATGCAAAAAGCGCGCACTATGAACAGCAACAGCAAGAAAAAGTACCTAAAAGCGCGGAAAAAAGCGCGCACTATGAACAGCAACAGCAAGAAAAAGTATCTTAAAGCGCGAAAAAAAGCGTGCACTATGAACAGCAACAGCAAGAAAAAGCGTCATGATATCGCTTGAAAAAGCTTAGCAAGCTTCAGCTTCCACTATGAACGCGGCCTTAGTGAAGACAACAACAATGATAGACAAGGAAGTAGGTCTACACACTTATGTTAAAATTTTTGATATGACTTTTTAGGAAGTGTTAGAAAAAGAAAAAAACATATAACTCAAAAATTAATAAATTTGAGGGGACGTGACACCTTCAAATATTTTTTTATTTTAATGTTTTAAAATGGGTATAAGTTGAATAAAAAATAAGATATCATTTTGAAAAATTAAATATATATTTTTTTGTAAAATCATTTCGCAAACAATTTTTTTTATTATTTTAATCACATATATTGCTGCTGGAATTTTTTTTAAAAATCATGGCGGGCGTGATAAAACAAAACCTACTCGTACTGAAATTTGCATATGTTGTTTTACACTTGTCGATGCATGGAATGGACCACGGATAGAAAAATCGGTTATATAATTTTTGAGTTTTTGGCCGATTTTGTACAAAAAACTTGATAATTTTCAAAAAAACGCCGCCATTTTGCTATTTTCAACCAAAATTGTTTCTTCTAGTTCATTCCATGGCGGTTTTGATGTTGATAAAAACCCCGTTTTTTGTTTTCTTTTCCGGTGTCCCAGTGAGTTGTAATCACTCCCACTATGATTTTTTGATGTTTTTTTTAAATATTTCCGGTAGCCATATATGTAAATAAAAAAATCAAATAAAATTTTTTTTTGTGTAATTTTTTTACTAGAAAATATATATATAATTTTTTAAAATTATATCTTATTTTTTATTCAACTTATAGGCATTTTAAGAATTAAAAGAAATTTTTTTTGAAGGTGTCACGTCCCCTTAAGCAAAGAACAAACATATAGAATTAAATGTGTGTAATGGCCCATAAGGATGTATTTTCTGTGAAGGCAGTCGAAAGTAGTGTCCGACCGAAACCAAAATTTTGGCCGAAACCGAAACTGAAACTGAAATTCGGCCTTTTGTAATATTCGGCCGAAACCGAAACCGAAACTGAATGTCTACATGAAAATTTTTTTAACAAACATTATTTTTTAAATTTTTGTTTCAAGCTTTCAAAAACATAACGACCTCAACTTCGAGTATGTGATATGACTAAAGCAAATATATGCATCAAAAAGTTAAAAAAAATAATGTGGATAAACGCCGTCTCTCTACGTCCCCGTAGTTGGCTCTATGTAATGCCAAAGGAGAGTCACTATAGCCTAAAAAGAACAGGTTTTGCACAAAAACTAATATTACCATCGTTTTCTACGACCCCAAAAACCTATAAGAACCGATTTCCAGTGAATTTCAGGATTTCCAATTTTTTTTTACACCGGCATTCCCGGAAAGACGATATATCGACGCAACCTGTGATCGGAACTTTACCTAAGTTATATAGTGGATATAACAACCATGTTTTGGGCATTTTCTATGGCGATACAAACTCTTCATATCCCGGTAATGTAAAGGTGTGGGCAAGTCTGCATCTTGTGTAGATAATAATGGTTCTTCTTGGGAATGTCGCCTGGTATTGGGGGATGATAAGGTTGGAGTTTATGGTTTTGTGGGGATGAGTGTATGCAGTCCATTTTTATCTAATGTTACCTAGTTATGATGGCCACATATGCTGATAATATCGATATCATTAGCTATGGTGCTCGCGAAGTCAGTGCAGCATTCTCCAGATAAGAATCTGTCTAAGTGGGCCTTAAAAAGAACAATCTGCATCTATAGCAAGTACCGAATATAATGAAACATGGACATAGAAAAGCGTATAAAAATAGAGCGGTTTCGCTGGAAATATCATATTGAGCGATTGAAAAACGTTGCTCCCAAGTGAGTATTGAATAATTTAACGACGCTTGGAATTTCTTATTGGGAACAGTGCTGTCACTTTATCACAATTGTGGTAGATCTACCACTTTTTCGACTTTTTTCAACATCTACCACTTTTACCACCCACTATTTACCTTTTCCCAAAATCTACCATTATTTTATTTCTGTCATAATTTCAATCATTAATTTAAATAATAATTTTAATTATTTTTAAATAATAATTGCTGTTATTTGTTTCTTTAATTTAGTTTTTAGAATATTTTACCAAGACAGGAAATTGAATTTTTTTAAATGTTTGATTGGATTTGAATTGTATTGCATTGGAAAAAAAAATCTTAAAAAAAAAATAAAAATTCGTGTTTTGTTGTATTTTCAACTATCCCAAAATTTTTTTTAATTTCGCAGGACACGAAAAGCTAATTTGCAGCTCTAATAAAGTTTTCAAATTCAATATAACACCTAAGCTAACAATCTTTTGGTACGCATGAAAACTTTGATTGAAATTGCTTATTTTCTGGTTTGCAAACAGCTGCTAACTTAGCTCTTGGCTCGGTTTGTACTTTGCAGCTCATGATTGACAGCGGGAGTAACGGAAATTGAAAAAATCGGCTTGAGCCACGAGCGTCTAAAAATTCATACAAATAAGCTCAAGTTCGATCCAATAACGAGATTTTAACGTGAAATAGTCTTCATGATCCGGTCTTCACAATAGAAAATTGATGTTATGCTATTTTTGGAAAATAATTTGAGTAAAATTGTTTAGGTTTTTTTTTCAATAAAAATTAAATGAATGTCAAAAATGCCATAATTTTTATGAGATTATGAGCCCAATTTTTTTAATATTGGAAAAAATCTGCCACTAATTTTCTTAATCTACCAGTCTTTTCAGACACAATCTACCACTATTTATAATTTTCAAGTGACAGCACTAATTGGGAACCAGCAAGCTCTCGACAAAAGCGACTGCCGCACATTCTTAAACGAGGCCAAAACTAACTTACGGACTGACTCTGAAAACCAGTTCTTCGGTTTATTTAAATTAGATTTAATCACCCTGAATATCAACTAGTATGTAAGAAATTATTTTATTTATTAAATTTAATAAAAAAAAACAAATTTTAAACTATAAAATTTACAGCTTAATCGCTCACCTGCACATGACTTCATGCGTTAGTAAAACTCTGCACATTTCAGGATTTTTGTCTTGTCCTTCATAAACTATAGCCTGAAAAAAGATAAACATTAGTTAGTGTATGTTTAGTCTACATTTTTGTGTTGATATATAATGGACTGTTTACACAAGTTTTGGTAAAAAAAAAACCAAATATGTTGCCTTATCGTTGCCTTTGATTGTACCAGCACATACAGTGTCAATGAACGTTACCCTGTTATTTTGACTCCAATTGAACTTCTGTTCTCATGTTATAAATCTTAGAATCGTTAAAATATTGTTAGTATAACACGACTATTTGCTTAGGATAGAATATAAAATTAGCCTGAAACGTGTCGCGTAGACTTTGGTATACAAGAGCCTGTCGACATGTGGGTGAACATGTGGCAAACCACTAATTATGCAATTGTTTGAGCTTCTAATTGTCAGATTATTTTATGAATGGAAAATTGTTACTACTGGGTATTTTTACAGATATTTTCAAGATATTTTTTGAAATGTTTGAATAATTAATGTTATTGTTTTTAATTCTCGTGTTTTAATGAACAAAAAAAAAATCAGCAAAATTTTATGTGAAAATTAATATATTGGATAAATTTCGAAAAAGCATAAATAAAAATCATATCCAGCTTCAAGATCTAATTCAACAACATGTGATAAAGTTATTTTCTCCTGTATATATACTGACCGCCACAAAACGATAGCACTAATGCAAATTTTGTGTTCTTAGGCATTGTATTTATTAATAAAACTTTATGAAGTAACAGAAAAATAAACGCTAATAAAAAAATGATTAAATTAACAATTTTTCTTAAAGAACAAAAAATAAAAACTAGTATTTATTTTAACAGAAAGAATGAATTCGTGGTGCGACAAAACTATAGCACTTTTGTGCTCAAAACTCTTAAGGTTCAAATTTCACTGAAACAAGATTAATAAAATGTTTTAGTAATGAGTTGAACCTCCATTTTTCTGAATCACTTCTATTCACTATTATATTGAGATCAGGAGAACGAGCTGGCCATGGTAAAATATCGATATTTTTGTCGCGGAAGACCTCTTACACTACTTTGGCTGTATGAACAGCCGCGTTATCCTGTTGAAAAATCAGACCACCGCTTGTATAATTATGACATATAGAAACTACTTTATTTCCAACTAAATTCAAGTAATCTGCGCTTTTCATTTTCGGGGGTGCAATCTTTATTTCAGTCTTTCCACGGTAGCCAATTCTAGCCCATATCATCACACCTCCTCCGTGTTGACGACAGCTTAAAACTTCTTCTTCCTTCCTGAGATCATGGTAACAGTATGACCACTCATCAGGGCCATCCAGGTTAAACTTTTTTTCGTCTGTAAAAAGCACTCGTCGCCAACGTTTTTTCCATTTAAGATAAGACTTTGCAAAATCCAGTCGAGATGATTTGTGTGTGGCGGTGAGAGGTGACTTACGCTTCAATTTGTTATGTTAAATGTGCTCACTGTTTTTCAAAATTCTCTGCACATTTCGTATATTAGTTTTGACCCCAGCTTTTTCAGCAATTTTTCGAGCAGTCAGGTGCGAATTGGACGCTACGCGCAAAATAACTCGCTTATCCCTGTCAGAAACTGCCCTCGGCCGCCCACCAACACGATTCTGACCATAATTCTACAGATTTTTTAACAAATAAATGATAACCTTTTTACTTCTGTTTAAGTTTCTCGTGATCTCACTTATTTACATACCATTTCTTTGCAAATTGAGAGCAACGTTGATTTCAGCTGTTTTAAGCAATTTTCCACGTCCCATTGCAAACTGAATACAGTAAAAGATTTTCGATATGTTAAAAACGCGCAAACCTAATAAAAAATCTCGCAATTGTTTTCTCTGCCACTGCCAATATTGAACTAGAATAAATTTAATCAAAAAGTGCTATAGTTTTGTCGCACTTAATTCCGTTGTTCGTACGGCTAACGGTTTTTTATGTGGATGATATTTCCAAGCAACTCTCAAATTAAAAGAGCTTGTTATCATTTTTACAATTGCTCAAAGAAAAAGTGCTCCCTTTTATAGTTTGAAGTTTAAAAAAGTTTAAGTGCTATCGTTTTGTCGAGGTCTGTCTATATACAGTGAAAGCTCCCATAGACGGACGCTCTAATAAGCGGACATTTCCCATAAACGGACACATTCTTGGGAACGAACAATTTTTGTTTTTTTTTTCCATAGGAAATGCTCTCCCATAAACAGACTTGCCTATGAAAATAATTTCATATGATTAAGAAAAAAAAATCTCACATAAGAGGACGCGAAGCTCTAATAAACGGACAATTTTGTCTTTTTTTGATCACAAAAGTTAGTGCTTTTCTTTTGATTTTGGTATTTTTGACAGTTCAACGTGTTTTTTTTCTTTTTTAAGAATTTATGGGTAGATCATTGAAATTTTTTTGAAAACAATACAGTTAAACGTTGAATCCTTCACAATGCCATCCGTTAAAAAGTGTTTAACATTGAAAGAAAAAATGGAAATATTGGCTTAGCATGCCCAGAGCCTAAGCGTCGATCCACACTCGCGGCAAAGTTTTTTCAATAAAAAATTTCCTGATCGGTCACCACCTCTCTGGCAGACAATGGCAAACCTCAGAGAGTAAATAATGCTATGTAAAGCTTTTTGAGAACATGAACTTAAGCCGTTCGGAGTCGGCATAAAACATGTTCGTGCAGTTCTCAGTCAATTGTGTGCAAACATTTAATAACACAAACAACACAATTAATCATAAGAAGCTCGGTCAAAGTTCTTTCAAGGGCTGAAATGAAATGACCAATTTATTTTTTATGAAAGTGAAAGTTCAAACTTAAGCAAAACGGTGCAATTTTGGCAAAACACAGGCCAATTAATATAAATATAATTTTTTTTACGAAATTCCCATAAGCGGACAGTGGGTAACTATCGGTGTCCGCTTATGGGAGCTTTCACTATAATGTTATATAAAAAAATTATATTTAGTTCATTTTACACATAAACATATTTTACATATTTTAAAAGTGAAATGAATCGTGCCACAGACTGGCAGACGGACATGGCTCAATCAACTCAGGTGGTTATGCTGATCAAGAATATATATACTAGGGATGTAACGAAGCTTCGACTTCGGTTCCGAAAGGTCGGAACTTCCGATTGATTTTACACCTCCGACTCCGACTTCGGCTCCGACAATTTTGAATCGGAGTTATAACGAAGAACGAAATGTACCGGTGTATACGATTTAACTTTCTCACACATGAGCGCAGTTCTTCGTTAAATAATTTTAATTGCTTATAAACTCGTTTGCAGAGAGTAAATTCGAAATTTCGAAATTTACACTCAATTGTTCGTCAATATTTATCGTGTCTTCCAGGATCAGTTGCAAGTAAGCAAGTTTTTAGTAGTGTTGTTCTCATATATGGTCCTCTAAGAAATCGGTTGGACGGGTAGAAAGCTGACAAGCTTTTGTTCATTAATTAAAGTACTCATTAGAAGTTTAGTACTTTTAGAGTCACTTCATTTGGCTTAAACAAAACTTAAAACTAGATATTTTCCTATTATTCCGTATGCACATGTGTGTAATATTTACTTAAAATTTTCAGTGCTGATTAAAGATAGTGAATACTGTACTATGTTAATAATTTTTTTATAATTGATAACCTTAACAGTTAACTAACACATCTTTCTTGGACTCCGACTCCGAATTCGGCTCCGATTCCAACTCCGGTTCCGACTCCGACTCCGACAAATCAAATTTAAATACTCCGCTTCCGACACCGGTTCCGATAAACTCACCTCCGTTACATCCCTAATTTATACTATTCTATACCTACTCGAAGATGACATCTGACGCCAACGTAACCAAACAACAAGATGTAGTATTCTTTCAGACCCATCCAACGATATGCTGAAAGACTAAAAATACTAATGCTACAACTAAAAGACAATTTTGACTGTTTTTCGGGACACCAAAAAAAAAATTAGATAGTAGTATTAGTTGACCGATTTGGTTCTTTTTCACACCTACTAGTTGTTCCTATAAAATAACTAGGTGAACCAAATTGCATTGCTAGTTTTTTCTTTAAAAAAATAAGGTGTACCAAAATGTAATACTCTGGGATGCTTTTTTGGGGAAATATTTCACATAAACGATTTTGGTTATAAGAGGTGGGTGAACTAGTTTACAGATTAAGTTCTTTTTCATACCAACTAGTTATTTCTATAAAAGAACCAGGTGTCTCAAATTACATTACTCTGGAATGCTGTTTTGGGAAATTATACCAGATTACTGATTTCGGTTATATGAGAGGTGGGTGTATTAGTAGACCGATTTAATCATTCTTTTGAGATAACTCTTCTCTTATCAAAAAATATATTTCAAACCAATATGGAGTTGGTTTTATCATGATGATGCTTTGGCATACATGGAGTATGCGTATCATGTTGCTAAAAGTTAATCATCTGTTGAGTTAATAAAAAGTAAATGTCGTTAATTCTCTAAACATGCTACGAAAAGATCAATTCAGTAGTCGATAGTAGAACTGTTTGATAGATGTGAGTCATTGTGAACATGTAAAATATGATAACACAGTTAACACAGTGAACACAGTTAACTGTTTTGCTGATGTTCTATAAAAGTCAGTAATGGCGAATATAATAGCGATGCACAAAAAAATTTAAAACGGTTGCTCACTTCAACTCGCCGGAAATCTGCGATTTCTAAAATTTCAGCACTAAAGTGAATACCCTAGATATTTATCAGTTGTTTTTGTTTTACATTGTCTTGTTTTAAGAACACTTTCACCTTGCTTTAAATGCAAATAATAATAACTAATATAACTAATGAGACACAACATTAAACATTTTCAACTAGGGTTGTCAATTCGGTTACGGTTAATCGGTTAATATGAAGAACCGTATTCGACGGTTAACTAAAAGTGGCGAATAATAATCGTACCAGATAGCCGGTTATTTTTGTTAGGTTAACCGGAATATCGGCTTATAAAATTAAATTACACAAAAGTATTTAAAATAAAATTAATTTTTGACATAACAAATTTTTTCTTTCGCATACTCCAATTGTCGTCCGGGGAATTATGTGCTCTATGTGCAAAAAACTGATTTTGAGTAAATTGATGTTAAAGTTTGAAACCAAATTTTTCTAAAACTGCTCCATAGGATTTTCTGAATTTTTCACCAAATATTTGTGTAAAAATGCCCATCCCAAAAACATGTTCCTAATCCTTGATCTCACGTACAAAAGGACATTTGCATTAAAAAAAATCCACTTTGCTCTATACGCCATTTCATACATATTTTGGAGTGAACCGATACACATAGAGCAAAGTAGCATTTAGAAAAAATTGTACACATTTCTAGTTCTTGTTCAAGAAACAAAAAACAAATCTAAAATATGTTCGCAATGCTTAAATTATAAGTAATTAAAATATATCGGTGATTCCATATCTTTCCGACAAATTTTTAGCAAAATCTGACCTTATTGCTTCTGATTGAAAAAAAAAACAAAAAAACCATTAAAACTATAAAATATTAAATAAGTGCATGTATTTAAACAGCTCTTCTTCTTAAATGTAAGTCGTATAGAAAATAAACTCAGGTATGGTTTAAGGACATTGAATGGAACTTTCTGGTGATGTAATCTTTTTATAGTACTTATATGAAAAAAAGATAATTTTTTATCCCGAAATGTACCATCATATTTTTCACAGTCGGCACCACTACTTGTTCACCTTTTTAATATAATGTCGCATTAAGGCATTTATTCTGAAGGTGTGCGTAAAATTTAAGTTGGATCTCCAACGATTGCTATTATAAATGAATTTCTTAAAAAATGCTTGCTAATAAAAAATAACTTGATAATAAAAAAGTTATTTGTTCCTTATTTTACATATACAGTAACTCTTTGGTTTGAAGGAATTCTTTCAAATAGATCATCATAAAAAATTAACATGTTCCAAATATGTGACAATGTTGTGTGTTACGAACAAAAGGATCAATTGAATGTTTCTTTGTGTAATCTACCATACTTTTATATTTTTATCGTACAACTATTTGTGTTGATAAATGTAAAAAATGTGTTGAAAAAAATTGTATGGGAGCTGCCGCGCCCACTTTTCCAAAATTCGTAAATACCTTTTGTTATACTTTTCTTCGCACAAATTACAAAAAACGGCCAAAAAAGTTAACAATACTATTTTTCCTTCGTATTTGCACTAATCATTCCTAGTGCATCGTCAGACGCTTCGCTGGTCGATGTGAGGGCTGTTACACTTAATAAGAATAAATAAATAATATTTTATGGGTCCGCTACTGACCAAAAAGTACAGCATATTTTCACTGCTACAAAAGGATTTGAGAAAACAAAACAACATTTTTGAACCCACCTTATTGGAACTATCCACTTTGCCACTCATTCCATTCTCCTTATTTTCAACATAGTCCGTTTTTTAAATTTTATTATTATTTAAAAATATTAAAAAACATAAATGATTAGTTAATAGAAAAAAATAAGCCACAACTATGTAAGTTAAGTGCGCATAGAGCAAAGTGGTTTTCGTTAATGAAGTACAACATTTGTACTTACATTTTGCTCTATACGCCATTGAATGGCTTATGGGGCAAGAGGTCAACAAAATTTTCTGTTTTAAGGGATATAGAGAAAAGTGGACACGAAATATCTCAGTTTCTCAGAAGAGATAGCTAAAAACGGATTACAGATTTGAAAAATCGGTATCAAAAATCCTGGATGGTACTATTAACTCAAAATTGTCAAAATGGCGTATGGAGCACATGAATCCCCGGACGACGCAATGTTGTGTGAAAGTTGCTTACACCAGCGAAAGCGGTTTCTTTTTGTCAAATTGTATTAAAACTTAAGCGAAAAATCGAATTATAACAAATCACACACAGAGGGAAAAACCTATGGACTCACTACATAAATTTATGTACTCAGGGCATAGTTTTCTGCACACATAAATTTTATATTTTTCTTGTATTGAGAACATATTGAAATCTGTATTGAGAAAATAATGCTTTTAAGCGGTGCTATAGTCAATAAAGTATTCTATGTACTCAACACATAATTATGTGTCTTGAATTCATGTATGTACATTCACACTATACTCATCACTCATCAAACTCAAACTCTTGTAAACAATTTTATATGATGAGTACAGTTCTGATGTACGTATAACATAGATTTTTGACTCATTTCATAAAGTCATGTAGAACATTTGTGATGAGTACAGTATGCTAGAACAATTTTCATTTACTCAGTACATACATAATTTACTCATTACATATTTTTATGTAATGAGTACATACATAATTTACTCAATATATTTTTAGTGCATATTCCATACACATAATTTTATGTAATGAGTACATCCATAATGTTTTCATTAAATATTTTTTGTTCACAATTTCATGAATTGAATATAAACACAGTTCATGTCTGTGCCTAAATCACCCTCTCAAGAAATGCAATGAATAACTAAAAAAAGAAATGGCTAGATTTCACGAAATAATTGGCAATAACTTATGGAAACCCAGCCATTTATTTCATATCCATTCATCGCTTTTGTTCTAGAGTACAGTGGATAAACTCAGTCTCGCTCTGATTTTCTACAGCCTTTGGAGGTGATGCTTACTTGAAAATCAAGAAACGAATAACATTAAACAGCAAAATCATGTGTCGATGGGCAACCGATACGTGTACTGAGTTTTTTATGTACTGAATACATGTATCACTTCAATCGTATAAGAGGAACGTGTACTGAGTCCATATTTTATGTATTGAGTACATTTCTTGCTTTCGTTGATGTTTACAAATTCGATGTAATGAGTATATAGCATGTGTACAATGCCGTTTTGCAAGTGAGAAATGAAAAAAAAACAAAAAATAAATTCGCCATTTCAGCCCTTGAAAGGACTTTGACCGAGCTTCTTACGATCAATTGTGTTGTGTGTGTTATTAAATGTTTGCACACAATTGACCGAGAACTGGACCTACATGTTTTATGTCGACTCCGAACTGGTAAAGTTCATGTTCTCAAGAAGCTTTACATGGCATTATTTACTCTCTGAGGTTTGCCATTGTCTGCAGAGAGGTGGTGACCGATCAGAAAAATTTCTTTATTGAAAAAACTTTTGCCGCGACTGGGGATCGAATTCGGGCGCTCCGAGCATGCTTAGCCGCGCACTTAACCTGCATGCCACGGTCACCACTGACCACCACCACCAGAGAGAAATGAACTGAGTCTATATTTTATGTATTGAGTAAAGTTTTTGTAAAAAATTGCATAACACGTTGATTGAGTACACGTTGCTTGTATCTATTGAAGTCTGCAATGTATTCAACACATAACATGCTGTATTGAATACATTTTTCATTAATTTTAAGAAGTGAATAAATTTATATGTAACCAGTAAACGCTCCTTTTACTTAGTAAATACTGATCCCGTTGAGTTCCCATGAAAGTTACAGTACATAGATTTTACATAGCTGTCTCTGTACTGACTACATTACTTTTTTCCTTATTGCATATATGCTCTTTCTTAATAAATAAATATATAATAATAAATTATGAAAAATGTGTGCTTATTTTTTAATTTTTAACTAATCGGTCAATACTTAGTAACCGCAACTATAACCGGTTAATGAATTTTGTCGGTTAATACTGTTAACCGATAACCGGTTACTAAAATACGTCTGTTAATGGACAACCCTATTTTCAACTAAATTTTAAATTGTCTTTGCTTAAAATAAAAGGTACGAAACTAAAAGAGATATATATATAAAAATATGTAAATAAATTTCTTGTTTACCTCAGACACATATTTTTCCCAGTGTATTAGTAACAGAAGGGCAATTAGTTCAGCAACCTTCCCCTTTAGGACACGTGTCAATCATTATTAGTATATTTGAATTTGGTTTCAATGTTTTGGAGAACAAGAACAAATAGTGTACAATTGATAAAGTTATTCTCTAAAATCTCCACACTCGTTATTGTCAAAATGTCCTGTGTAGGCAAGAGTTTGAATTAATTTTGAGCCTTATATAACACAAAACAAAACATAAAAAATCCATTAGACCTAAGCAACTAAGCTTAGTTTATTTGTATAGTATGTGGTGGGATTCTTTCTCGAAACTTGTTCTTACCAGCTAAAAACGCAGAAAACACAAATGAATCATTTCGTAAGCAAGGATTTAAATAAGTAATAACGAATTCCTTTTTGTCGCTGTTATTAAAATTAGCAGCTATTTGACCAACGTATACAACTTTAAAAATAACTAAAGTACAGTTTAAACGTGCAGGTGCGTATTTCCAAGATTGACAACCACATGTTCTTTTATGCATCCTTGTGTCCTGATTAGCAGCGGATTGCAATATTTCTGCATTTGTCTACATGGATTATTGTTGGCTTTTGCCTTGGATATTTTAACAAATTTGAAATTTTTTACCACTGGGATTTTTATTATCCTAATGCCAAGTCATTGTATTCCAATTCGGAAATTATTAACCTGACAAACAAGATAAGAAGGGATGATTATATTTCCAAAATATAAGCACAAGGAAAATACTAGTTCTGGGGTGGAAACAGTAGCAACATTAAAGTGATCTCTGCTGCTGGTTCTGAAAATTAATTTCTGATTATCTGTCTGGTTTGAACTGAGGATGAGTCCGATGAGACTCACCCATTTATTCATTCGTACATTCCTCTATGTTGTAGTCCGCGGAAGTCGCGGATGCATAAAAGCGATGCACACATATGTCGCGCGATATATGTCTGGCATATTCAGGCAGCGACTGATAGATGTTATGTTGTTTGTATTTTTATCTGCATTAAAATGACGTGGTGCTATTCGTTACTGGATGACACCCTCTGCGTACTTATGCCAGTTTTTTTTTCAGGGTTTCTGCTGGAATATAATTATGGATGAGTATAGGATTACATGAAGAGGTGCGCGCGCTCTTCCTTTGTGTTTGTAATTATTTTCGAATAGGAAAACTATAAGCTTGAATTTGCCCTAACAGCGCTATAGATGATGATGATGGGCTGTTTGTTTATCTTGTGCTAGTTTGATTCAAGTGCCTGGGGTGCAAGTGGTTATATTTTTTTTATCTTGTTTTGGAGGGGTGCACGCAGAAGTAACTGTGCTTGTTTGCTACACTTGTAGTAGGTACATTTTGAACATACTGATGCGAGGCACTTGTGGTTACGGCTTATAATTTTGGCTGTTGCTAGAGAAATTGATGAGCATTCAGTGCATATGCCACGATTTTCTTGTTTTTTTTTTTAGAATGTGGACAATAGGTGGCCATTAGCTTGAAGTTTTATTAAAAATTTATCATTATGAATTAGTACATGTAAATAAATGATCTAAGCTCTGGTTGAAAGTTTATTATATCTCAAATGTGCAACATAAGTTACTGCAGCGCAACTTTTTGCTGTTTGAAACCTGCGGATTGTAAGAAAAATTAATTTTAACTCAAATAATATCGAAACAAAATAAAAATATTGAACAAAAGTTTACATTATTACTTTATTTTGCAAATTTTTGCTCAATTGAACATTTTTAAAATTTTTTTTTAAGTAAGCTTGGAAAGTTCGTCCTTTTCCCCATATAAGAACTATGTCTTTCACATGATGAGACGCGAATAATTACTTAGTGATCAGAAGGTTTGAAACTCGCGCCTCACACTTGTTCCGCACCTCATCAGCAATGAAGCAGCGCAGTCATCTCTTTATAAAAAAATTAATTTAATCTTCCGCGATTTCGTTTTTGTTATTTTTATTGAAAGAGAATATGATTGGATGTATATTAATTTTGGTATTCCATGATATCGTATGATGTTAAGCCATTTTAGGTATTTTATTTTAAATATATCAATATAAAATAATTTAATAAATGTCACATAGCATATTTAATGAAAAATCTGTTCCCTATTAAAAAAACCAATCAACTCATATGAATTAAAAATATGCATATTTATAAGGTTAATTAACACTATGATGGTAATGACTGTGACTATTAGACAAGACCTTTACGATTAATGTTCCTATCTTTTCTTGAGCAATAAATTTTTAGATTTTACAGGATATCGCAATATAAAAAGAAGGGCAAATAAAGGATATATTTTTAATAATTTTTTTCTGAAGTTAAAAAAATTTATCCATTTAGTTAATTATTTAACAGTGAATACAAATTGTTTTTAATATAGAATCAATGCATTTTCATTTTTGCTGTCATCATATGCATTTCCATCCGAATCGTCTACGATGGTTTCGATGCTTTTCTTGAACATGCTTATTACAAATATATTTTTATTTAACCCTAAAAGACACACCCAAAAAATTTTACTAAAATACACACTCGTGATACAAATGTATCCACATATAAAATGCCGCGTTTTTTTAGTGTTTTCAAACATACTTTATTTTTTTGGCAAAAAATGTCGATTCAGCGACTCGATTCAGGAGTAACTCACATGAGTTGTGCTTCTACCTGATACAAAACTCATTGCTTTTGCAACAACGAAATATCGCTGCAGAAATCGTCGATAGAATGATTTTATTAAAGATCTGCATAACTGCAATTGAAAGCCGTTTCAAAGCATTCTCATAAAAACAGAAAAAATTCCAGCAAATACGGTAAGGTAACGAATGGAACGAGAATGCAAACGAAGCGCTTAGAATGTAATGGAATGTGACGCTTGTGTTCATGGAATACTCTCAAATGAATACTCTCAATTTTAGAGTACTCCTAAATGGTTTTAGAAAAAAATATGGTTTATTTAAGTCTTACTTTTTCACTCACATTATTTTAATTCTTATTTAATTGTTAATTGGGATATCTAAAAAGCTTAAAAAAAGTTAAAACTTAATTGTTTTTGGGATATCCCGTTTTAAAAAAAAATTCTTTAATTTTTTTGGTGCAATATTTTGATATAGTGTGACCCCTATATCTACGCGTCTCTACAATACCACCCTTCTTAGAAACATGTTAAAAGTGGTTATTTTTGGCCTATCTCCCTCAATTTTCGGGATAACCGGCGACCACTCTATGTACGCGTCTCGATAATACCATCGCTCTTAGAAAGCCGTAAAATGTGGTTATTTTTGGCCTATATCGCTCCGTTTTCGAGATATCCCGCTTTTTCTGTTTTTTTTAAATATTTTTGGTGCAATATTTTGGTATATTGCGACCTTATCTATGCGTCTCGATAATCCATGCAAACCATTTGAGAGTTCTCTCAATGCTTCGAATTCATTCAATTAAAAATAGATATAAACGACTACAAAATCAAAATTCGTTATAACTCTCAAAAATAGAATGACACATTCATTCGCTTGTTATTCGCAAAATTTATGTTTCACACTCAAATGATTTGAGAATATGGAATACTCACATAGAATGCATAGAATGGTAAGCAAAAGGAATACATTTCTGCAGCTCTTTAGCTTTTATAACTAAAAACGGGGTATCGTCTTAGCGTAATTGGTGGATGTTAAAAATATAATATAAATATAAAAATATATTTTCATATCACAATAAATCACTTTACTTCAGCATAAAAACTATGCGGGTACAAACGTATCCCGGGTGTGTAAAGTCGTAGTTGTCAACTTTGGAGGCTTATAGCTCCCAAACCATTGGCCACAAGAAAGTAAAAACCACAAGTTTCTAGATCTGAAGTGTCAATAAACTATAAGGGCGGATTGAAAAGATACAGCAGTTTTAAGTTGAAAATGGGTACGTTTGTACCTAGGTGTGGTTTTTAGGGTTAATACTATTTAATTGAATAGATATCAAACGAAGCAATCAAAAACTAGACGTAAAGGCATATGGCAATAATTCTTTTGCCGCTCATGAGAGAATGAGAGGAAATTGTTGGTCGATCAGCAAAATCGTATCAACAATTAGCTTAAAAGTATGATGTTGACGATAAAACAATTAAAAAGTATATTACAAATATGGGAATCATTAAGTCCATAAAAAAACTTTACAGCAGTCTCTGAAAAGAAGTCAGTGCTCATTAAACATAGACTACGAGCTCTTTCCCAAGGTTTGCTTGCCGCTAATTCTCCGTACATTTGCATAATGGATGACAAGACCTTTTTTACGGTTGAAGGCAATGAATGGACTCCAAAATATATTGCTAAATGTCTTCCTGTTCTTAAAACCTTTATCAATAAGTATCATAAGGATGACAAAACAATATTTTGGCCAGATTTAGCTTCAGCTCATTATGCCAATGCAACTCGGTCAGCTTTTACTTATTTCAACATTGAATTTGCACCTAAAGAGGAAAACCCCCCAAACGTGCCGTACAACAGGCGCTTGCAGAACAATTTGGCTGTACATATGCTGAACATCGACCGTGGCTGCAGAAAAAGTTCATTTTAATTCGGCCGCTATAGCTGCTGTAAAGTATCTGTACGGTCAAAATGTCCTGCAAGCACCTGTTTTACAGCCGATTTACGGCTTTTAGCTTACTGAGTTTCTTGTTTGCCTGTTGTACGAACTTTGTACAGCTTTGGCTAAAAAATGTCCATTTTTAACTCGGGTTAACTTCTTTAGTACCGAACTATTGAATGTTTGTAGTGACGCTCGTAACGACAGGCACTGGCAACGTTGCACCCATCTGTAGATATCGAGTTACAAATATCCTTTCATCGCAAAAACTATGATGTTCGATTAAAGTTTTTGGCCGATTTGTCAGATTATGACTATTCAAATAGTGTCTTTTAATAAGCGGTAAAAAAGTTGTCAAAAATTCACAATGTTTTTAATAAAATAACAGTAAAAAAGGAAGATTTTATTACCTTCTCCACATTTTTAAAATAGCTACGAAATTTTCAGAGGAACCTTCTATATCAATAAGTCATTGCGTTGCCAAAATACTCTTGCAAATCACTCTTGCATATGTTTTTGGTCTATTTAATGCATTTGTTTGACAGAATATTATCAACCAAATTATGGTTGCTCCAGAAAATGATGCAAAAACAGAAAATACTCTGAGTATCGGCAATATTTTTTGGGCTTTGTTTGTTGTTTTTGAAACTGGTAATTTTTTTGGTTTATTTTCGTTTAAGGGGACGTGACGCCTTAAAAAAAAAAAATTATTTTAATGTTTTAAAATGCCTTTAAGTTGAATAAAAAATAAAATATCATTATGAAAAATTTAATATATATATTTTAGTGAAAAAATTTATTTATTTATTTATTTATTTGGAAACTAAACTACTGGAATTATTTAAAAAAAAACTTTAAAAAACCATGGCGGGCGTGATTACGACTCACTGGGACATCGGAAAAAAACAAAAAACGGGGTTTTAATCAGCATCAAAACCGCCATGGAATAACTAGAAGAAACAATTTTTGTTGAAAAATGACAATATGGCGGCGTTTTTTCGAAAATCGTCAAGGTTTTTGGACAAAATCGGCCAAAAACTCAAAAAATATAAAACCAATTTTTCTGTCCGTAGTTCATTCCATGCATCGACAAGTGTAAAACAACATATTAAAATTTCAGTACGATCGGTCGAGTAGTTTTTGTTTTACCACGCCCGCCAGTATTTTTTAATGATTTTTAAAAAAATTCCAGTAGCAATATATTAAAATAAAAAATTTTTTGAAGGCGTCACGTAACCTTAATACAGCGTACACTGGGAAAACATTACAAATACGCTCGCATTGAAACAAATCTAGAGGAGGAGGAGAAATACTTATTTCTTTGCGCTTTATATACATTTCTACACATGAGATGCTCCGAGGCAAAGTGGTTCAATCCATAAACTGAAGTAATGGTGAAAACATAATTTAAACTTAAACCTTTTAACTTAATACTTAAACCAAATATGGTTGAATTTATCTTTAATACAAATCGTTTGAATATGTAAAATTTAAATGTTCAAATAATTTAGTCTTTTATGTTAAAAAAAAATAAGCTATGTTCACAGAGCAAACAAAAAAAAGTAAAACGCACATTAGAAAAACGGTTAGTAAAATTTTCATTTTAAAAACATTCTACGCCATGCAAAAATGAAAATTCTTATTTTAAAATACAAAACTAAAATGAAACATTTTAAAAACAAAAACGGACGTTTTGCTATGATATAGTAAGGTAAAATAAATATTTTCAAAAACATTCTAGGCCATACATAAATGAGAACGCATATGTTAAAATACAAAAGTAAAACGAAACGTTTTAGAAACAACAACGAACGTTTTAAAATTATAAAGTAGGCTAAAATTAATATTTTCAAAAACATTTAACGCCACACAAAAATAAAAACGCACATTTTTAAATAAAAAAATAAAACAAAAAGTTTATGAAACAGCAATGAAGGTTTTAACATATTAACTTAACTGAAAACGGTTTTACAGGAATTTTATAAGAAATGCATGTTTTTGTCAAAATTTTCTGATACTATTTAAGATGCAGGAGACGTAGGTTCGCATCCTGACTGTGTATTTATCAAAAGCATTAATTTAATAATTTAAATTATAATTCTAATTGTTTCATTTACTCATTTGTCAGAAAAAACCCTCAAAATAAGTTCGCGCTTAGAATCTTAAAAACAATATATGAAAATATATCAAAACTTTATAAAAAAAATTCGTGTTCGTTTCGTCAGGGATTGAACCATAGACGTTTGAGTATTAAACTCGACCGCTATAAAACTCGACTGAACTTGAATTTCGTAGGCAATCGAGGCAACTAAACGAACGAACGTTTTACAAGCTCATTTTAAAATGTTTATTTTAGAAAATCAAACGAACATTTCAACAGCTCATTTTAAAATGTTTATTGCAAAAAATCAAACGATCGTTTTAGAAGAAGTTATTTTAAAATGGTCGTTTTTGAAATAAAAATAAACGTTGGAGGCGCAAAATCTGGGTTTAACGTTTTCAAAATTAACACGTTTTTGCTAGTTTTGAAAATGCAGTTAACAGTGTTGGAAAGCATCCTTAAGTTGAATTGAATGCATTTTTTTTTTATAACTTTTAAGCTTTGTTAATGAACTTATAGATTGTTTTCATGCATATACAAAAATTAACAAGAGTCACATTTATCAGTTGTTATACGCCAATACATACAAGCTTTTTTTCAGATATGCGTAATTGTTCATGAGACACAAACGAGCAATAACCAATACCGTGACATGCTACCATTGGGCTTTTATCGCCAATGCTTGTTAATTAAGCGATAAAATTAATTTACGCGTCAACACTTTGAAATACGCGCAAGCAAGTATGCGCCAAATGAAAAGCCAATTCATGCCACCCACTTTACTCCCCAAACACACAAACAAGCACACGCATTCCTACTTGTCTACACGGTAACTCATAAATTCAACAGATTGTGCGTGACAGCAGCATCAGTAGCATGAACAAAATAATAAACAAAAAAAAATTTTAACAACACAAAGTCATACGCAATATAGAGCCGACATCCGTGGAATCCATTAAAAGCATCTAAGAGCAGGGCTGCCACCAGGATACCCAAATGGCTGACTACGCTGTCATGGATGCATTTCGCGGTTTGACGCAAGCGAGTGTTTTTAAATTTTACTCCTCATTATTTTTAAAGCTCTCGATTGTTGTTTGAGTGGTAAATATTACAAAAATATTATTCATGTGAATATTTATACTTTACTCATAACTTGTATTTACATGGGACATGAAAACTTTTAGTTTCGTTATTTTGCATTATAAATTATTTTGGTGAGTTTTTTGTTTTAAACAAAAAACAAATGCGTGTGAATTATTAAATTATATAATAAAAAAAAAACAAATTCAATTTATGAGTACTTCCGTATTTGTCGGGATTATTGAAACAATTTAATTTTAGTGGTATTCACACTTAGGCCCGTATTCACCAACCTTACTATTTTTTTAGCGTGCTATTTTTGTCTTTTTTATATTCACCAATATTTTATTTTTAAGCCACCGCTGACTTCTCTATAAAATAGCAATCGATACCAACCTAAAAACAAAACAATACCTAATAGTAGCCTTTGCTTTGTCAAATATTGTATGGCAAACTACTATTCGAAAAGTTCGAACATAAGTTCGAAACAAAAAATGTAGATTGCTTGGTGAATACGAAAAAAATAGTAAACTAAAATACCTGCTGAAATAAAGCCAGTACTATATCGAGGTTGGTGAATACGGGCATTAGTCTTGTTACCACATTTGAGCCTTACAACTCTCTTGCTATTAGTTTTGAACAATTTTTATACCCCCACGCGTACTGCGTAAGGGGTATATTAATTTTGTCACGACGTGTGTAACGCCCATAAGGAGGCGTGGTAAGTATAGAAAAGTATAGATATTCTTGATCAGCATCAAACATAAAACGTTGAGAGAAAAACCGTAAAACCAGCTACAAAACAAATTATTTAGACACCGAAAAAAAGTATCTTCTCTTTTTTCTTGAAATGATAAAAATTAACTGGTTTTGCCGATCAATTGCATGTGTCATTAAATGTTTGCACACAATTGACCTAGAACTAGATATACATGTTTTATTCCGACTCCAAACGGCTTAAGGGCCAACCAAAATAGACGAAACGAGACGTAACGAGTAAGTTCAAGCAAAGGGAAAGCAATGTTAATGCCCCACAAACGTAACTGAACGAAATTGAACGAAACATTGCGACGAGACGATTTGTTCCGTAAGAACCGAACTCTAAACGTCTGCACTCGTCAGCAGCAACTGTGCAGAGTATTTTTACATCAATTTTTGTTGCATTTCTTTCAATAATTACAAGAAAACATATTTTAATGATTTAATTGCTATTATTAGAGATGAACAAGGCATTTATATGCATTAAATTCTGTTAACAGCTTATCAGCTAAGACGAGTTCAAGAACGTTTCATTTTGGGTTAAATGTCAAAACAGCCATAACGAGAGTACACGTTCGTCAGGTTGCAATCGTCTCGTTTCGTCTATTTTGGTTGGCCCTTTAAGTTCATGTTCTCAAGAAGATTTACATGGCATTATTAACTCTCTGAGTTTTGCCATCGTATGCAGAGAGGTGGCGGCCGAACAGAAAAATGATTTTCGATTGAGAAGACTTCTGCCCGAGGTCATGATATAACAATGAGGTACGGTAAAGAGTTTCACCACACCGTCTACGAATGTCATGCACATGTGAAAATGAAAATTAGCGATGCCACTTTTTCTTTGAGTTGATAAATGTGGACAAACACTTTCAGAGGGAATTATATGAGGGTAAAAGGGATATAATAAGAAGAAATGCATTTTTAGACTCGATTTCGTTATTTAATCGTTTTTATATAATTTTTTAAAAGTTATTTTATTTCTTTGTTGCCAGCTGTATTTATTATTAAATAAACTATGAACTTTCTATTATTTGAGATGATATTAAGGGTATTCATGCAAAGCGGCAAGCTTAAAGTTTGGTCAATAAGTTATTTTTATCAGATAGATTTTGTGAACGACCCCTAAAGTTGATTGTGCATTTGCTGAGATAAGTCAGCTGTTATCTTGTAAACAACCAACTTTCAGCATTTAATTTCGTTTTAGTTTTATGTAATAACAATTATTTTTATTGAAATTATATAAGGCTTAATAGGATAACGTAAGAACGAATGTGTTGAAAAAAGTGTTATGCAAGAAAAGCTTTTATTTGAATTTTAAAGTTATAGAAAAGAAAGGTATAGAAAAGAATTGCCCATTAGCTTTTGTTAAGCTTTTTGTATTCTTAATTTTTTATTTAAAGATTTTATTCTTGCATGCATTCTAAATCTAATTAATAATTTTTTTAACATCGTTTGGCAAAGAAACGTGTGAACATAAATCAAAAAATTTTTTTTTATATAAATTTTTTTATAACAAAACATGTACTTCCCCGTTTTCTGCTCAATGAATTCAGCAAAATCACCATGGTTAAACATGGATATTTCATGAATGCTTTTTAAGATTTCTGAAAGCACTGATTTCTGTTATTTTGACATTCGTAGACGGTGTGGTGAATCCCTTTACCGTACCTCATTATTATATCATGCCCGAGGTGAGGTTTGAACTCGGGATCTATTTGTTCGTAAGCCACACACTTGGCGTCTCTTTGGTCTGATATTTGCACATATGTGTACGTATTTTTTATTGATCTTCCGAAAAATAACAAAGAAATTAATAACACTCGATTACGGACATCTTATCGAGACCAAAGAAAGAAGAAGTTATGAAGCATTATAAAATGAGTAAGCAAAAATAAACAAGTAAAATGTCAAATTCTTTCGATCATTTCGTTAAGTTTGACAGGTTGAGTGGATTGACTTAGTCGAAAAGAAGGCGAAGCAAATGCCTTTTCTATAGGTGCCACTTTCGTCTCTGACCGATATATAGGTGCCATTTTGCACCTGATTTTGTAATCGATTTTGATTGTTTATTTCAGTTAATGTACCCCACGCATGGTGCGTTAGAGGTATATATACTCATTTTGGTCAATATATATGGTACTGCCAATAAGAAGGTGCGGCAGGTATAGAAAATTACATTTATTCTTGATCAGCTTCACCATCTGAATCGATTTAGCAATATCCGTAGTTTTGGAGCAGTATAAAATGAAGCCATTTTAAACTTTATTGAAAGCATACATTTTATTTATTCAATTTATTGCTTTAAAAACTTATAGATAACAATTCAAAAAAGGTCATAAATTATTTATTAATTCTAAAACCACTTTCGCTTGGTTCTTTTGCGTGCGCAAAATGTTCATCGCACAGATTATATTCATCCTCACTTTCATTATTTTTTCACTACCAGCTTTACTTAACTTTTTTCACATTCGTCATTTTCAAAATAATTGTCAAAATTATTATCACTTTCTTGGCTTGTTAAAATCTGCCCACTAATATTTCAAACCAGTGATGGACACACACATACTATCACATTATTTGATTGTGTGTAAAGCAGAGAAAAACGAAGATCAATTTTACGTAATTTCTTGCTATATTTTAAAAAATTGCGCAAAGAGATCTTATATCAACAAATGCTGAAAAGCAACTGACTTGTTTTGCTGCCAAAATAAAAACAAAACAACAGCCGAATGCACACGATCGCGCAAGCAGCATTTTGTTTCCAATCCTATGGGATAGGAAATTTAATTTGTGCCCTTCTCTGCTTCAAAATAAAAGTGATAAAAATAAGATATTCGTTGAGCGCAAGATATATCTGATATTTTAGTATATATATTACAAAGATAACAAGATAGGAAACTTCTGTGGGGAATCCGAAATCACCAAAAAGTAAACACACGTATGAGAAAAATTTGTTCACCTCGAAAGTGAGGTGAATATACCAGTTACTAATTTGAAACTTAACACTTCCACCACATTTTATAGTGATTGACTTCATAAGGACAACAAAAATCTGTAAAGTGCACTAAATATTATCAAATATCGTAAAAATATTTACTGATGTAGTGTAACTTCATGTTAAATTAAATTCTATACGTGAGAAACCATATTGTTTTCTTTCGAAAAGTACAAAATGATTAGATGAAGTGTAAAGGTTAATAATGTCAGCTGTTGAATTTATGAATGAAATAAATTCTTTCCATTCTGTTGTCAATTGTAGTGTTGCCAATTTATCTTTTTTCGGGCTATAGCTATTATCATGAAAAAACAACATAACTGCGACCACATGTGCAAGAAATAATAGTTAATGAGAGTGAAGGTTTTGGTTGGTTTTGTTTTTGGATATGTACATATATAAAAAATAATAATTAGACCAACATTACTAGGAAATTTGTGGTGTATTTTTAAAATTCATATATGGGAAAAATAGAATTTTGTGGTAATTTGGTTGGCAACTATAACTAAACGCGAAATCATTTGTATAGATATTAATTTGATCAAAAATTCATGCGAAAAATATTTTGCAAAAATGATATATATTTGTTTTTTATGTATTAAAAAATTGAACTCATTTGTATAGGTATTAATTTGATCAAAAATTCAAGCAAAAAAATCAATACATTAATTAAAAACATATTTTTTTTAATTCTAGTGTCAAAAATATGTGATGGTTATTATACCCATTAAGTTCTTATATATAATTCCCACATTATTCGCACTCGCACTGATTTCTCACACGAAACTGGCATCCATGGTACAGGCTATAGTACAACAAATAAGGTAGCTGCAGCGCTGGTTGTGCTTTTTTTTTCATTACTGTGGATATTGTCAAAATCAGTTGTGTGGCGAATATATGGCTTGCAGTAAATTTCTTTAAATTATTAATTATTTTTAATTTAAGAAACAAGACATATTTTATTTCGTTTACAATTTGAAAATTCTTGCTTGCTCACGTCTTTCTCATGGCTTTGAGATTTTATATGAGTTGTCAACTTCGTTTTGACATTTGTGCCAGTACGCTCTCATCTAGCGAGTTTACCTTAAGTTTTTGTATCATGGTTCAGGCAATGTGAACGAATGAGTTGAATGTAAAAGCTTTTTTGTTTAAAATGTTAAATTAAGTCTATCTGAACATACAATAATACTAACTTGGGAAGAACAGAATATTGTCCACAAGCATGTTTAAAGACAAAGTTTTAATTGAATTAATCAAAATAATTATAGTTCTCAGCCTTATTGCTCTGCGTATTTTTCGTGGTTAGACATGTCAACTGTTATATCTTTTATATCTTCTTAATTTCTACATTAAGTTCTTATGTTAACTGAATTTTAATGACTGGATTCTAAAAAATTTATGAAAACACATGACTAATGTAGTTTTTTTAAACATTAGAGACAAAACAAATGCCAATAAAGCCCAGAAAACACCAAAAAAATATTTATTCCACCCAAGCAAATTTTTAAGGAAAACATGAGTAGTTGACAACTCTGATGGCATGAAATATAACAGGACTTGCACAAATCGGTTGTGGTGAATATAAAAACACATTGACAAATACAACAAGTGCCAAAAATTACAAATTTTGTTTGGCGATAAAGAGTCAAATAAGAAAATGCATGCAATTATTTGAATGCAGAATATATTCCTGTAACTCACCTTAAAGAATAACATATTAAAACACATAATCCATTCTGTATTTAACTTGCGTACAAACGATGTTCTAGCTTAAAAATGCAGGAGAAGAAGAAGAACGCTCCTTTTTTAAATTTCACCTCAAGTAGCGGGGGTTTGTGTAAAATAGCGGGGGTTTGTGTAAAAGCAAAATTTTTAAAAATGTTGACAAATACAACAACTGATGAAATTGGCAAACTTTGCACGCTTGTATAATCAAAAATAAAAAGACTTAAGAAATTGTTTAGGTTGCAAACAGCTTATTACAACTTAACTTAAATATTTATATCGTAATAAATTGGGTATGGGCATTATTTAAAGGGGGTGCGAAGTGATTTCTTGGGCAGTTTGCGGCCGATGAAGAACAAGAGTGAATTTCAGGGTTGCTTTTTTCGGCACACTAATACATACAAACCTCTTTTGAGGTTATGTTTTTCAAGTTTCCCATCTTGTTATCTTTGATATATTATCTTTGAACGATGAGTATTAAAGCCTGTAGGTATACTCTAAAGTATTGATAAAAAAACGTTTTATGGCCTTGAAAAAATTTGTAAAAAACGACCACATACAAACCGCGCTGTAAGCGATACCCAATAATTCCAATTTCATTGTTTTGATAAATTTTGATTTTAAGTTTTTAATCGTCATATAAATTTTATAAAGAGCTCTTCGACATAACTTTAGCTAGAATAATGCTGAAAGCACCAGATTTTGTGTGTATAAGGATCAATACACGTGGAACAGAGCTGCATCCAGAAGTCAATTCTTTCTTAAGTTGACTTTGGCGATTATCGCTTATGACCACAGATATATATTTTCAAGGAATTGCTATTGACATTAAGTGACCTATGACTAAAAATACAACTAAAAAATTATTTAAAAAAACAATTGTGCACATGGAGCTCTTTATTGCACTTCAGTTGCAGTTTTGCCTTAGCATTAAAGTGGTGGCAATTAATGTTTGGTGCCAACGCCAAAAAGCAGGCAGCGCACTATTTGCGGTAGTTAGCCATTTGCTTATCTAAGCAAATTAATCGCGCTTCCTCAGTTTACACTAACGTTCTCAAAAGCCGGACAACATCCAAAAAACATCGAAATTTTCGATAAGCGCGTTGCAGTCAAATTTTGAGTTGTTTCCTTTTTGTGTTGTGTCCATTGTTCGGGATTTTTCGAAATTTGAGAAACGAGCGCAACGAAACAATTCAACGCGCTCACGTTGTAAATTTTGCGACACCGCAGTAAAAGCCTCAGTAAAATATGCACTTAATGTACTCAAATGTATCGTTATCTGATGAAGTACAATTATTGTGACGAGTTTTAGTGCCCTCGACAAAGAAAGGGCTGCAGAACGATAGAAAACGGGATAATCAGTATGTTTGTCATTTTAGAAAATCGAAAATATGTATGTATAAGCGTGTCACTTGATGGTAATAAGAGTTTTTCTTGCATTAAACCTTTCTCTTTTAAAAAGCTTAACATTTATAGAAGTGTATGAGTTGTATTATCATTACATTTCTACATTATATATCACTGTGTATAAACGATTTCACATTATGACAAACAAAAAAGAACAACTATATTCTATAGAAATTTTTAAAGAGGGACATTTTGCACGTAAACCGCACTTGTTCTGAACTCTCATTGCTGTCACAATTTTGTTTTTTTTTTTAATTTATGTTGAAAAAAAGTGCAAAGCTGAAGTGCTCTTATTTTATTTCGCCGACATTAATATAATTTTAACATTAATTTCCAATAGCATTTTTAGAAATGAAAACAAATTTCCTTTTTGATAGTAGAATTTTACATGGAATAAGGCTAAGTAAAAAGAAATCCGATAATATACAAAATTGAACGTGTAGCGAAGCAAATTATTTTGATTTTCATTCATTTCACAAAAAAATTGGTGTCTATGAATATTAAACAAATTTATTGCGAGTACAGATCCTTTTCATCGTCAAACACTGATTTCCGTGAATATGTTTCTACAAAATGCTCCCATTATATCATATAATGAGCAACATGTATCAATATAGAACTTTGAAAGCGCCATTTGGTTTCTTGCTTGCATGTTTACGTCAAAGTAATCAATTCTATTAATTTTGAAGGCGTTCAACGGTATGTTGCCTACAGTCTACACTATGCTACAGAGGGTTAAAAATACTGAAAATAGTTTTCTCACACAGATTAAAAACTGTTAGAATGCATTCGTATACAGAATTGCAGCAAAAAGCCCTGTCTTAAACCCAATGTAACAACCAAAGCGATTGCTTTTAAAGAACCCTTCGTTTGTTGTTGGCAACCTGTAACCCTTTTGTACTTCTTCGTCTAAACTAATTTAAATACGCAGTCTTATCGAAAGATTAAAAAACATCCCGCATCAAGCATACTATGTCATAACTATCCTATCTGATGCAACTGGAAATCCTACCTAATCCGAAGAAAATATTGCTCTTTTGCGATAAATGCCGTCCAAGTGCACAAGATACCACCAGGGAGGGTAACAAAGTAACAAACAAGTTGCCCGACGTGTGGCAATTGTGACATTTTTAAACATATAATCATATTAATGATATATAAAATACATATACATATATATGTATATGTACTTCATACATATTTAAATATATGTATGTATTCACCCTGTAACTAGAGACCCTTTTAACTGCTCTTCAGATATCAGCTTCACTTGAATTAAGCGAGTTATTCTTGCGGTTTAGACGACCCTTTTATGTGTTTGTTAGAAATTTTTTTATCTAATACGAGATGAGAGTCGGAATAAAATTAGCGAAATATGAAACCTCATAACGTGAAATCTGCATTGAATGAACATTGCATATTTTGTTAAGTTTTGTTGAAGTTTTGCATAGTGAGTAGAGTTATATTTTTTGTTTTTGGGAAGGGCAATTTTTCGAACCTCAACATTTTTATATTAGATATTTTATTACGACTTAAGCCGTTTTTGTTATTAAAAATTGAAGAAAGTTTCAGTCAATGCAAAAGTATTGAAAAAATTAAAACAAATTAATAATAGTGATAGATAGATACATAAATTGTCGCTTACAACGTTATTCGCGGCTACGTTTCAATTGTATACTTGTATACTTAAATTATTATGTTCTCTTTTCTCGAACTATTCTGCTTTTTTTGAGAATTCTGCACTTTTTGTGTTCTTTTCTCAATCATTTTCTCACTTCTAAAATTAAATCGTGTTCTCTTCTTGAAAATGTTGGCCAAAAATAAAATATGCAGGATTATTGCCTTTTCAAGATCGACCTTCAGCACCCTCAAGTGCTACCAGCTGAAGAATAAAACAGTGACATGTTAAGAAATATTGAACCTTGTCATTGATATATCATTAAAATTTGAGTTTTGTCACTAAAAGCAAAACAAATTTTTTGCACAATCATTTAATTATTGACATAAACGCAGTGCAATAGCAGTTGAAATAGCAGTTGCAATTATTAGTTTTATTGAAAAAGAATTGCAAAAAAAGAGTTTGACAGCCAACACAATATTGTAAAAATGTTGCATTTTTCTGTTTTTTTCTCACAACAATCTTCGAATTACTGCCAAACTAGAAGAGTCTTCGAAATATTATATCCAGTTGTTGAAAGATTATACTTTATTTTATAATGATTACTTATTCTTTTATTTGTAAAACAAATACTTTTTTAAGGGTTTTTGAGTTCAGCAGTTTTGGGTAATTTCCATTGATTTTTTGTTTAAACAGCAAAATTAAATCAAACTAATTTGACCTGCATATATTTTGAATTGCCGCCAAGAAGAAACTTTTTAATAGTACTTGCATTATATTAAATGTTATGTAATGTAAGCTTATCCAATCCATGAACAACTATTATATTTTTATCAAATAAGCGAGCGAGCTGTTCTCTCGATAAAACTGGTCGTATTGAAAAAGAAATACAATCTTTTCGCATAATATATTTACTTAACCGTGAAGATGGCATTGTTTTTTTTCCAACACTTTGCTATTTAAAGTTCAGCACACTTTATCGCTAAAAATGTCGATATCCGCCCACTTTACAGTCAATTATATACATGACAACACTTGGTCATTGAAAGCTATCTGTTTTCAATAAACAGATATTTCTCAAGCTGAGGCATATTTCATGAATCAAAACAACAACAAAAGCATAAAAAATGTAATGACTTCAACAACAATTAGAAGTCAAAAAGTGTTTGCTGAAAACACTGCAAGAAAACGAACACGCTCATTTTACACTCGGAAAAAAAGTTGAAAGTATTTATTGTTATAAGGAATGCTAGTTGTTACGTTAAATAAAAAAACTGTTAACAAACATTGCTGGGAAGATTATTCTTGTTCCTAGTCACAATAACATATATATATATATGTAGTTACAAGGTATATAAAAGACTTTGAAATATATAAAAGACTTTTTTTTGTAGATCAGCGAATTCCAAAACTTCCAAAACTGAAACAACGAGTTTTATAGTCGTTCTTACACAAATTGATAGATGCATAATAAAATGGAAAATTCGGATATTTGTATACCCTAAACCTGAAAGGTCAGGTCTATTAACTTTGTGCAAACGTTTGTAACGCATAGTAATAAGCGAGTCCGGTATGGAAAAGTATATACATTCTTGATCAGAGTCACCTTGCGAGTCGATTAAGCCTTGTCCGTCTGTCCGTCCGTCCGTTCGTCCGTCCGTCCGTCTGTGTGTTGTCCGTAAACACAGGATAAGAAGAAGGAGTTGAGATAATTCAATGAAACTTGGTACACATGTGCACATGGATCCAAGGATCTGCAATATTTAATATTTTTTGAATCCGCCCACGGATACGCCTACCTAAGATACAACCAACAAATTGAAATCACTGTATAGAAGGTTTAGTTAAAGCAACAGAAATGAAATTTAATATGTATGTATTTTGTACAAAATCTAAAACATGTACAAAAAATGACTTAGACGACAACCTCCCATACAACCCACAATATTGAAAATACCATAAAAAGGTTTATACAAGACCTACAGGGATTTAACTTGGTTTGGAAGGATTTTATTTCAAAATTAAGTTTAAATTGAAATAAATCAATCAAATTAAGTTTTTCCAAAAAATTGGCGTGGTCTGTCCATTAACACGCCCTCCACCCATACAACCTATAATATTAAAAACACTATTTAAAAGTTCATATTTAACCTAGAGAGATAAAACTTGGTATGGGTGCATTTCATATCAAAACTGAGGTGGGGAAAGAAAATGGCCGGATTAACACACAGCGGGGCCTGGGGCTAAAATCGACACGGGGCCTACTTAAGGACAGAGCATTTAGCTCAATCTTTTAATAATAAAAACATTTAGGGTGCTCACAGTTCTGTATTATCTGCTCTGTTAACTTTGCCGTCTATTAACTTTAGAACATTTTAGCACGTGTTAACTTTGATTGTTTTTGTTTTACGTACAAACTTGAGATACCACTTGTTGCTAAAGTTATCTCACTTCTACTCATGTCTTTCTTTTGTGTTAATGTGGTATCACTAATCAGCTGATTTAATTTTGTTGCAAAAAATGGAAGAAGAATGGATCGTCGAAGAAGTAAGTGCATTTTTCCATAATTCTTCGTTTCCGTTCATTCGAGGCATGTTTTTGAACAAATTCCAAATTTTTGAAAACTATTTTTGCAGTTTAGCTCCAAAACACAAAACAATTCAATTGAAATATCTTTCTAAAGTTGCCAGGTGTTAACTTTAGAAGCAAACTGTTAATTCCATAATTAATTTTTACGCATTTTTACATGTCTTAAAGTGAAAAAAATAACTCTTGAATTTGTATTTAAACATTTTTTTTCTCGATTTAACTGTGGCAAACTTCATTTCAATTTGTCAAAATTAATCATTTACAACAATTCATTTTCAATACAAAGTTGCGTTATTGGCGACAAACATTCATGTCGGTTTGATCGGTGTACATTTTTTATTATTTTTAATACTAAAAATTACCTTTCAGCTTCAGCTGTTTTTTCTGGTTATTCTTCTCTCATAGTCTTGGCAAACAAATCGACTCAGGTTCTTAGCACTATTCTTAAACCCTGAAAATTAAATTTCACACACAAATGTGTTACGAATTCGATAAGAGAAGCCAACATATCGTTAGCAGGTATCAAATCAATATCTACTTTTTGCAAATATTGGCTGGTTGTATTGAAGCGATTCAAAATACAGTTCCAGAAAACTATCATGAAAGCGTTTTGAAGTTTTATTAATTTATTCAATAGTGCAGAAGCTTCATGCCGCGTTTCGGATTTTTGGTTTTGATCTTCACATAAAATTTCTTAAGATCTATGTAGAATGGATATTGTAAGAACATGATAAGCTACATTGCTTCAAAAGTTCATATTTTATGTTCATTACGTTTCTTGACGCATTATCAACATCAACTTAAAATATTGGCACCATTACCAGATCAATTCTGGCCCTATACCTAAAAGAAATTTTAAGCACAACCACGATTTCTTGCAAATATACATTGTTTTAAAACTTTAAGGTCGATTACTTCGACAAATTTTTTATATTGCGTGCCATGTTTTTACAATAAGCACTTCATATACAAGCGCCTTCGGGGCCCCTGCCTGCTCGGGGCCGGGGGCTGCAGCCCCCCAAGCCCCCACCTTAATCCACGCCTGCATATGCTCACCGACACTCCCACCTCCCATGCTGTATAAAGAGGTTTTAATATGAGCTACGAAGATAAAACTTGGTGTGTTAGATTATTATGTCAAAAATAAGATGTGTTCACAAAATGGGCGTCATCAGCCCACCAACAGGCCCACCTACCATATAAACCAGATTAGTTTATCCTGTATTAATTCTATAGGTAGATAGAATGCATTAATTTTGATAGGAAGTTATATCTATTTGTTTTAGTATTTTAATATATATTTAAATATTATGGGAGGTTAAGAGTATTACATAGTCGGACTAGACCGACTTTAGACTTTCTTTACCTGTTTTAATTACGTCTGAAATGTATATGAAACCAATTTCAAAACAAATAAGAAAACTAACGTCGACTAAGCTCGAATGTGAAATATCCTGCACCTACACAGAGGAAAATGTAGCATGATTTTTTTAACAAACGCATTCTTATTCCAAGCAATGAATTGTTCGAATATATATATACTTCATGATTTTATATTGGAATAGAAAACCATTATTGGCTTGGTGGTCGACTGTGTTGAGTGTTTAGTTAATAAAATACTACACGAGCCCGGGTTCAAGCCCTGCTCAAACCGAAACATTTTTTTGTAATATTTTTTTTTTAACAACAGAAAGAAATGTAGCATTTTTTAAATAAACGCATTCTTATTTCAAACAATGAATTGTTCGAATCTATATTCTTTATAATTTTATATTGGAAAAGAATAATTTTTGTTCAAATTTTCTGACAGCTTTTGAGATGAACTTAAATATGTTTTGCTACGACTAAATTATTGTTACCAACAGCTAATTGGAAAAGTGAATGGCTGGCACCCGGATGAAATAGGTTTGTATCCCGCCTGTGTAAGAATACAAATTTACAATTTAATTTAATACATTATTGGAATTTCGATTCCAATCTATGATTCAGTGGCTAAACAAGTTAGTGTTAACATCTCAAACAAATAATTGTGGTCTTTTTTAAAAAAGACAAAGCTATAATGAAACAATCAATTCTTTAAATAAATCATTTCTTTTTTGTCTTTTTCAAGACATAAATTCTTGTTTCAAGCAAGTCTGTGCTCGAAATAAAAATATTTTTGTTCACTTTACTCAAGAAAAACTTGTTTGAAACAACTCAAAATCGTGCTCCATGCTTTTTCAAGCATGGTTTGTTTTAATTCAAGCTTGAGTTTGATTGATTTTTTTTTCAGTGTAGTATTTGTACATATAATTACTCTCTTTGAAAAATATCATTTCTAATATGTTTTCAATATCAATGTTTTAATTTACTGAGGTTGTATGGGAGGTGGGCGTGTCCGTATGCTAGAATTCATATTTCAAAATGTAATTCATGCTTTTATTTATATGCATATAAAATATAGTAATGTATATATTAATTTACATTACTTATATAAAAGCATTATTTATGTACCTACATATCTAAATTTTTGTCTTGCTCGAATCTTTATGATGTTCCGCTGTATTAGCTTAGCATTAATATCCCAGCAGTTATTTGGAGACAATTAGAAAACCAACTAGCTTATTTCTAGTGAAATTGGAGTTAGTTGTGAACTAGTACAAAAGACGCTCAGCATTGAACATTTTGAATTTATTTTTATATTATTAGTTTTTTTTGTCAACAGACACACACAAAATCAAAAAACAAATACGCTCAAAAGGTGTTGTGGCTCTTTTTTTTCATTTAGATTCCGAACTTCTTTTAACTTTCGCGAACATTTCCCATGAAAATGGTAAAGTGGTAAATGGTAAATATACAAGTAAAACTATATACAATAATTTAATTAGTTTTTTTGTACGTATCCGTGTTCCGAATAAGGCTAATAATATGGCTTATAAACGACCACTTTTGGAGTGTATCAAAGAGGACCAGTATAGAACTATTCATAATGGAACTAGTATAGATAGAGGGAAAAAAGAATCTCCAGAAGAACAATTGTCTTTTCCTATGACATCAACCCGTAAAAAGCGTCAGTTTGTTCAATGCAAAAGGGTATTGCAGTGGGACCAGTACTGGCCCCTTTTGGAACTAGTTTGGAACTATTCTAAATCTGGTCCATTTATCTGCAGGGATATAAGAATAGAGAGCAACGCGGAGATTATTGAAACTCTCGCAACACAAACACGATAGAAGACCAAGCAATGAATAACTGCGTTAGTGCTTTATTAAAAATCTTTACACTTTATTTAAATTAATTTGTTATTGAAAATTTGTAAGGAAAACATCTTTAAATTCTTTTGTAGCACAAATGTAATATCTTAGATCGGTCCAGTTATTTAAGAGTTAATCGGCATTAACGCTCGATTTCAGTCCGAATATAATTCTCAACCTACGGGCTATAAATGAAATCGATTCTTAACCCTTAACTGGTACATATCAAAAAAAATCACACTAACAGTACATGTGGTCTCAGGGACCTCACCAATTTAAAATAAAAAAAAAAAACATACATTTAGTCACAAATGTATGTTTCTTTTTTAAGAACGCCATAAATAAAGTATTTTTTCTTATATAGACCGAATTTTGTGAATTTTGTTGATGTATTTATTTTGTTTTTGATTATTTTATAACAAGTTACAGAGAGATATAACCTTTTACTTGTTTTAGCGTGGTCCCACAGACCAAGTGAACCAGTTAAGGGTTAAGAATTAAATAACTAAAACTTTTCCGCACCTAATAAAATAGTTTTTTCTGTCAAGTGTTCGCATATGTTTCAATTGATTTCATTGATTTACAGTTACTTTTGCAAAATATCTTTTGTTTTTGTCAACTAGCACAAGCAGATTTGAAAAAAATTTTGTATAGATTCTTTAACTTTCTGTTTTCTGTTGAAGATTATAGAATTCTTCAACAGAATTGAATGAAAAACCTTAATCGATTATCTGGTTTAATAAAAAAACAAATAAAACAAATATTCATTATATTTATTCCACTTGTGCGAACAATTTCAAATTAATTTTAAAAACATTTATTGTAGTTAAACAAATACAAGAGATAAAAATAAACAGTTTCGATAGTATCGTAAGTGTAGACGTAGAATTCCGTTTAAGTTGTAACGTCTTCTACTTTTTGTCTTTGGTCCGATTGTTTTGTCCATTTTGCACGTATTTTTTTATTGATCTTCCTTAAATGAACAAATAAATTAATAACACTAAATTTTGGACTTCTTATCGAGACCAAATAAACAAAATGTCAAATTTTTTCGATCATTTCGTTAAGTTTAACTGTTTGAGTTCATTGACCTAGTTGAAAAGAGGGCGAAGCAAATGTACTTTCCATTGGTGCCACTTTCGTCTCTGCCCGATATATAGTTTGCGAGCTACAGTCAGTTTAACTACTAATTTCAAAATGAAATTAAGATCCCGATTTTTAAAAAATTCGTATGGTGACTATCTCACGCTGAGCACATGTCCTTTCCGTAAGTGCCTATTTCGTCTCTGTCCGATGTTAAGTTTGCGAGCTACACTTTCGTCTTTGTCCGATGTATAGTTTGCGAGCTACACTCACTTGTGCTAGTGGGATGTGGGATCCAAATTAATTTGCATTAAAAGCAAAAATTAAAATTTTACGCCATCAATGGGGTAAAAGCATAAAACGAAATATGATCCAACTCGTTTTTTTCATAAGAGTTAAATCTAATCGGATCACAGACACATTTCGTTAAGTTTGACAGTTTGAGTTCATTGACTGAGTTGAAAAGAGGATGTAATTGACATCTTGTATTAAAATAGAGCACTCATTTCTAAGTAGTACATACAAGAACCCAATAAAGAAGTAGTACACACAAGAACCCAATGAAGAAGCTTGCGAATCAGTTCGTAAAACAATACAAGCAAAACACAACGAAACAAAAACAAAGAAAGCAGCAGCCACAGCGTAAGCAGCTGATGATTGATTATCTTATATAAACACATGCAGTTTTCTAATTATATTTTACTATTTTGTGACTTTAATATATAGTGACAAAATCCCTATATTATCCCTATTATTATAAAAAAAATTAGATATTCATTCAGGGCAGGATATATATGATATTTTAGTATATATATTATTTTTGAACGTTGAGTATTTAAGGCTGTAGTATACCCTAAAGCAGGCGTGATCACAAAGGTGGCCCTTATGGCTCTTGTGGCCCTCTTAATAAAATTAAATAAAACTCACATTTTGCTTGCGCCAAATTTAGGAAGAAATCCACTAGCGAATATCAACAATAACAAACAACAACAACATACGCATTGAAGCGCACAAGTTGTCGGCGCGACCACCAAATATCCAGCATTGTTGTTGTGCGTATGTATTTTGTTAGTGGAATAGAAATTTAAACGATCTTGACGAGATTGTCACATATGTATTTTGTTTTTGGGATTTTTTTATCAACACATCCTTTGCACTTGCAAAAAGCAACAAAGTACGATTGTCGTCGATGTTGGTGGCGTTAAAATGTATGCTTTTGTTGTCGGTAATGTATTTTGTTGTTTATTTTAATCAGGCGATTATCTTTCTTAATTAGGCTTTGGCCCTTTTATTAATTTCGCTGATTTATCCTGCCCTAAAGTTTTCGTTAAAAAAAATGTCATGGCCTTGAAAAAATCTGTTAAAACGACCCCATACAAACCGCGCTGTAAGACGTAATTCTACGTCAAAAAAAAATCTTATTTCTTGGAGCTCTTTAATTTTTCCTGTGTATTAAAATTCAATGCTCAGCAAAGCGATTCGTAGTGAAAATGATGAATGACCACAAAAAAACAATATAAGAAACTGCGCTTAAAAATTGAAACCATTGTAGCGAATATCAAAACAAGATAGAAACAAATGAATTGATGACACAACTGGCAACAATAGCTGCTTCAACAACTTCGTTATAATGTTGGTCCTTTCCTTATCTGAAAAGGCAAGAGCGGAGATGTTGCCTGATCCGTGATTTTTTTAGTTATGCGCTCGAGCTTTTAGCCAATGATTTATATTTTGTTAACTTTATGCTGAAAAAAATCACACGAGCAACTCTACCGTTGCATTTATAGGACCAAACTTTAAATGTTTCATCAACATTTAAGGTAAAAGATTGCCAAATAAATGACAATATGAAATAGTACTAGCAAAAAAGAAAAAAAAAATAAAAAGAGTTTCGTCACCAGGATGTGTAGGATAAGGATATCGTGGACTGCAGCAAGCAAAAGCCCATGCTCAACTTTCACAAGGACATTTACTAACAGACGGATGCTCAAATTGTAAGCAAAATTGACTTTTTACAACATTTCATGTGGAATTCTGACTTGGCTTAACACAAAAAAAAGCAGCTCACTCCTCTTGGTTGTACGTTTTGTAAAGTTAAACAATTCGTTTTGTTAATTGCTTAACAATCTAGCGGAAGCTAAACAATGATGACAGAATGTTTGTTTTTTCGCAACAATATTTAAGGGGTCTATGTGGATTTTTGAACAGGAGAAATTTTTCTTGATTATCTCTCAAAATATTTTAGGGCAAAACTTGAAACATAAAGAAAAATATAATATACTAGGTCATAGCAATCGGTTTGCAAATGCATAAGCTGGCCACAAAAATAGGTACGTTGAGGATACAAATTAGTTGGGTCGCTCGCTTTGAAAAATTTTTTCTTAAAACTACAAAAGAAAAGATATTAGGGATAATCACACTGCCTTGGGTTGTTGGGTAGATTGACAAATGCCATACATTTTGTTTTTGTAAAAGTGCCATTCTACCCAAGTACCCATCTACCAATCTACTCTAGTTGACCCCCTGACTTGTTTGGGTAGATTGATTGAGTACTATTTCCATGGGTTACCACCTTTTCCAAAAGTAGGCAATAAATGAATTGACAAAAAACTAAAACAAAGTATAAGTGAATAAAATAGACAAATGTGTTAAAATGAATTCTTTAAAAATTTTTGAGATACAAATTATTAAATACCGCAAAGTTCACGTTAAAAATTACTCCTATATAAAATAACTTTTTTACGCCCGTACAATGGCCTAAATTTTGCGCTCATAAAATGACATAAATAATATGGTGATAACTCTTTTCTAGCTTTTACTCATCTCTCAACAGCTGTTGTTCTACAAAGTACGTAATTGCAGTTAAGGGTGCTCGCAGCAATCAAAAGCTCTCAATATACCCGTACCAAACTACCCAAGTCAGTGTGAATACCAAATATGGGCCAAAGTCACGTGTGAGGTCATTAAAACAAATACATATGTTTTGTGTAAATATCTCAAACGGTACAAAAGTTATGAACGATAAAGTGAAATGTATGGCATAAAAAGAGATTGCGAATAAACGTGTAATTTGGCCATCGTAATTCTATGTTGGTGAAAAGTTTATTTTGTTTTTAAAATTAAAAATAAAAAACACTTTTTGAGATATAACCAAATTAAAGTTTTTTTTCAAAAAGTTGGCAACTCTAGCATGAAAATTTCAAATATATTAAATTTTTTCTTTATCACTTTTCTATAGCTTTCTAATGTTACTTCATTTACGAAAATAAGGTAACAAATGACGGAGATATGATTTATCGGAAATGACTGATTTTCAAATGATTTTTAAGATTATTTCTTTAATAAAAAATTGGTATCTCCATAATTTTTGAAAAAATTGCTATAAAAAAACAAATAACTTATATTCTTATAAGTAGAATAGGAACCTATAGACAAAATTTTAAGTAAACAAGTCTAAGAGCATGTGATACATTTTTAGAAAAAAACTTGCATTCGGCTTGAAATGGCCGTATATTTTTTGCTGCAATGAATATGATAATTTAAAACAAAAACACTTACATATAACAATTTCATTATTTAACGTTTTCACAAGTTGACAGTTTTTTTCAACTAAATCTAAAAATATAATTCTTTAATTTATTTTATTTTTGAACTGCTCTAAGCTTCAGAAATATGTTATTTTAGTGAATTAAGTGAACACTCAAACCTTAATTGTTAAAAAACACTTAAAGGCATTAAAAATCCAATTGGATTATTTCGATTTTTTCACACAATTAAAATAAAAACAACGAATGTTCGTTTGTTATCAATTATTCAAAATGAGCGTTTGAATTAATAATTCAGAAACTTTCTTCACGACCGGCACTTAATTATCTAAATGTTTCTTCCTCACAGATTTCCTTACTTTTCTTTCTTATTTCTTATTGTTTTCATTTCTCCATGATAACGCAAAAACGAAAACATGTAGAACAACAACAACGCAAACCGAACCGATGGCGCATGCACAACAAAAAAAATCACTTGACGATGCTGATGCTGATAATCGAGCGCTGCATACAAAAGTTTTTTCAGAACGGACGATCTATTCAAACGTTAATAATTAATGAACGGTTCAAAAGAACAAGAAAATACGAAGCAGACAAATTCTCAGTGATAAAAAAAAATCCGTTTCTCTTTCCATTGCAAACGAAATCAATCTGCTTTTAAATACACAGAGGGAAAAACCTATGGACTCAATACATAAATTTATGTACTCATGGCATAGTTGTCTGCACACAAAAATTTTACATTTTTCATGTATTGAGTACATGTTGAAATCTTTATTGACTACATAATGCTTTTAAACGTTTCTGTACTCAATAAAGAATTTTATGTACTTAACACATAAATATGTGTCTTGAATTCATGGATGTATGTGGTGAGTACATTAACACGGTACTCATCGCAAACTGTTACAAACAATTTTATGTAATGAGTAAAGTTCTTATGTACGTATTACATAGATTATTGACTCATTATATAAAGTCATGTAGAACATTTGCGATGAGTACAGTATGTTAGAACAATTTGCATGTACTCAGTACATACATACCTTACTCATTACATATTTGGAGTACAAATTTTATGCAATATTTAAGTGCATACATTTATATAATGAGTACAAACATAATGGATGTTGCCAGCGTAATTTCACGCTAGCGAACATAGTACTAGGCTTTAAGCTGCAAGTTCATTCTTTGCATTGGCATATGCGTCCGTCTACTCGCTGTCGCAATTTACGCAAGCAAATTATGGCAGAGTACAATCATTGCGTTTTACGTTCAGAGCAATCAAGGGCTGCAACATTATAAAACAGTTTGTATGTTCTTAGCGTCATATTTCTTAATAATTTTTATAATTTTTACACAAAAATACTCAAAATGTTTTCATTTATAATCATAACAATTTAAATTCTAAGTATTAAACGGTCCTGTTAACAAATGAACAACAACAATATCTAATACATCTTAAATTTTTAAGATCTATGTAACAAGAGCCATCCCTGAAAGTAATTGCTCGTTACTTTTCTTTCTTCTCGCTTTTCGTCATAAGTAACGAGATGTCAAAAATCGCAATTTACGCAAGAAAAGTTTAAATATTTTCAATTGATTCAAAATCAACGAACTTCCCGGAAAAAACATTCCGTAAACTTGTTTTATTTGTTATAACAAAAAATGTTTTGATAAGAACAAGATGTATTTAAAGAAGGTGGCAGAAGTAGATTGACGTCTATCACATCCACACCGTAGTGCTGTCAAACTTCATTGCGGTGCTGCCACTTATTCTTTTTTTATGTGGAATATACACTTTGAGAGGGTGTTTTGCTATAGGAAAAAAGAAATTAGGTTTCTAATAGCGTTTTCTTTTCTCGAAAAAATTCTGCATTTTTCAAAACATATTTTTCGCAAAACACAACAAATAATACCCAAAAAAATAACAAGCAAATTACACAAAAGTCGCAAAAAATGCGAAACAATGCATATTTTTGTAATTTTTCTTTCAAATATGTACTTGGTTTATTGTGATTTTTGACTCTTTTGCAAATCACAAGATTTGAGTTTTAACTTGAAAAGCCGTGCATTTACCAAGTACTTATAGTTAGTATAGAAAGCCCTTTTGGTATTTATGCAAACTTTGGCACTTCTATTGGCACAATAGGACGCTGAGAAAAAAACTGTGTTTGATTATTTTGTTTCATAAAAGACCTATTTATAAATAATATAAGTCATTTTTACAACTATAAATCAAGTCAGTCCTCTTAAAACCCACAGCTGCCACAGAGATATAATATGTATAATGTAATAACTGGAACAAATATTCTTATTATACTTAATTTTTTTCCTGAATTCGGAATCTTGTTTCAGGAAACACTAGTTAAAATAATTTAAAACTGAAGAAATTTAAGTGTGTTTCAGCATCAGAAAATTCCAAACAAATATTATATATATGTATATTTACAAAATCTACATAAAAAGCTTTTGTATGACAGGATAAAACTTATTATAAATAACCCGCGAGAATTATCGCATCCGGTATAAACTGCGCGCACTTTTGATTTATTTACCGACTCATTTATCAGAAGAGTGGTCTACGAGCACTTCAGCCATTCATTCAGAGGGCACAACTAACGGACACACACAAAAGAGTTAAAAAAATAAAACAGTTAAAATTGCACGCTTCCTTCCTATTCACTGGGAACAGTAAAAATCCTGCTAAATGTTAAACACACAAAGTTCAACGTCACAGTCACAAACCTACACTTTTTTCCGTTGTATCTCATCTCGACCGGATGTGCAATTTTATATGCATACAACTCGTTTTTTTTTTTTTGTTGTCTCATCGTTGTGTCTTGTTGAAAGTCCTCTTTCAGGTCTAAAGTGTAAACAATTTATAGACCAGCAAGTACGCGTTCGTTACCATAAACGCACTAACGGTCATCAATTGGATGGAATTGATTAAATGGTGTCTACACGTACCCCTTTAAAGTGTGTCAATGGTCAGGGGAGCATTTTGCATTGAGTTGTTAATTTTAAAATAAAAAGAACACCTTTTTTCTTATTTACTTTCAGTATTTGACAGTTAAAGTGGAGTTGGGGCCTCGGTAGCCGAGTGATTAGCGTGCTTGACTGCCAACCCAGAGGTTCCGGGTTCGAATCCCGGTCTAGCCATGGTCCTACGCTTTTACCTTTCTTTAAATCTTTCCCCATTTCTTATCAACTGAAATTAATAATTCATCAATATTTACGACTTTTAAAGTTGTAGTTGGTGGTAGATATGTTTGTGGAATGAGATTGCTTAATAACTCGAATTGACTGAGGTAAGGCATAAAACTTGCCTCAGATTCAAAAAAGAATATCTAATTTTGGATTTGTCACTATTATATTGAAGTCACAAAATAGCAAAATATAAGAAGAAAAATGCATGGGTCTATTTAAAAAAAAACATCAGCAACTGCTTATGTGGTGCCTGCTGCTTTCTTATTTCTTCCCAATCAGCCATTTAGAAATAGTGCTTGGATTAAGCTTACATGCAATACAAAAAGCAAGCCTTATCCAAGCACGCTTGAAAAACACTTGCCCAGGTAATAAATTTCCAAGTTCCTTTGTATAACTATTGCGTAAAACACAAAAAGCAAGTGATGTACAATAATACTTGGAAAGGCTTGCATTAAGTAAGTGTTTTGCAATCATACAATCAGAAAACGCTGACAACGGTTATAGTTTTACAACTGTTCAAAGTTGTGATGCTCTCATATATACATACATAAATGTTTTTTATTTTCATTTTGTTCGCTCAGCAGCCATAAGGCTTACGGCAAGCTGTTAGAGTGTCCGACTCATATGCGGTGGTTCGCGCGTTCGATCCCTGGGTAGCAAACACAAAAATTATTGAAGGCATGCAATTTTTCATATAAATATATGCTACAATTTTAACAAACGAAAATAAAAAATAAATAAAAATAAAAATGTTCCGGTTGGGAATTGAACCTTGGATGTCCAAATCACAACAACTCAAATAACCAGTGGCTTACCAACTGAGCCACGGAATAAAAATTTTTCGCGAGTGCCAATTGATTTGTTGAATGTAGCATACTTGGAAAAAGCTTATTAAAACACTTATATCCAATTGTAAAAACAACACTTGGATTAAGCTTGAAGTAAGGAATATTATTCCAAGGGTTCACTTTCGTTTATCCTACAATTATATGTAAGCGTTCTACAATAGTAAATGAAAGCGTTATCCAAGCTTGAGGCTTACGTTTGTAAGCTTGTTTAAAGCTTATTCCAAGCTTGTTTGGCTGATTGGGTTGTTTCGTTGTTTTTGCTTGTATTGTTTTTGTTTTATACGAACTGATTCGCAGCATTGGTTCTCTACTCCACGTTAAGATGGCAAATCGGGTTCTTGTATGTACTACTTATTTAGTATACTGAGTACTATATTTTACCACAAGAGGTCAATCACAACCTATTTTTAAATTAGTCAATAAACTCAAACTGTCAAACTTAACGAAATGGGTCTATGAACCGGTTAGATTTAACGATCATATTTCGTTTTATGCTTTGGGTCAACAGATGGCGCTGGCTGACACGATATATGCATCCAATAGAGCTTGATAAGTTGATTAGTGCGTCTAGTAGAAAGTAGCAGAACAAAATATGTGAGGTGACCATATCTATTTTAATAAATTATTCAGGTTTCGTTCAGGATCGATTGTTATTATTGGTTTTAATGCAAATTAATTTGAATCCCACATCCCACCACTCATTTAAGTATAGCACGCAAACTATACATCGGACAGAGACGAATATGTAGCTCGCAAATTATACATCAGACAGAGACGAAAGTGGAACTTATGAAAAGAACATTTGCTCAGCGTGAGATATAGCCACCATACGATTTTTTTAAAAATCGGGGTCTAAATTTTATTTCGAAATTAGTAGTTAAACTGACTGTAGCTCGCAAACTAATATCGGTCAGAGACGAAAATGGCACCAATGGTAAGGGCATTTCCTTCGCCTTCTTTTCAAACAAGTCAATGAACTGAACCTGTTAAACATAACGAAATGATCGAAATAATTTGACATTTTGCTTGTTTATTTTAGCTTGATCTATTTATCATGCTACTTTTAACCCTTAAATGCATAGTGTGCCATATATGGCACAACCAAAGAATTTCTTCTCATGTCTCATGTACATAAGTTTGAAAAAAATAATAAATTTGTTGAGGCTTACCGGCTTGAAGCTTTCGTTTTTTCACAGCGGCAAAAGATACAGAAATCAGCTCATTGAGTTATTTGGCGCAAAAGTGAAAAATAATGAAGAAAATTGCTGAGGTCATGCATTTTTCTGTGTTTTGGTCTCGATAAGAAGTCCATAATTGAGTGTTATTAATTTATTAGTTAATTTTTGGAAGATAAATAAAAACTACGTCCAAACGGACGAAACAATCGGACCAAAAAGACAAAGGAGAAGTAAATGAGCAAATTTCTCCACCTAAAAATGTATGGCTTGTGCATCCTTGACTTGTTATTTTGACTCCTTTTGTCGAATTGAAATTTTAAAATTCGTAAATTCGTAAGTTACTTTAAGACATATCTATCTTCTAGTCTAGTCTTACACTGAGAAAACAAAAATAAGAAAAAACGTTTAAAAACGGTTAGAAAATTTAATATTTCTATAACTTTCTACGCCATCCAAAAATGAAAACGCATATTTCAAAACATAAAAGTAAAACGAAACGTTTCGGAAACAGCAACGAACATTTTAACATATTTACTTAACTGAAAACGGTCTTACACAGAAAGGTCACCAATGGATTCTATAACTGATATAGTCACTTTATATGAAAAATAAGATTTATACAACAAATGGGCACAAACAGCCGACAAACGGGCCCATCTTCTATACAACACACAATAGAAAAAACACTTTAAAGACATTTTATGTGAGCTACAGGAATGAAATTAATTAAACTTGGTTATATGACCTACTTTCTCCAGTGGACACGACTACCTCCAATACAACCTGCAAAATTGAAGACTATAAACGGTTTGATTTTTCAGTTTGTTAAAACAAAATTTAAATGTGTACAAATTATAAACTCTATCCGCCCACGGACACGCCCACTTCTAAAACTATTACTATATATTGAAAAACTTCGTTTAGGGTTTATCATAGCCCGGCTAGATCGACTTTAGACTTTCTTTACTTTTGGGTTTAGCTGTTTCTGACTTTTTTTAATATTGTGACTTATTTGGTTTTAAGAAATATCGTAAAAACAATAAAGTTATATCTATATCTATATCTTCTATATCTATATATATCTATCTCTCTATATCAGAGGTGCACACAAGAGCTTCGGGGAGCACTCGGCTTTCACAGACAAGTCGTGTGCAGTGTTGCCAGAAAGTTTTGAGAAAAGAAGCTAGATGGCCTTTAAAAAATGGCTAGAAAAGGCTAGATGGCTTTAAAAAAAAAGCTAAAAAAAGGCTAGATTTGTTAACGCTATTATACCCTAAACATGTAAGGTCAGGGTATATTGACTTTGTGCAAACGTTTGTAACGCATAGAAATAAGCGAGTCCGGTATAGAAAAGTATATATTCCTGATCAGTGTCACCTCTTGAGTCGAGCTAACCATGTCCGTCCGTCCGTCTGTCTATGTGTTATCTGTTAATATAGGTTAAGAAGGAGATGAGATTGGTACACATGTTCACATGAACCCAAGCATCTGCACTATTGAATATTTTTAGAATCCGCCCACGGACACGCTTACTTCCCATACAACTAACAAATAAAAATCGCTGTATAGATGGTTGTAATTAAGCTACCGAAATAAAATTTAAATGTATTTATTTTGTATCAAAACGTAGACGTACACAAAAAATTGGCGTGCTCTACCCATGAACATGCCCACCTCCCATACAACTCCAACATTGAAAACACTATTATAAAGACCCTTTTATTTGAACTACAGGGATTAAACTTATCAGATATGTATTTTATATTAAAACTTAGATGTGTACTTAGATGTAAAATAGTCGTCATTCGCCCTTAAACACGCCCACCTCCCATACAACCCACTATAGTAAAAACGCTATAAAGAGGTTTATATGAGCCAAAAAAATAAAACTTGGTATTGAGATTGTTGTATCAAAACTAAGATGTGTTCACAAACTGAGCGACATCCGCCCATAAACATGCTCATCTCCCATGAAACCCACAATATGGAAAACACAATAGAAACGTTTATATTTGGCCTACAGAGATAAAACTTGGTATGAGATCATAGTATATAAAACTAAGGTGTGCTCACAAAAAAAGGCGTTATCCACCTACGAACGCGCTTTCCTCCCATACAACCTTCATTAGTAAAACCTATATAGTTCTATAAATACAGGGATTTTAAACAAAAATAGGAAGTTACTTCTATTTGTTTTAGTATTTTAATATATAGTTTATTTAAATATAATAGGAGGTCTAGGGTATTTCATAGTCGGACTAGACTTTCTTTACTCGTTTTCTTTTAAGAACAGTTGAATACGGTTTCTTTTCTAGTTTTTTTTTTAAATTTCGTTGTACTAAGAATTCTTTCTACCTCAGCGTTGCTTAATGCTAAAATAATAAAACTAGAAATCAAATCTGATAGCTCTTGGAACGGATCTTCATTCAATGAATCTCTAGCTTCTGCCCAGCTAGATTCCTATTCTACTTGTGATTTACAATTTTTTGCCATTATATTTCAATTATAGTTATTTCTTCTGTAGAGTAACTGGAGTTTTCTTTCTCTATAACAGAAAATATTTGGGTTTAACCACTTTAAAAGAATAAAAAGAGCAATAGAAGATTTACACTTTCAAAATTGCAACGTCAGAAAAATTGGATGTAGTAATACATCTTTAAGCAATATATTAAAAAAGGCTAGAAAAGGCTAGAAAAAAACAAAAAAAGGCTAAAAAAAAGGCTAGAGGCTAGATGGTAATTTTCGAGGCTAGACAACAAAAAAAAAGGCTAGATCTAGCCTCAAAAAGGCTAGACTGGCAACACTGGTCGTGTGTTCGAAGCTACCGAACTTCTGCGACGCTAGCATTGAATCAGTTTGCGTTTGATCTTCACGCAGTAAGCGTCTAAATAATTTTAAAATATCATATTTTTGCTACAGAATTACATAGACGGACTTTCTTTAAGAAAATTGAACTATAAATATATTTTATTAAAGTGTTAAGTTTTTTAGAAAATTACCAACGCATTGCTTGGTCATTTGCTTTTCACGCGTTTGTGTTACGAGAGTTTCAACTTCATTTTGATATCAACCCTTCTCTTTGAACTGCAACACATTCTCTTACGTTGATATAAGTTTATTAGCTAGCAAAGAGCAATGAAACAAACAGATAATAAACTCTGTTCGCATCCATAGTAGAATAAATAAGATATACGCAGCGCTGATTGTGCTCTCTTCTCGGTACTGCCGATATTGTCAAAATCAGCTGTGTGTCCTGGGCCAAATTAAGGTTGGTGGGGCCCTGAGGCCAGTTTATTGGTGAGGGCCCCTTACAATGAATGTAAAAAGTTAGTTGAACAAAAACGTATGCAGAGTCATTATTATAGATTTAATTATATCATTTTTATTATGTTTAAAATATTGAATTAGAAAAATCGTTATTTGTTCTATAAATATCGTTAATGACAATCATTACAATAGTATGAGTGGTTATTATTTAGAAGTTTTACGAGATTTAATCGAAGCGAACACCTCAATAACATTTTCGAAAGATAAATCACGAATAATGTCAATTTCTGTACTAAGAATCATGAGGCTGGTAAGACGTTTCTGTCCCATACTCGTACGCAATCTATTTATGAGTTTCATTTTGGAGAATGATCTCTCTCCACTACAATTGGTTACCATCATGACCAAGTATATGCGAAGAACTATTTTAGTATATATTTACAAAAGTTGAGTGAAGATTGTTCTCCATTATTATGCGATAAAGAAATTGTGCCCCAGATTCTGCGATTTTTTGTTTAAAGAGCCTTGCAAGCTCGGCGATTTGAACCAGTTCATTACCAAGAGTCGATTCTACATGTTCTGGGCAACAATCAACAAGATTTTTTGCTTTTGCGTTTAACACTTCAGTTGGAATCGTTTGAAGATCATTAAAAAATCCGAACCTTTCGCAAACTTCAAACTTCAGCTTCATATACTGTGATTCTTTTTGATAAAGACATGGTCAGCGAGTCCACAACTGGAAGAAAAGCTTCAACAAATCCTCAGAAAATTTTTCTTTTCAGATTCATTAAAATATTAAGAAATATTATTTTAAAATAAACCTTATTTTTCTCCGAATTTTGATTAACAAGAAATGTTTATGATAAGCAAAGAGGCCAATTAATCTGAAATTTTCTTTAATGAAATAGTTAATTTTTTAGAAAACAACTAGGATGAAAGAAAATGTGTCTGCCGTGTTACTATTTGACGTAAAACTAGTAAATTTTCTTAATTTAAAGTTTAAAAAAATTTTCTCTCAATAATAGAAAAAATGTCTTTCCATGTTCGTATGCAAGTATTCAACATAATATGAGCTAACTGAGCTGATTTTATTGCGACATATAAAGTACAATATACATCAAGAATCCACACAATAATCGAGGTTTCTTTCTATAATAATTCTATTGAGTACTCGATTCGACATTGGTTTTTTGGGGGCCCCCAAGTAGTGAGGGCCTGAGGTCAGTGGCCTCACTGGCCTCCAGCTTAATTCGGCCCTGTGTAAGGAAATAAAATGTGAGTAATTCCAATTTGCATTTTGTGTCGTCTTCTCTTATATATTAACTCAAATATTTGTCTGTCTGTTTGTCTGTTTGTTCCGTATAGGCTCGCGCACCGTTCATCCGATTGAGCTGAAATTTGGACACCGAGTACGTTTCAAAGAGAAGAAAATGATAGGGGGCGGTGTAAAAAGTTGTAAAAGAGTGGACGGAAGTCTGTAGGCGTGGCACTTCACAATAACTCCTAAATGCCTGGACCGATTTCAATTGGATTTGGTAAGAAGGTTTAACTGCACCCAAGATAAAACATAGGATATAAAAAATTGCAAAGATTAACGCAAGAGAGCGCTTTAAATAGTGAATTTTTAAGACTCATTAACTCCTAAACGACTTGACCGATTTTGCTAAAATTTAGATTGTTAATTAACCTGACTCCTTAGGAAGAGGGCGCTTTATGCAATTAACTATATCTGGCTCATTCACATCAAAACGGATCAGCTGATTTCGATAAAACTTGTTCACCGATCGTATCTATTACTTAAATAGATCCTATGTTTTTAGAAGTTCTTTCGACAAAAATCAATGAATGCGCCGAAGGCAAACAAAGTCAAGGACCAAAGACTAACGAAAAAAAAACGAAGTTTAACAAAAACGAGCAGAAGCTATATAAAGATGAACAAAAATCAACCTTAATTTAAAAAATGTTAAAATCAGAGCAGTTTTAAAAATCACCTTTTTTTCTGTGCTCGAGGAACAATCCCGAGCAACACCGGGTAACATCAGCTAGTTTTAAATAAAAAAAATTTTTGATTTTTTCAATTGGAATTTTTTTTCTTGCTTTCTCATTGTTTTGAGAATGCTTTGGGATTTTATGTGAGTTGTCAACTTCGTTTTGACATTTACGGCAGTACGCTCTCTTCTAGCGAGTTTACCTTATTTATTCTTCTATGTTCGCATCAAGCAACGTAAAAACAAAAAAAAAAAACAAACAAGGGGAGAAATTTTGTTATTGATTCTTTTATATAAAGTATTTTGATCTCGCTCTCCACACTCATTCGAAGATTAACCAAAACAGGGATGATATTTTGAGTGGAATAGTACTTTTTTGAGTACTATTGACTCTACAAAAGTACCCGAGTACCTTCTTGCCGAAGGTACCCTGGTACTTTTATTGGAGCGAGCGAGCGAAGCTCCCATGGAACAGGTTGTTTGAAGCTGTTTAGAGACCTTAAACTCTCGAATGGGTTGACCGATCTTAAAATTTATTTTTCTGAACTGTTCTACGCTTCCTAACGAAGGTTGTTTCCTTAGGAAGTTTTTTCAGATTCCATTTAGTTTAAAAGTTTATTGAAAATAATATTTCCGTGAGTTTTGTTATTGTTATTCGCTGAAATAGTTTTCTTCTAACATGCTTGTGTATGTATCAGTCAATGAAAAAACCGAACGACATGAAACGACAGCAAAAATCTTGCGGCGAATGTTTTTCGCTGCAACAGCCATTTATCAATAAATATTAAAAAATAAGAGTACGAATTTTATTTATGAAGGAAAATAATTAGAAAATAAAACACAAAACATGAAATCCGTTTATATTTGCATATGTAGGTGAACCCTGTTAAATAAAATAAATTTGCAGTTTTAATTCTTATTTTAGAGTTATTTTCACATTGTTGTTGTTTGACAGACATTTGTAGTTTCAAAAATTTTAGCTCAGCGCTGCTGTTTTGCTGCTAAAGAAACTTGCAGTATTTTAGGAGAAACAGAGTGTTATTTTGTTGTCATCAGCAAGGCATTTAAGATACAGTACAAACTCGGTAACCGCAACCCTCGATACACGCACTTCCTCGATTTTTGCAACAGAGCGGGACAAAGCATTGTAACCTTTATAAGTGCAACTCGCTAAAAATAGTAACCTCAATAACTGCAACTGACTACGCTTTATATATCTATATGATGGGTTTTAGTTTGTATTTTGTCTCTTTTGTTCTTAATTTTTTTCTGGATTTTTAAGCTTGACCGTTTTAAATAAGTTATTTCATCGAAATGTTTGCTATTTGGTGCGTTTGCTTTGAGCGCAATCGTTAACACAAAAAATTAGTATCTGCTTATACTTCGACTGCCCGGTAGTGTTTTTTGATGGAAGGAAATGGCGATCACGAAAACATTGATTAAGCTAACTATTAAACAAAAGTGTGAAACTTTTCATTAAACTAAATGTGGTGTATCGTAAAAAGCACTGTGCAGCCTATATAAGGTGCACAAGTCAACAATCACGAGAATTATAAAAAAAGAAGACAAGATTCTGAAATATGCTGGAAATATCGAAACTGGGCCAAAATGTTCTTTTTTCCGTCGATATCATTAAATCAAAAGCTCGCAAGTTGCGCCGAATGAATTTTTCCAAAAAGATGATCTTCATGAATAGATGAACGAAAGTTTTGCAGACAAAGAAGAAGATAATGAAATCATAGATATTGAAAGTACAGATAACAGTGATTCTGAACTTATCCCAGTACCTCAAATAAAAGGTTCAGTGCAGTCGTTTCACACGTGTATTCAGTGGTCTGAAAGAAATGGTATTCCATAAAAATACATTCTTATTCTTAAGGAACTTCGAGGGATTGCTGTTGTACAAACTGTAACTTATACAAAGTACAAGCAAAAACAATAGATATTTTCAAACAGATATAAAATATTAAAACTGAATCAGTTAATTATCTTATTATAATGAATTTAATAATTTCAATACTGTAAATTCTATTTAGCATTTTGCTTAAAACTTCATAAAACTCGCTCTATATATAATTGTTCTCGCTTTATGTTTTCCTTGATGGGTGCAACAACCTCAATAAATGAAACAGCCTCGGTTTTTATTAGTTGCGATTACCGAGTTCATACTGTATGTGGTAATAAATTTCTTAAATGATTTTTGTACTCTAGAATAGAAGCAATGAATGGATAAGAAGTAAATGGCTGGTTTCTATAAGTAATTCGCAATTATTTTGTGAAATCTAGCCATTTCTTTATTAAGTAATTCATTGTATTTGTTGAGAGGGTGCTTTATTCACAGACATGAACTGTGTATATATTCAATTCATGAAATTATGAACAAAATATATATAATGAATACATGATGCATGTACTCATTACATAAAATTATGTATTTAACATATGTAATGAGTAAATTATGTATGTACTCATTATAAAAATGTATGTACTAAAATATTGAATAAAATTTGTACTCCAAATATGTAATGAGTAAGGTATGTATGTACTGACTACATGCAAATTGTTCTAACATACTGTACTCATCGCAAATGTTCTACATGACTTTATATAATGAGTCAATAATCTATGTAATACGTACATAAGAACTTTACTCATTACATAAAATTGTTTGTAACAGTTTGCGATGAGTACCGTGTTAATGTACTCACCACATACATCCATGAATTCAAGACACATATTTATGTGTTAAGTACATAAAATTCTTTATTGAGTACAGAAACGTTTAAAAGCATTATGTAGTCAATAAAGATTTCAACATGTACTCAATACATGAAAAATGTAAAATTTTTGTGTGCAGACAACTATGCCATGAGTACATAAATTTATGTATTGAGTCCATAGGTTTTTCCCTCTGTGTATTTAAAAGCAGATTGATTTCGTTTGCAATGGAAAGAGAAACGGATTTTTTTTTATCACTGAGAATTTGTCTGCTTCGTATTTTCTTGTTCTTTTGAACCGTTCATTAATTATTAACGTTTGAATAGATCGTCCGTTCTGAAAAAACTTTTGTATGCAGCGCTCGATTATCAGCATCAGCATCGTCAAGTGATTTTTTTGTTGTGCATGCGCCATCGGTTCGGTTTGCGTTGTTGTTGTTCTACATGTTTTCGTTTTTGCGTTATCATGGAGAAATGAAAACAATAAGAAATAAGAAAGAAAAGTAAGGAAATCTGTGAGGAAGAAACATTTAGATAATTAAGTGCCGGTCGTGAAGAAAGTTTCTGAATTATTAATTCAAACGCTCATTTTGAATAATTGATAACAAACGAACATTCGTTGTTTTTATTTTAATTGTGTGAAAAAATCGAAATAATCCAATTGGATTTTTAATGCCTTTAAGTGTTTTTTAACAATTAAGGTTTGAGTGTTCACTTAATTCACTAAAATAACATATTTCTGAAGCTTAGAGCAGTTCAAAAATAAAATAAATTAAAGAATTATATTTTTAGATTTAGTTGAAAAAAACTGTCAACTTGTGAAAACGTTAAATAATGAAATTGTTATATGTAAGTGTTTTTGTTTTAAATTATCATAGTCATTGCAGCAAAAAATATACGGCCATTTCAAGCCGAATGCAAGTTTTTTTCTAAAAATGTATCACATGCTCTTAGACTTGTTTACTTAAAATTTTGTCTATAGGTTCCTATTCTACTTATAAGAATATAAGTTATTTGTTTTTTTATAGCAATTTTTTCAAAAATTATGGAGGTACCAATTTTTTATTAAAGAAATAATCTTAAAAATCATTTGAAAATCAGTCATTTCCGATAAATTATATCTCCGTCATTTATTACCTTATTTTCGTAAATGAAGTAACATTAGAAAGCTATAGAAAAGTGATAAAGAAAAAATTTAATATATTTGAAATTTTCATGCTAGAGTTGCCAACTTTTTGAAAAAAAACTTTAATTTGGTTATATCTCAAAAAGTGTTTTTTATTTCTAATTTTAAAAACAAAATAAACTTTTCACCAACATAGAATTACGATGGCCAAATTACACGTTTATTCGCAATCTCTTTTTATGCCATACATTTCACTTTATCGTTCATAACTTTTGTACCGTTTGAGATATTTACACAAAACATATGTATTTGTTTTAATGACCTCACACGTGACTTTGGCCCATAATATTGGAAAAAAAACTGGAATAAATAAAAAAATTTTAATTTTTTCGTTTAAGATAATCGGAAGAGATAATAGGGGTATTCACACTGACTTGGGTAGTTTGGTACGGGTATATTGAGAGCTTTTGATTGCTGCGAGCACCCTTAACTGCAATTAAGTACTTTGTAGAACAACAGCTGTTGGGAGATGAGTAAAAGCTAGAAAAGAGTTATCACCATATTATTTATGTCATTTTATGAGCGCAAAATTTAGGCCATTGTACGGGCGTAAAAAAGTTATTTTATATAGGAGTAATTTTTAACGTGAACTTTGCGGTATTTAATAATTTGTATCTCAAAAATTTTTAAAGAATTCATTTTAACACATTTGTCTATTTTATTCACTTATACTTTGTTTTAGTTTTTTGTCAATTCATTTATTGCCTACTTTTGGAAAAGGTGGTAACCCATGGAAATAGTACTCAATCAATCTACCCAAACAAGTCAGGGGGTCAACTAGAGTAGATTGGTAGATGGGTACTTGGGTAGAATGGCACTTTTACAAAAACAAAATGTATGGCATTTGTCAATCTACCCAACAACCCAAGGCAGTGTGATTATCCCTAATATCTTTTCTTTTGTAGTTTTAAGAAAAAATTTTTCAAAGCGAGCGACCCAACTAATTTGTATCCTCAACGTACCTATTTTTGTGGCCAGCTTATCCATTTGCAAAGCGATTGCTACGACCTAGTATTTTATACTTTTACTATTAATTTCATATTAAACTTCTTATATCACGTTCACGATCTGCAAGCACAGAACACACAAAACAAGAAGTAAACTAATTGCATCAACACCAAAATCTTTACTGGGATATGACAATGAGCCTAATGAATAAAACGTAAGCAATTGCTTTTAAGTTTAAATTAAGTTTTTATTTTCAATGCAATTCATTTTTCCCTAAGCAATTCCTAATTTCCTTATCAAGGTGAAATTTAATGATATTTTCCTAAATTTTTTTAAGACATTGCTTAAAAGCGTATGAATAAACTAAGGAATTGCTTTTGCCAGTTAAGGAATTACTTAGGATTTTTCAAGCTGCTCTACCCGTAGCTTGAATTTTTAAATTTAGTTTTAATTTGTAATTCACTGCATTTAAAAGTGAAAATGTCACAGTTTCTTAATATTAGTAAGTAAACATTTTATAATGCGCGAAAAGAATGCAGAAATTACGATTTTCGGAAGCTTTATCGTTTACAAAGAACATACATTTGATTCACAGGAACAAAATTAAACAACACGTTCAAGCAACACACAACTGTTTTTGTGTGTATCTGAATATACATACATTTTTTTAAAGGCAAAGGTACCATTAAACAAAAGTAGCAATAGCTTTAACTTTTATTCATACGAGAATAAACCTGTTATTTCTTGGCCGGAATAAGAGAATTGCTAATTAATCAATACCTTAAGCTTATAAGGAATTGCTTGTAAGGAATTGATTGGTTTTTATTCATCAGGCTCAATGTCTTGTGTTGCGTAGTGGGTTAAGCATGCCAAAATATTTAACGGGGCCATGAGCTTATTTTATTTTGACAATGACAACTGATTAGTTTACTTTAAGGGTATTCTAAGGCCATACTATACAACGGAGAAGGTACCAGCTGATAAGTTGCTGAGTTTACAACTAATATTAAAGAATTTTACTTGAAATTTTGTCAAAAGTTGAAAAAAAATCAGATTTGAAAATTAAGTCATAAACTTCTTGCCAAAATTCACCATAATTCTTTCCCAGTAACGTATTATATGGTGAAAAAATCAGCGTTTAGGCGATGATTTTAAAAATGTTCCCAGAACAAGAACTTTTAAATACAGAGTCGATCAATACGAAATATAGGGCGCTGTCATATTATGAGGAATTGAAAATTTAAGGATTAGACTATTTCCAAATTCAAGGCTAAAGTGGAGGTAATACAAAATGAGCTAAATGTAAATATGTTTTCAAAAATTTGCTAAAAAATTGCTATTGTCATTATAACGACACTAAAACACTCAAAAACAAACATGCATAAGTGTATGTGTATATACATATTTAACAGGTTCTGAAAGAAAGCCTTATTATTTTTTGTTTGCTTATGTGATAGATATAATAAAATTAAAAAATAACATTGGTTTTATTAATATAGAAAGGACGTAACTCATAAAACCATAATTTTACATGAAAATACAATACATTCCATAATTTTAACTTCATACAGTGTTATGTAATTAAAAGTTATTTAATGCAGATTGTAAAGGAAATCGTCAAAAAATTCAGTATTTAACACCATATGTAATTTTTTTTTGGTTTCATAGAGGGTATTCTAAAATATGGTGGTGACCGTGGCATGCCGGTTAAGTGTGTGGCTAAGCATGCTCGGAGCCCGGGTTCGATCCCAGCCGCGGCGAAAAGTTTTTTTCAAAAAAAAATTTTTCTGATCGGTCACCACCTCTCTGCAGACAATGGCAAACCTCAGAGAGTAAATAATGCCATGTAAAGCTTCTTGAGAACATGAACTTTAGCCGTTCGGAGTCGGCACAAAACATGTAGGTCCAGTTCTCGGTCAATTGTGTACAAACATTTAATAACACACACAACACAATTGATCATTAGAAGCTCGGTCAAAGTCCTTTCAAGGGCTGAAATGGCCAATTTGTTTTTGTTTTTTTTTTATTCTAAAATATAATGCAAAAAACACTATTTTTATAAATTATGAGATACGTCCTTTCTATATTTATTTATCTTATTCTATTAAACGAGCAATATTTGTATATATATTTGCAATTGCGTTCTCGAAAACGGCACTAACGATTTCGATGAAATTTGCAATATAGATGAAGAGGGGGCTGAAAAATCGATCCAGCTAGGTCTCATCTCTGGGAAAAGCTGTTTTTCCGAGTTTTCACGCATTTAATAAATACATTAATTTTCCTGCCGAATATGATATGTTAAGTTTTCTAAATTTCATACAGAAGTGATAGCTCAGAGAATAGAGCTTCTGGCCCATGATATCGAGGTTGTGAGTTCGAATCCCACAGTGCACATTCATTTTTTTGTTTTTATTTTTATGCTTCACCAAACAGTGCTTTAGTGAATTTCTTATATTTTTCATTTATTTTTTTATAGAAACGTTTTTAGTACAGTTTTGATGCACCAATTTTTGATATAAAAAGAAATCTTACAAATAGAGTAATTTACACCAAATCTTAAACAAATTTTAAAAAGGAAAATATTTTTGTAAGAGTTTCCTATGCTAGAGTTTCCTACGTTTTGAAAAAAAAAAAATTTAATTTGCTCACATCTCAAAAAGTGCACCTTTTTTTGTAATTTTAGGAAACAAATTAAGTTTCCACCAAAATAAACTATAATGGCCAAATGTTATGCTTTTTGTAATTTCAATTTTTTCTGATATATATTTCACTTAATCGTTCATAACTTCTATACCGTTTGAGATATTGTTATAAAATCTGCAGCAAAAATGTTTTTCTTATTAGGTCAAATAATTATTTTGTATATAATAAAAGAATCTTGGACCATAAAACTGTAAAAAGCTTGAAGAAAATTTTTAGTTCCTTCTTTTTTATTTGCTTGCAGTAAGTTTACAAAATTTTAAATGCCTCATAAAAATTCGAAATAAATTAGGATCAAATTTACTCTAATGCTTGGTCTTCACTTCGTCATTTTTTGTTTGACATGAAATTTAAAAAATCACATAAATAACATTTTTTTTTGCAATTTTTGCTATAATCGTGTGAAGAGATCAGTTTTTCATATTTTTCGCCATTGTCAAACAGCAAAAAAATTACAACGTGTTGGCATTTTTCATGTAACTGACAACAACAGACCATTGAAATTGACATAGTGGAAACCAGGCTTAAGAATTTTTTAATCGGTCTTAATACAAAACAAAAAGGTTTAACATTTTTCAATCGGCCGTCTGGGGAGGATGAAGTGACAAATTCACATTTTGTAAATATCTCAAGGTGTGAACAGACCACATAGTACAACAACTTTACGGTTAAAAATCTTAGAGTAATTTTTAAACAATATATGGAACTAATACATATGTTAATCCTTTTTTTAGAATTGATACGATTAAAAATACTAGATATATTTTTAGTCAAAGCTGTACTTAAATTTAATTAATTGGGAATACAATTTGAATTATGGTAACTTATGTTAAAAATTGAATACAAAATAACTAAAAGACTAATAAAAGCTGTATTTTGCTTACATTTTGTTCATGCTATCGCAAGCAACAGGATGTGACAAAAAATAAAAATATTGCACTATGCAATTGTTACATTAAATAATTAATAAAATAAAATTATAATAATAAAAAATTAAAAAAAAATATTCTTAACAACCAGGCTGTGTATCGAACCTAGCCACTTTGATTCTATACGTTGTCACGACAACAACTTATCCGACTGAGCCATGACTATGTTGATATCAATTCAACTCAATAACAAGCGGTTGCTGTTTAAGATGCAAAGATCATATTAAGTGAATAGAAAACGACATCTATTGGGTAGTAGCATACAACGAAAAATAATGCCAATAGCTTTTTTCATAAGTGTTAAATCTAATCGGAACACCCTCTTAACTTAGAACACCCTCTTAACGTGGAGCAGAGCACCAATGCTGCGAATCAGTTCGTTCAAAACAAAACCAACACAAGCAAAAACAAAAACAAAGAAAGCAGCAGACACAACATGCAAGCAGCTAATGATTGATTTTCTTATATAAAAATCTAGATTATTCTTCTAAGCTTTTGCTATTTTGTGACTTTAATATAAAAGTAACAAAATCCAAAATTAGATATTCGTTTAGCGCAGGAATATTATAGGCTGTAGGTATGACCTTAAAAAAATTTGTTAAAACGACTGCATACAAACCGCGCTGCAAGACGTAATTCTACGTAAAAAAAAACCGAGAATGCATTTTTTGAGATATGAACAGTTTATTTTTTTTTTGAAAAAGTAGGCAAGTCTAGCAAAAAAATTCCAAAAGTATTTTATTTTTTATTAATAATCGCTTTTCAATTGCTTTCTAACGATACTTCATTTACAAAAATAGGAAGTACATTAACATTTACAAATGACAGAGGTATGATTTATTGAAAATGACTCCATTTTCAAGATTTTTACTTTGATCAAAAATTGTAAGTGGATTCATGCTCCTATTCTTGTAAGTGGAAAAGGAGCATGAGGTTAATTTTGGGAAAAAAAAAAATTTACTTAGGCTTGGAATGGCCGGCATAAGTTCAGCATAAATAAATTATCAAAATAATTAAACCAAATATAAAAAAAATATAAAACCAAAACAAATTTCGTTTAATTGAAAAACGAAGTTATCATAAAATAAAAATGTATTGAAAGTTAATTTAAAAATATGATCTTATATGTTGTTTCTAAGATAAAGTTGGCATTTCCGATACATTAAAAACCGTAAAACATTTGAATATACGGCAGGAATCTGAGCGGAGCTCGGTCGCCCAGGTACTTATGTATTTATACACACATCATTACTTAATAAAAAGTACCCTAAACAATAAAAAAGTCATATTTGCCTTTACCAAAAAGTACCCTGGAAAATGATCTCATATCATCACTGAACCAAAAGGAGTTGGCGCTCTTTGACGTGATTGGGAATAAAAGTTAAAAAAAGCTTGCTGAAAGTAGTCGGTGAAATATATGTGTGAAATGTTTTGGCGACATGCAACTTCTTTACCCCTCACTTTGGCACCAATCTTGTACTAAAAATCTGGCACTATTTACATTTGTAAATATTTTTTTGGCATTATTAAAGATTAACAGAAACTCAACTTTTCAATTATTTTTTAGGTGGAATATATGTATTACCACCTTCTAAGTCCATTTCCGGAAAAATTTCACGCCACTCTAAAGTGGTTTAGAAGTAATAGGGTTCGCAAGTTGGGATAATGGGCCTGGAAAAGTCTATAAATGTGATAAATTAATAATAATAAATATAATACAGATATAAATAATAAATAGTTATTTATTCTTTGAATAAATTATTATTCAAAGAAATTTGTGAAACCAACAGGGTACGGATACTTTTGTGAGTGTGTGTATATTGCACTGACTGTCAATATATCAAGTCAAATAAAGAAAATTCTAATGAAAAACAAAGCAACTTCTAAGATATAATGCTAATGTTCAACAATTGTTTCGAAATCAATCAAAGTTTCTTTTAAATCAATGATAAAAAATGTGAGGTATTAAAAAAAACTAAAAAAAAGAAACTTTGAGATTAATTTTTACATAATTCCATAGATATATCCAAGCTTTTTTATATTGCAAGTTGAAACCATTTTTATACCCCCACGCGTACTGCGTAAGGGGTATATTAATTTTGTCACGACGTGTGTAGCGCCCATATGGAGGCGTGGTAGATATAGAAAAGTATATATATATATTCTTGATCAGCATCACTACCTTAGTTGATTTAGCCATGTCCGTCCGTCTGTCTGTCTGTCGACACGATTACAGCCTTAATTTTGAAGCTATCGTATTGAAATTTGATATTTAAGCTTTTTTCTAAAAAACTAAAATCAAGTTCGAGAATGGGCTAAATCGGATGAAAACCACGCCTACCTCCCATACAACCCCAATAATGAAAACTCCATAAGGAAGCAAATATATAAGCTACAAAACTTAAATTCAGTATTTGTGTAATCTATATCAAAACTAAGGTCAGTTAGAAAAATGGGTGACATCCACCCACAAACACGCCCACCTCCCATACAACCCCAAAATTGAAAATTATTTAAAGAGGCTTCTGACGAAGCTACAAAAATAAAAGTAGGTATTTATTCATTGTTTATCAAAACTAAGACTTGTTAGAAAAATGGGCGTCATCCACCCACGAACACTCCCACCTCCCATACAACCTCAAAAAAGATAAATTGTTACTGAAAAGCTGGTTTAAGAGACAAAAAAAAATTAAAAAGCAGTTTATTTATTTTTTATTTTATTTATAAGCTTGTAATTTTAATAGAAAAACAAAATATATAAAACATTTAGTTAAAAAAAATACATTTCATGTACAAAATGAACTTAAAAATTCATCAGTCACTTAAAATCGTACAGTATGTTGTAATTTCAAAAAAAAGCCCCACACCCTCATGGACCCAACTCCATGCTTTACAGTCGGGCGTAAATAAGAAACATCCATCTCTGTATTTGGTTTTCTTCATACTGTTTGTTTGACATCTGATGCAAAAACGTTATATTTTGACTCGTCTGTGAATATAACATCATTCTAGAAGTCCTGCGGCTTAGATTGGTACTCTCGAGCGAATTCCAACCGTTTAGATTTATTTCGCTTATTGATGTATGGGTTGTTGCTTGCAATTCTGCCATGGAAATCATTTTTTTAAGTACTCTTCTGATCGTGGAATCACGTCTTTTTGTAAATATATTTTGAGGTCGTTGTTGATTTTTGGAGCCGATATTCGAGGGCTTGCTTTCACTTTTCTAACTATCCACCTTTCGTCGCTGACAGTTAGCTTCTTATCGGACCGAGTTTTGGTTTTATTTGCAATGCGATTGTTTTTCTTATACCTTTTTATTATGAACTGAATGGTGCTGCGACTTCTGTTAAGTATTTCTGAAATTTCTCCGTAACTTTTTCCTTTATTGTAGTGATAAATCACCAATTCACGCTCCTCGATAGATGTTTGCTTCATGATTTATGATGTTTGCACCTGCTGTACGATTTTAAGTGACACTCACTATATATCAAAAACCCATGAAATGCTTAGGGGAAGAGTGGCATGAAAGAGCCAGTTTTAAAAAAAGTTACAAAAAATATAAAAATAATTAATAAAATTATAAAAATTGTATCAAAAGTACTTTTTCATTCATTTTTTTACGTAATGCCATGAAATATTTTCCAAAATCAACACTATTCTTGGACTTGTAGCCATTTATAAAAAAATATGAAATTCGGCTCTTTCATAACACATAGGCATTGAAAGAGCCAACTTCTTATTATAAGACTTAACACGAACAATAACGAATGTTTTATTGAAAATATTTATTGTTGTTATAAAAATTATTGTTTTTACAAAAATAAATAAATAAATTCAAAACTAAAAACAAAAAATAGTTCAAAAACTTAAAAATATTTTCAGCTAAGAAAATTTGATCGCTTTGAAGAAAATCTGTAATAATAACACCTATTCCAAAAACAAAATAAAAGGTTTAAAACATTTAAAAACATTTTTGACAAAAATAATTTAAGCTTATTTTTACGCCACAGTATTTATGAGCCTAACAGCTATAAATTTTACACTGAAACCGCAACCCGGCTCTTTCAAAACATATTGTCCAAAGAAACATAATCTCAAAAATTAGTATGAAATCAAGATTTTTCCGGCAAAATAAATATGTTATGGGTAGGCCTAATATATCCATAAAATTATATTATAATAATACTACTGTTAGTTTTAAGGGTGAAGACGTCAAAAAACAAATAAAATGTTCTGAAAAACTTACTTAATGATGAAGAAATCCTAAATACGATGCACCAACGCCGTTTATTATCGGTGAACTGTCAAATTTTTGTGGGTGCCATTTGGTGAGTATTGCTTCTTAAAAATTATAATTTCAGAAGCATTCGTATGAAAACTACCGCGTAAATCGTGGTGGCTCTTTCAAAACTTGGCTCTTTCATGCCACTCTTCCCCTATAAACATACATAGTATAAAAAAAACATAAAGTGAATCTTTGTATTGTATCCTTATAGTATAGGCAAATAAACTTCAAAACGACATGATCTTTAATTTAGCCTTAAATTTTCACAACAAATTTCGATTCACCTTTTTCTGTAGCTTTACTATTCTGCACACAGTAGAGAGCGAGTAACAATTCTACAGTTTTTATTTGTAGGGGAGAGTCGTCCCCGTTGTCTCAAGTACTAATTGTCACAACGCCGATATCTTTTGATTCAACACGTAATCGAGTTGAATATCAATGCCAACCTTTCGCTATTGCAATATATAGCATCCCAAGAAAGTTCAAGTGCCGTTAGTTTTGTTTTGCAAAAATTAAAAGAGATTTAAGAAACTAAGTTGGATTTGTTGGATTTTTAATATTATATTCTGCAAATACTTATGACTTTTTAGATAAAACTTTATATTTAAATTTACAGAATATTGTTTATTTTTTTTTTTGCAAATGGTACAGGTTGTCACGGCGATTGCGGGGCTTGTTGTCACATATTATTTCATAGTACCTGGGCGACCGAGCTCCGCTCAGATTCCTACCGTATATTCAAATGTTTTACGGTTTTTAATGTATCGAAAATGCCAACTTAATCTTAGAAACAACATATAAGATCATATTTTTCAATAAACTTGAAATGCATTTTTATTTTATGATAACTTCGTTTTTCAACTAAACGAAATTTGTTTTGGTTTTTTTATCCTTTCACAAATTCTAAATTATTTCGATAATTTACTTATGCTAAACTTATGCCGGAAAAATTTACCTTCTGATCCTTTTTCACTTACAAGAATAGAAGTTATTTTTTATGTCGCAATTTTTTCTAAAGTTATGGAGATAGCAATTTTTGATCAAAGTGAAAATCTTGAAAATGGAGTCTTTTTCAATAAATCACACCTCTGTCATTTGTTACCCCTATTTTTGTAAATGAAGTATCGTTAGAAAGAAAATAAAATACTTTTGGAATTTTTTTGCTAGAGTTGCCTACTTTTTCAAAAAAAAAAAGTAAACTGTTCATATCTCAAAAAATGCATTTTCGGTTTTTTTTTTACGTAGAATTACGTCTTACAGCGCGGTTTGAATGCAGTCGTTTTTTACAAATTTGTTAAGGTCATACCTACAGCCTATAATATTCATCGTTCAAACATAATATTTATACTAAAGTATCAGATATATCCTGCGCTAAACGAATATCTAATTTTGGATTTTGTTACTTTTATATTAAAGTCACAAAATAGCAAAAGCTTAGAAGAATAATCCATAGTAGAATAAATAAGGTAAACTCGCTAGAAGAGAGCGTACTGCCGCAAATGTCAAAACGAAGTTGACAACTCATATAAAATCTCAAAGCTATGAGAAAGACGTGAGAAAGCAAGAATTGACAAAATTTAATCGAAGTAAACTTGCTGAAGTTGTCTTGTTTCTTAAATTAAAAATTGTAATAAAAAGTTATTTTTCGTGTTTTTATTGATATTAAAGCAATTCGAAAGTGCTGCAAGTCCAATATCATTGAAAATTAAACAAAGAAAATAACCTGCAAGCCACATATTCGCCACACAGCTGATTTTGACTTTATCGGCAGTATCAAAAAGAGAGCACAATCAGCGCTGCATATACCTTATTCATTCTACTATGGAATAATCTAGATTTTTATATAAGAAAATCAATCATTAGCTGCTTGCATGTTGTGTCTGCTGCTTTCTTTGTTTTTGTTTTTGCTTGTGTTGGTTTTGTTTTGAACGAACTGATTCGCATCATTGGTGCTCTGCTCCACGTTAAGAGGGTGTTCTAAGTTAAGAGGGTGTTCCGATTAACACTTATGAAAAAAACTATTGGCATTATTTTTCGTTGTATGCTACTACCCAATAGATGTCGTTTTCTATTCACATAATATGATCTTTGCATCTAAAACAGCAACCGGTTGTTATTAGGTTGAGCAACAGGCAGCAGAGTCGTGGATCAGTCGGATAAGTTGGTGTAATGATAATGTCAAGAATCAAAGAAGGCTGGTTCGATTCTCGGCATGGTTGATAAGTATATTTTTTTTTAATTTTTTATTATTATAATCTTATTTTATTAATTATTTAATGTAAAAATTTCATAGTGCAATATTTTTATTTTTTGTCACATCCTGTTGCTTGGGATAGCATGAACAAAATGTAAGCAAAATACAGCTTTTATTAGTCTTTTAGTTATTTTGTATTCAATTTAACAAAATTAACGTACAGCTTTGACTTAAAATATGTCTAGTATTTTTAATCGTATCAATTCTAAAAAAAAAGGAGTAACATATGTAGTAGTTCAATGTATTGTTTAAAAATTACTCTAAGATTTTTAACCGTAAAGTTGTTGTACTATGTGGTCTGTTCACACCATAAGATATTTACAAAATGTGAAGTTGTCACTTCATCCTCCCCAGACGGCCGATTAAAAAATGTTAAAACTTTTTATTTTGTTTTAAGACCGACTAAAAAATTCTTAGAGTAAATTTGATCTTAATTTATTTCGAATTTTTATAAGGCGTTTAAAATTTTGTAAGCTTACTGCAAATAAAAAAGAAGGAACTAAAAATTTTGTTCAAGCTTTTTACAGTTTTATGGTCCAAGATTCCTTTATTATATACAAAATGATTATTTGACCTAATAAGAAAAATATTTTTGCTCCAGATTTTATAACAATATCTCAAACGGTATAGAAGTTATGAACGATTAAGTGAAATGTATATCAGAAAAAATTTAAATTACGAAAAGCATAACATTTTGTCATTATATTTTATTTTGGTGGAAACTTAATTTGTTTCTTAAAATTACAAAAAAACGTGCACTTTTTGAGATGTGAGCAAATTAGATTTTTTTTTTTGCAAAACGTAGGAAACTCTAGCATAGGAAACTCTTACAAAATTATTTTCCTTTTTAAAATTTGTTTAAGATTTAGTGTAAATTACTCTATTTGTAAGATTTCTTTTTATATCAAATATTGGTACATCAAAACTGTACTAAAAACGTTTCTAAAAAAAAAATAAATGAAAAATATAACAAATTCACCAAATCACTGTTTGGTGAAGCTTAAAAAATAAAAATAAAAAACTTATTGAGCTCGGCGGGATTCGAACTCACCACCTTGATAATATTGGACAGAAGCTCTATTCTCTGAGCTATCACCGCTATAACAACTTAAGCAAACTTAACATAACATATTCGGCAGAAAAATTAACTTATTTATTAAATGCGTGAAAACTCGGAAAAACAGCTTTTCCCAGAGATGAGACCTAGCTGGATCGATTTTTCAGCCCCCTCTTCATCTTTATTGTAAATTTCATCGAAATCGTTAGTGCCGTTTTCGAGAACGCAATTGCAAATATATATCAGAGACCTGCAACGAGTCACATTTTTGCGATTTATAGTCATTCATGCAAAAACAAGTAGAAGTGAGTACACATCAAACAACAACCACCACTTCTACTTGAAGCACTCTTGCTGAGTCTGAGTTGGTCAAATGAAGCTCATCGAACGTCAAAGTAGTACCAAATATTCTTCAACATCGAACCAGTTGTTATGAATCATACCAAATACTCATAGCTCAAGTAAATGTCCCACAACTCATTGGGACTACTTGCGTAGTTTTCTTTGTCGTAGTTTTTGAACTTACGTTCTGTTCTTGTTGCTGTAAGCACAGTAGAAGGGTTACCACCTAGTTATTTTAAATTTAAGGAAAAATTAGTTTATATTTTTTTTGTTGATTTGGCAAGAATTTTTTTATGGACTTTCGTAGTGCACTTTAAATGATTTGCTAAATATAATATAACACACCTTGCATTAAATGAACTTCTCCACAAAAGTAACACAAACAAATGATTATCAATAAATATAAGGAACACATTGATATACTTCACTTAAAAATATTTAAAATATTAAATTAGTTAAACAGAATTGTTGAGCTTCATTTCGTACTGTTATAAGTAGTGTTAACACTCAATAACTAACAAATAATTATCAAAGAAATTAAATCATAATAAATCAAACAATAATTTTTAAGCTACGCCGAAGATGGCAATCCTGAAACAGCTCGTTCGTTTGAAGTTCTGGTATATATATTTATATTCTCACTCGAACATGTTCACATTCAGTTGCATGCGACTTATCGGTAGAAAGTCATGATCATAGCGGCTGGCAGCGAGTCAGAGTATGAAGCATATTCAAAACATTAAAAATAAGTTGCGAACTGTAAGTATCACAACATTTTTTGTGAGTATGGATGAGTGGCAGTACATGAAATTATGCGTATATACTCGAGTCAACTCTATTTATAACTACTCGCTGCAGGTCTCTGATATATATACAAATATTGCTCGTTTAATAGAATAAGATAAACATTTTAAAAGTATTCTACAAATTATTTGAATTTAAGGAAATATGCCAAGAAATCGCAAACGACTTACAAACCGAGGTCGGACATCTTCAGATATCATTATGCAAGCCGAATACAGCTAGTATCAATGAAGATAACGTGGAGTCATTATGTGTAGTATGTTGTCAAGTGTCAAATCCAATAACAATTGTCGTCAATGTATAAAATGCACGAGTTGTGCACATAATGCATTGAAAATGATAGTTTGATACATTGCTGCTTAAATTGTGCTTCGGAGTGCGGCAGCGATGATGATTAAGAAGTGTGACAACGGAGACTACTCATTGAGACAACTCAACCCACGAGTGGGGTTACTTGTCCCAATACGTTATTCATATCAGGATTAATGAATAAAAGATTGAATTCATGTTTAAAAGTTTTGCAGTGCTATTATTGCTTAATTTGTGGGAGTTACAGCGGGTCATTCAAATTTTGTGACAACTAGTACCACTCTCCCCTACAGAAAAAAATTCCCAAATAATGATTTGGGAATTGAAATTACGTTGTTTTTCTGCATTTGTTGAAATAACATTTCTTTGAGCAATTTTTTAAAATATAGCGAGAAAATACGTAAAATTGATCTTCGTTTTTCTCTGCTTTACGCACAATCAAATCAACATAAAATATTTAGTTGATTTCGCAATCGCAACTAAATTATCTTTTTCTCGTTCATCGACTTGGCTTTAATTTCTGCACAAAGCAGTTGCAGCATTTTGCAGTGAAATCGAAGCAACAATGTGTGCGCTGCACTCAACGATAGCCATCGAAGCTATCAACAATCGACCTGCTTGCATGAAATTTGAAGGAAAATTAATAAATGTTTAACTAAAATATCAATTTTACGGAAAAACTATTGATTTGTCACCACCAGTGTTGCCATATGGTCCGATATATCGCATTTGTTACGATTTTCAGCCTTGGATCCGATGATCCGATACATGGTCGAAATTCTTCAAAATCTTACGATTTCAGGAAAAATAGATCCGAGGACCGGAGGGAAGATAGCAACGCATGCATATTCGAATTCGAAAGTGTGGCTGAAAATTGGCTGACGTTATCTTCACCCATTGGGTGAAGATAGCGTCGGATTTTTTCGAACTCAGCCACGGTTTTAAAATTCACCACTGTGGTGACTCAATACCACCACATATAAACACCAACATCACAACATACAAAACACACACTTAACAAATTATACACTTTCATATTTATCCAAAAAACTATTTTCTAAGAATTAAAATATTGTCAAATATTATAAATCAAAAATTTTCATTTTTAAAAATCATTATTCAAATTGTGTTCGACGAAATAAGTTTATAAAATAAATATTAAAATAAAATTAAAAAAAAAAAATTAAAATCTAAATATAATAAAAAATAAATTTATTTGTGGAAACATACCCACAATTGGCGATCCTGCCAGGAGCTGCAACGGAAAGCCCACATCGACGACAACACACAAAAAATAACAAGAAAGAAGCAAAAGAAATTTAATGCCAATTAAAAAGCAAAAAAAAAATTTTAAGTCTCTTCGATCTCCTCATATAAGCTGGAATATACCAGGAGACAATCAACAAACAACCACGACGACGACAATATTCACATATAACAAGCCACATCAGCAACAAAGCAAGACGAAGACATCACCTTAGCGGCTGCGTTACCAATATCGCTACCAACCCGCTTGCCATTCATCGAGGCGACAATCATTGATACTCCTTCGTCGTCTTACGATACGGATAGCAACAACGCGAGCAACACGTGCTGCGCACATCACGGCGAACATACCTACAACACAATCAAATCCTACAACATCAACTAGAACTAGAACGTGAAGAGCAACAAGATATCCACTGTAACAACCCGTTCCCAACATAGACACAATCTAACAATTGATGGCAATCACGGCAACCAACAACAACAACTCGGTCAACAACTGCCTCTCTCTCTGGACGTAGTCGTCTGATAATTGGATCCACACGTTCTCAAGAAGTGCCACTAAAACCGGTAACAAAAAGGAACCCTATACCTGCCGGCAAGGTAACGCAACAACAACTGCAACAGTAGTAGCAATAACAACAGCAACAACAACAGCATCAGCAACAGTAGCAATAAGAACAGGAGCAATAACAACAACAGCAATAACAACAACAACAACAACAACAACAACAGCAGCAGCAGCAGCAATAACAACAGCAGAAAAAAACAACAACAACAAAAAAAACAACAACAACAACTACTACAACTACAGCAACGAGATCGACACATCATTTAAAAATCATTTTTTTAATTTTATAAAAATTTGTTAATATTTTTTCTTTTTGACATTTTATAAAATTTTTTTTACAGGTTGCTTTATTATTTTTAGCTTTGCACGAGGCACACACTTAGCTTTTAAAACGTATGTTAGACAATAGGGACGTATGAAACCTATTGTCTCACATACGTAGGCACTCCACTGCACTAGGGAAACACATTTTTAGGAACACATTTTTAGGTACACGTTTTAAAAAATATGAGTCTTCAACACACACCACCACCCCATCCAAGACAACCCTCCACCCCCTTACATACTTCTAACCCTCTCTCACACCTCTCTCATTCCGGCGAAAGTGACCATCACCCTCCCAATCCATTTGATGCACCAATGCATCCAGAAATACAAGCGGCATCAGTAAAATTGCCACAATTCTGGACCACTTGTCCCGATGCATGGTTCGCCCATGCAGAAGTGCAATTTCAGGCAAAAGGAATCACAGCTGACAAGACAAAGTACGAGTACCTCGTAACCGCTCTACCTCAAGAGGTAATTATAACAGTGCTAGACTTCATACAAAAACCTCCGTCCTCAAATTTGTATGAAGGCTTGAAAAGAACTTTGATTGACCGACACTCTTTAAGTGAAGCCAAGAGGTTCGACAAAATTTTGTCTGGCACTGAGATGGGTGACCAAAAGCCATCTCAATTTTATAGGTCACTTATACTATTAGCCGGTACTACAGTCAGTAACGACTTAGTTTACAAAATTTGGCTTCGCAAACTCCCCAAAAGCCTTAATATTGCTTTGACCGGATCTGGTCATAGAGAGCTAGAAGAACAATTGAAACTAGCCGACAATTTGTGGGAAGTTATGTCAGAATCCGAAGTCGCTTCAGTTGTCAATAATGCCCAGCGCATGACAAAAATCACCCAAAATTCCGAGCTTGCGATGATAACGCAATCGTTTGCTGAAACAACGTCCAAAATCCTAGAAAGTTTCAACAAACTAGCAATTGAGGTCCAAGAGTTAAAAAACGAACGATACCGTAATCATTCACGTTCGAACTCGAGAGAGAATAATTTCCGAAGATTTTCAAGACGAAGATCCCCTTCAAGAAGTGTGTCACGACAACGATCTACCAACTGGGTATGTAGATACCATTTTAGGTTCGGTAGGGCAGCTAGGCAATGCGAGCAACCATGCTCTTTTGATCAAAACGACACCCAACACAACACAACACAACATAACTCAACAAACTAAGTGACTCCATCATTGCGACGGCTAATGATGGAAGTCAAACAATACTCACACGCCGCCTTTTTATATACGATAACGACAATCACATAAACTTTTTGATAGACAGTGGAGCAGAAGTTTCAGTACTTCCAATAAATAAATTCAAAGCCCACAAGAAAAATTCAGACTTAACACTAACAGCAGCTAACGGTAGTACAATCTCAACTTTCGGCAAGAAATTACTTAACGTAAATTTGAAACTAAGACGCGATTTCCCTTTCACATTCATACTAGCAGACATTACAAGACCCATCATAGGAGCTGATTTCCTTACGAAATATGGACTCTTGATAGACTTAAAACACAAGAAACTCATAGATCCACTTACACAGCTATCAGTAAACGCAATCACAGCATTTACAGAAACATCACTACCCAAACTAATTACACTATACAACAAATATACAAATATACTCAAAAATTACCCATCACTAACAGCTGAACCCGACTACAACAAACCAGTTAAACACAAAACAGTACACCATATCACAACAGAAGGACAATTACCTTTTTCAAGACCAAGACGCCTTGACTCCAACAAATACAAAATCGCCAAACAAGAATTTGACTTCTTAACCAAAGCAGGCATCTGCCGTCCTTCAGACTCCATGTCATCGTCTCCACTACATCTAGTACCAAAAAAAGATGTGAACGACTGGAGACCCTGTGGTGACTATAGAAGACTTAACGCAATTACAGTCCCAGACCGCTACCCTCTACCACACATACACGACCTATCTATTGACTTACACAACAAACACATATTTTCGAAATTAGACCTAGTTAGAGCATACCACCAAATCCCCATGGCCACACAAGACATACATAAAACCGCGATTACTACTCCGTTCGGAATGTTTGAGTTTCTGAGAATGCCATTCGGTTTAAGAAATGCAGCTCAAACATTCCAACGTTTTATAAACGAAGTATTACGAGAACTAGACTTCGTATTTGTTTACCTTGACGACATTCTGGTGGCCAGTGAGACAGAAGAAGAACACCTCAAACATCTTAATTTAGTTTTTGAACGACTAGACAATTACGGACTAAACATTAAACCAAACAAATGTATTTTCGGCGTAGACAGAATAAATTTTTTAAGTTACGACATTTCAAACAAAGGCATACAACCATCTCCCGATAGAGTTCAGTGTATTGTTAACTATCCAAAACCAGAAACAGTTAAACAAATGCAGAAATTCATCGGGATGATTAACTACTACCAAAGATGCATTCCTAAATTAGCACACACACTCACACACATTTATGATATGATAACTTCAGCAACAAAAACGAAGGACAAACACTTAACATGGACAGAAAACACAACAGAAGCATTCGCAACCATAAAAGAAAGTTTTACTAAGGAAGTGCTACTTAATCATTTTAATAGCAAAGCAAAACTTTCTATCGCTGTAGATGCATCTAACACTGCTATAGGTGCAGTTTTACAACAAGAACACAATCAGGAAACAGAACCACTAGCTTTCTTTTCAAAGAAATTATCACCATCAGAGACAAAATACAGTACGTTCGATCGTGAACTTTTAGCAATTTACCTTACAATTAAACACTTTAGACACTATTTAGAGGGACGAACATTTACAATATACACAGATCACAAACCACTTACTTCAGCATTACATTCAAAAACAGAGAGAAGCCCAAGGCAAACACGACATCTAGAATTCATTGCACCGTTTTCCAACGACATCAGACACATTAAAGGTACCGATAACACCGTAGCAGACGCACTTTCAAGAGCTGAGATAGAGGCTTTCACAACCTCTGAGATAAACCTCAGGACTCTACACAAAGAGCAGAATACAGATTCAGAACTACAAGAAATACTTAATAGACACACTTACAAATTCGAACAAATACACATTCCAATACTTAACATAAAAATTTGGTGCGAACAAACAAGTTCAGGAACACGTCCATACATTCCACAAACATTACGCAAACAAGTTTTTGAACAATTACATAACATTTCACATCCAGGTACACGAGCTTCTCGACGTCTCATAACACAAAGATACTTTTGGCCCAAAATGAACACACAAATCAACCTATGGTCACAAGAATGCGTTAGATGTCAACGAGCTAAAATACATAGACACACGAAGACAATTCCACACAAAATAGACATCCCACACGGTCGTTTTGAGCATGTTCATGTCGATTTAGTTGGCCCTTTACCAATATCAAATGGTTACAGATATCTGCTTACCCTAGTTGACCGCAACACACGTTGGCCCGAAGCGTATCCAATTAAAGATACCAACGCCAGTACTATCGTAGATACACTTCAAAAGGAATACATCTCACGTTTTGGAGTTCCTCTGGAAATTACTTCCGATCGAGGACCTCAATTTACGTCCTCAACATTTAGAAACTTCGTTAAGAATCTAGGAAGCAAACACATTACCACTTCTGCTTATCATCCACAAGCTAATGGGATTGTAGAACGATTTCACCGCCAACTAAAGACTTCTCTAATAGCGAGTAACAACCAGACAAATTGGTACACAGAGCTACCACTAGTTCTTCTAGGACTCAGGTCCACGGTCAAAGAAGATATTAAAGCTTCACCAGCTGAAATGGTTTTTGGTCAAACACTCAGACTACCACAACAAATAGTAATACACAGCAGTCAGAACTTTAATTCGTCGGACACCTTATCCAAACTTAAAGAGGCCGTAGAAGATCAAAAGTCAAACATTGCACATCACAGCACCAACTTCCAACAATATATACCTCGAGCTCTCAGTTCTTGTAACTTTGTCTTCGTCCGCAACGACACGATTCGCAAAACACTGCAAGAACCGTACGATGGTCCCTTCGAAGTTATTGAGAGAACACCGAAATACTTCACAATTCGTAAAAATAATACTAACATAACAGTAAACATTGATAGACTTAAGCCCGCCTCCTTAGACACCGAAACAGCACAGACACATTCAACTAAACATAAAAATACAAAAAAAGTACACTTTAACCTATAAGCCAACACGACCAAAATTTTTCAGAAAGGAGGGGGAATAATGTGGTGACTCAATACCACCACATATAAACACCAACATCACAACATACAAAACACACACTTAACAAATTATACACTTTCATATTTATCCAAAAAACTATTTTCTAAGAATTAAAATATTGTCAAATATTATAAATCAAAAATTTTCATTTTTAAAAATCATTATTCAAATTGTGTTCGACGAAATAAGTTTATAAAATAAATATTAAAATAAAATTCAAAAAAAAAAATTAAAATTTAAATATAATAAAAAATAAATTTATTTGTGGAAACATACCCACACCACAATACAACACAGCAATTTCGAACACATTGCTTGCTGAAGCCAATGTTTGCAATTATTTCTTTTAACTTGTGTATAATCGGTATGCAAGCGCTGCTGCACACTCTTAATGCTTAGGTTTTTATTCATTGCATTACAGCACTTAAAATGGAAAAAAAAAATATGCAAAAAAAAAGAAGAACAATTTCACTAAATAATTTTAAAACTTTTTACTCAATAAAATATTTTCCAATATTTTAGTACATAGGTATTGCTTTTGAAAAAAATATTTCAACACTTTTCTAACTCATCTTATAGTAGTTCACCAACGATTTTGAACTCACCACGTTCAATCCAGTGTTAAAGTATTGAAAAACAAACCAAACTCATATCATAGCAGAATAGTTAAAAAAATATTTTAAAGAAATATGTAAGTATTTAAAATTAATTAATTAACGATTCTAACAAATAACCGTGAATTCATTTTTATAAAACAAACATTGATAAAAAATATTGACCACAAATATTTAAAGATGGTACTTTCGTACGAAAAACTTTTTGAAAAGTATATATATGAGTAATAATAGTAAAGTTCCTTTCGCATCAAAATAATCAAGATTATTATTTTGTAATATGCAAAGCAAAAACAAAATTAATAATCCTATAACAATTTGGATTATTTTTGTTATCATTTAAATACACTTTACCTGTAAGGTCAGGCGATATTAGCTGTGTGCAAACGTGTGTAACACTTAGAAATAAGCAAGTACGGTGAAGAAAAATGTAAAAATTCTTGATCACTGTCACCTGATTCGATTTAGTCCTGCCCGTCTGTCTGTACGTCCGTCCGTCTATCTGTCTGTGTCAGTAAATACAGGATAAGAAGGAGTTGAGATAATTGCATGAAACTTGGTATACATGTTCATAAGGAACCAAGGATGTGCTCTATTGAATCTTTTGGAATCGTCCCACAGACACGCCTACCTCCCATACACCCAAAAGTTGAAAATTATAAATAAATGTATGCCAAGTCACAAAAAAGCACACAATTCCAGCAACTAAGACCTAGCAACGTAAGCCTAGTCACAAAAGTCTATCCACACAATTTAAGAAAATATGACTTAATAACAAAAACCTAGCTACAGAACCCAAGCAACGTAACAACTTAACGTAATAACATAACGTAAGCGTAGCCACAAGTGTCTAGCCACAAAAGTCTAGCCACAACACCCTAGCCACAAAAGCCTAGCCACAAAACCCTAGCCGTACAATTCCAGAAAGTAAGACTTATAGCATCTTTCTGTAAAACAAAAGCTTCGTTAAACTCCTCGTTCGTTTGTAAACGATGTCGTTCACAATTTGCTTTCTGTATTTTTACTTTGCGTCATCGTTCTCATTTACCTTTCTTACGTTATTCAAACTCTCCAACCATAAGCAATTGTCAAAAGCAGCATTACCAGATTATAAAAGTTACAAAATTTCTTTACATGCTCTTGTTTTTCTAAAAATGTTAGACATATTTTGGCAAAATATCTCATGCTGGCAATACTATTTGCATCAGCTGTTTTGCTTGTTTTGATTTTTTAACACATATGTTTTTTTTCTGTAAACTTGGAAATTGTGTGAAGTATTGTGAAAATTTATGACAATAAAAATGTTTTCCGCGATAGCTTTTTAAAATTTTAATGAAGAATCGGATAGTGATAGTGAAAGCGAGGAGCAAGAAGCAGCACCAGTCAAACGGAGGAAAATACGCGACCATACCAACGTTGCACCAGGACTCCAAACTGCTCGCTTGTGGTTTTTTTTGTGCTAAAAATAAATTAATTTATTCTACATTTTTGTATTTGTCAATAAAATTATAATTACGATTTCTTTACAGCAACTTCCATGTCAACAAATTTCTAAACGATAAGAAAATTTTCATCGTCTATATTTGACGTTTCGTTTCAGTTTGTTTTGCTACATAAAGCCAAATTTACACTGCTGTTACGTTATCGTTCATTTCTGAATCAGCTGTTCTCGTTTGACAACGGAATTATTTTTACATCAAGCGAAAACAGCTGACATTCGGCTTTTGACCGAAGCCTTCGTGAAATGCACGTTACGTTCGTTTTACAGAAAGATGCTATTAAAAACATAAGCCTAGCTACAGAACCCTAGCAGCGTAAGCCTAGCCACAAGTGTCTAGCCACAAGTGTCTAGCCACAACTGTCTAGCCACAAGTGTCTAGCCACAAAAGCCAGGCCAGAAAAGACTACCTGCACAATTCCAGAAACTAAGTCTTAGGAACGTAAGCCTACCCACAAAAACCTACCAACGCAAGCCCATGACAACAAAAAAATGTTGCTCAATTCAATTTTTACATTAATTAAATAATCAATAATAAGTATAAGATAATAATATAAAAATAAAAAAACAAAAACGGTTTTGCTGAGAATCGAACCAGGGCCACTCCATTCATCAAATTAAATCAAATCGATAAAATCAACTGCTTAACCAACTGAACCACGGAATAGAAATTTTTTGCTTGTGCTAATTGTGTACTTAAATATAAAAATGACTGCATTGACAAGCAGACGCATAATATTTAGTTTCGCATTTGAGCACTTTCGTTTATGGTCAAAACTGATTCGTAGATTGGCCGTAGATTGGCTTCTTAGCTTTTTAATAACTTTAGGGGACGTGACGCCTTCAAAAATTTTCTTATTTTAATATTTTAAAATGCGTAAAGTTGAATGAAAAATAAGATATCATTTTAAAAAACTACAAATATATTTTTCGAAAAAAAATTACGCAAAAACAATTTTTTTATTATTTTAATCACATATATTGCTACTGGAAGTTTTTTAAAAAATCATTAAAAAAATCATTGCGGTCGCGATAAAACAAGAACTACTCCACCGATCGTACTAAAATTTGAATATGTTGTTTTGCAATTGTCGATGCATGGAATGAACTATGGACAGAAAAATCGGTTTTATAGTTTTTGAGTTTTTGGCCGATTTTGTCCAAAAAACTTTTCGATGTCCCAGTGAGTCGAAAACACGCCCGCCATGGTTTTTTGATGTTTTTTTTTAAATAATTACAGTAGCCATATATGTACCTATGTAAATAAAAAAAATTTGTTTATGTAAATTTTTTATTAAAAAATATATATATAATTTTTCAAAATGATATTTTATTTTTTATTCATTTTAAAACATTAATAGAAACTGTTTTGAAGGCGTCACGTCCCCTTAAAATTCTGAGTATGCAAAGACCGTCTAGAATAATTTCTGTGTCGAGAAGGAATAACCGCTAAAGTCGTGTTAGGACAAAGTGAGGTTATTACTTTCATTGCGTTTTTTCGCAACGAAATACACTAGTACGCAAATTTTTATGGTTGTACCTATAAAATTAAATGTTTGAGAACATCAAATCTAAACAGCAAAAGTCAGGGTGCCCTGATATTAGGTAGCAATTTTAATTTTAAAAATGTTCTCCTGAAATTTTGAAAATGAGTTTAGCTGTTATTCCTTGTCGACACAGATTTATTGTTCGATTAGTGAAAATCAGATTTCATTCAAATCAGCACAGTGGTTCCGGAGATCCTAAACAACAAAATGAAAAAAGCGAATCTTTGAGTTTAATTTTTAAAACGGTATCAAGGAGTACGCTAATGCAGTTTGTTTAGTTTTTGCTTGCTTACAATTTCGTTTTATATTTTTTGGTAAAAAATAAAAAGTCCATTTTAGCCATTTTGAGGCTTCTTCGGTGAGTTTTTATCGTGTTAGTTTGCTCTGAGCTTTTGTTTTCCTAGCCAATAGCTTCAACTTTGCTCAAAACATGACAACAAAATTACAAATAGCTTACGAGATATAGCCGTGAGAAAAAAAGCATTTTTTTTTAAATCAAGTTTCTAATGATATCTTTCAGCCAAACTAGCAAATTCTAGATAGGGTTTTTCTATTTACATCCCCAACTTTGAGGAATAACATTCAAAGAGTTGTTTGAGTTTTACTTGTTGCACCTTTTTTTTAATTAACTTTAACAATTATAAATACTTAATTATAGTTGATACATAGTGGGAAAATCTTTGTTTACATCCCGTTGTATAATTCTTAGTCCGACATTTTTCAATAGTAGTCCTTACACTAGTTCTTCGAAACAGAAACCTTTTTTTAAGACAAGCTCAGGCAACCAAAATGTCCACAAATTTAATTCAACGGAAACCTCCTACACATATCAGCATATGGCAAGAATTTAGCCAGAATATGCCAATTTTAAACTTAGTCTCTATTCAGTAACATTGAAATATGAAGGAAGCTATTGCTAATAGCATTAAGCGTCATGATATTCTTTGACAACTCAATTCAATTGTAAATAAATCGATTTGTTTCGTGAGTAGCTATCAGCTGGTCCTATACTACAACAGTTTATCAAATTTCAATAATGCCTTTATCTAAAAGGGTTTCAGCAGTATGCAATTCTTATTCAACTTACATGTTCATAAAAATTTGTCACCCCAGAAATTAATTGCCCTTGAAACATAACAACACGCAAAGTTTTAAGCCCTGAAATAAAAACATCAAACACCGCACAAAGAAGACATATGGTCAGTTAAGGCACATTTGGTTCGACTCAATGTGTGCGAATTTCCCCAAAAATCGGCCGAAACAGTGTCACCCGTGGAAAAATGGGCATCGCACATAAGTATCACAGCATTCACGCATACATACATACATACCATTCAAGCACCCCTTTTGAAATGAAATGACTCTGCTGCTGTTTGACAAGTCTAATTATTAGTCTATCCGTATCCTGCGTACTAGCAGTGTTCGAGAAGGACACACTTAATTAACTATGACAATCAATTTCGAATGCAGCTTATGTTCAATTCAACACGAAAAGAAAAAAGCATTCAGAAAACAGAGAAAAATGCACAAAGTGGATAATAATTCACGTACTCTTCAGAGAGGCGTGTCGGCTGGTAAGCGCTAGAAAGCAGAATGCTGAAATACCTACGCCTTCTTTTGGGACAAATTCAAATATTTGCAGAATTTAAGAGTTATAAATTTAGAAGAATTAGTGCCCAGAGAATTAATCTTACCTGTTTTGTTACGGAGTCAATGAGACGCACAAAAATGTCTTGTTCCTGACGTGCACCTTAAATAAAAAATAAAAGTTATTTGATTGAAATAATCGTGTGTCTCTTTGCAAATATATGTGTTCTAGAGTATTTTTTTGCAACTCCCATTAATTAAAGGGATTTTTTTACTTACCATTTGCATATAGCAACTGCAATCTGTATTGTATGCCATTATTTGTCTTCGTCGAATCAGATTCCGAGTCCTTTTCAATAAAACCAATAAAAGCTGTGCGCTCGATTTCTATGGGTTGACCAGCACGATCATAGAGTGCAATAACAAAGTGGAAAAAATTCGATTTTCGAAGATTGCTAGGCGGTTGTTTCTCAAAATGTGCACGTCCAATACCCAAGCTGTAAAAAAAATAAAATAAATAAGAAAACTTCAATGAATTATCTGAAACTTTGAATGCAGGATGCGAGGAAAATTTTGTAAATTTTTTGAAAAATTAGATCATACAGTCACCCTATCGTTTTGTTTTTGATTTCGATACGTTTTTGAAGGAGGAACACTCTATCAAAACGTGAATTATAAATACAGATTAGTTCAACCAAATACTTTTATTGTAATAACAACTCTTTCTAACCTAATTAACAGATTTTTACGATCAACATGTCATAAATCAGATTGAAGTCGTGGAAAAAGCTGTTTGATGTGATAAAGCTTTTTGAAATTAAAAAATTTGACTATCCAAGTCAATAGCGTAGTCGAATTTAAAATATTTTAAGTATGAAAATTTTTTTGGGTCCAAAAATATTTCATTAGTTTTATGAACAAAATTAAGTCAAACTTTAGTTTTTTTGCCACAATTTTTGTCTTTTCAATAAATTTCATTAAGAATGGTTCCAAATTTTTTGTTTAATTCAAACGGCATTGCAATCCTCGGCATTGCAAAAAATACATAACAAAACAAATCTTTTAAACATCCGTACTTACCAAAATTATGAAATTTTTATTAGTTTTATGTATTAAGAATAGTACTATTCTTTGGAGCCCGTTTTGTAACAAATATAGTATTGTTTGACGTCAACATTTTGGAAAGACTTTAACTTAAGTAAAAAAGTTAAGATCAAATTTCTGAAATTATCAAAGGTATTTGCTTACTTTTTTCTTGTTCCATAGTGATGACCACGTAAGTATCAAATAGCATGTACTTAAAAACTCAAACCTACAGTGTTGCTTTTGGCTTCGCTGCTTATTTTGATAACTATATTATTTGGCTGAAAACTAAGTTAAATAACATTACTTATGATTTCGTTGAACAGCCCCGTCATTAAGTCATTTTTCTTTCAACTAATAATATCTAAATACTTTTGGAATTGTGTCACAATTATCTTGCTAACTAAATACAACATACAAGAATATCCTTTTTAATGTTAACAGCACTCAACGAATAAACGAAACAAAAACATTGTTTATTATCTCGAGGAGCAAAACACATGATAATTAAAAACACATGAGAAGGTCCACCCAAACGAAATTGGACTGTGTATAGGTTGATATACCGAAGTTCGGGGAATACGCGCATATGTTAAATGTCAACACTCGTGTTTCTTGATAGTTAACTATGCAAAGATAAATAGACGAGTGACCCTCATTGCAGCGGAGAGTATGCAGAGCGAGAAAGGAGAACGGTTAATGTGTTTGAAAACGCCTTTAAAATATTCTTCATATTCAAGTCTATTAAGGACAGCATGAACTGACCGGTTCGGTTCGGTTGTTCGTATTGAAGTCAAAGTGCACTTCGTTGGCTTGTGTTGGTTTCACAGAAATAATGTCTGAATGCATGGCGAACAATTTAATTTAGAAAATGCTGATTTTATCTGATTTAATTATTTATTCATATGATATGTAATCGACTTGTTCTTGCTGGTTTTGTTAGTTTTTATGGTCTAAGTGTATGTATGTATGCACTATAAAGGAGCAATTATATATCCATTTTAAAAATTAATACTAGCACAATAGTCGCATTGTTTGCATGGAGAAAGGACAACACAAGATAATGGTGAACAATTTAATGTTCGCTGAATATTTTTTAAAGAAATTATAAAGTTAAGTTTCAGCTTATTTTTCTATAACATTATTATTGTGTTTTTAACAGCTAAATTACTATTTTAGTTGTTGCCATTTTTGGAAAATACAATAATTGTAATATAATTTTAATAAATTAAAGAATAATAAGCAGAAAACGTTATACTAGAATGAAAAAAAGTTTTATTTGTTTGCTCTAGGTATCCCATAAATTCGATTTAAAATTAAAAATAAAAGTTGCAAAATATATACTTGAACATGAAATCTGATGCCAACGACACCAAAGAAGTATTCTTTCAGACCTATCCAACGATATGCTTTGCTGCACTCTATGATCGAACTAAAAATACGAATGTTATTACTAAAAGAACATTTTGACAGTTTTTCGAGGCACAAAAAAAATATATTTGTATAGTGCTGAAACACTTCCGATGTAAGCTATCATTCTAGGGTGTCTTTTTATATTAATTTTTTCTCCAATATAACGGAATCCACTCTAATGTCCATCCTCTAGAAAAACACACAACTTTTCTAGCATTTTTTAAAATTCATAAAAATATAAATGACATTTGATGATAACTTTTTTTTAATTAAAATAAAATTAAATTCCGGTTTCACAGTGCAGAAATAATACTATTTTTATCACTTAAGCTTTATGAATAATACTATGCGCCAAAATCAGAAAGAAAATTTGGCAGACTTCATAAACGCAAGTTGCAATGCAACACTGCAAAGTCAAGAGTTCATTAACATCACTGTTTTAGTGATGGACACAAAAGAGATTTGAGGTGAGTTTATTGTATTTATTACAATACTCATTTATTGAAATGAAGTGGTGCAATGTCCCACTTCAAATGAGGTGTGTCTCTTATAAAAAGAGTTTATTAGATGTAAAAGTGTTGGTGAGGTTTTTAAAGAGGTTATGAGGAAAACGAGAATGATTACAAATACTACTTAACTGAGTTTGGTTTCTTACAAACAAAAATTGAATTTTCTAATAAGTCGTTGTTCATTGTAATTAACGTATTATAATTTAAAACAAAAAATTATATTAAAATATCAATAGAAATTCAACGAAAAAATCAATTAAAAAGTAATTTGAAAAATATAACAAATTATAATAATAACGTCACATATTATAGTTTAAAATCAATAGTTTTGAAACTTTGTTTCCAGTCAGTCTATTCCTTCTTTCTACAATTACTTGTCAGCGAATAACAACAACAAAACTCACGGAAATATTATTTTCAATTAACTTTTAAACTAAATGGAATTTGTAAAAACTTCCTAAGAAAACAACCTTCGTTAGGAAGCGTAGAACAGTACAGAAAAAGAAATTTTAAGATCGGTCAATCCGTTCGAGAGTTTAAGGTCTCTAAACAGCTTCAAACAACCTGTTCCATGGGAGCTTCGCTCGCTTCGCTCGCTCGCTCCAATTATGTTCAAAAGTAGTTCTGAAGTGCCGCTTGTACATCTTCTTTACATTTATTTTGAACTTAAAGCTGCTTAATGGTTCGATTGAAACTTAATTTTGCATCTTAACGCTGCTTATTGGTATCTACGACAGAACTAGCTGTATACATGAAAAATCTTTGTTTCGATATAAAGCTACATGGGAGAATGGGCAAGGCGTCGGACTACAAATCGGCGAGACAAGGGATCGAACCCTGGTAAAGGCAAAATTTCAAAAAAGTTTTTTCACTGCGAATCGGATGGTAAAAGTTGAGAGCAAACGCGATAATGGGAAGAAAAGAAGAACAAAATAAACTAGGTCATAGCAATCGGTTTGCAAATGCATAAGCTGGCCACAAAAATAGGTACGTTGAGGATACAAATTAGTTGGGTCGCTCGCTTTGAAAAATTTTTTCTTAAAACTACAAAAGAAAAGATATTAGGGATAATCACACTGCCTTGGGTTGTTGGGTAGATTGACAAATGCCATACATTTTGTTTTTGTAAAAGTGCCATTCTACCCAAGTACCCATCTAATAATCTACTCTAGTTGACCCCCTGACTTGTTTGGGTAGATTGATTGAGTACTATTTCCATGGGTTACCACCTTTTCCAAAAGTAGGCAATAAATGAATTGACAAAAAACTAAAACAAAGTATAAGTGAATAAAATAGACAAATGTGTTAAAATGAATTCTTTAAAAATTTTTGAGATACAAATTATTAAATCGCAAATACCGCAAAGTTCACGTTAAAAATTACTCCTATATAAAATAACTTTTTTACGCCCGTACAATGGCCTAAATTTTGCGCTCATAAAATGACAGTACCTGGGCGACCGAGCTCCGCTCAGATTCCTGCCGTATATTCAAATGTTTTACGGTTTTTAATGTATCGGAAATGCCAACTTTATCTTAGAAACAACATATAAGATCATATTTTTAAATTAACTTTCAATACATTTTTATTTTATGATAACTTCGTTTTTCAATTAAACGAAATTTGTTTTGGTTTTATATTTTTTTTATATTTGGTTTAATTATTTTGATAATTTATTTATGCTGAACTTATGCCGGCCATTCCAAGCCTAAGTAAATTTTTTTTTTTCCCAAAATTAACCTCATGCTCCTTTTCCACTTACAAGAATAGGAGCATGAATCCACTTACAATTTTTGATCAAAGTAAAAATCTTGAAAATGGAGTCATTTTCAATAAATCATACCTCTGTCATTTGTAAATGTTAATGTACTTCCTATTTTTGTAAATGAAGTATCGTTAGAAAGCAATTGAAAAGCGATTATTAATAAAAAATAAAATACTTTTGGAATTTTTTTGCTAGACTTGCCTACTTTTTCAAAAAAAAAATAAACTGTTCATATCTCAAAAAATGCATTCTCGGTTTTTTTTTACGTAGAATTACGTCTTGCAGCGCGGTTTGTATGCAGTCGTTTTAACAAATTTTTTTAAGGTCATACCTACAGCCTATAATATTCCTGCGCTAAACGAATATCTAATTTTGGATTTTGTTACTTTTATATTAAAGTCACAAAATAGCAAAAGCTTAGAAGAATAATCTAGATTTTTATATAAGAAAATCAATCATTAGCTGCTTGCATGTTGTGTCTGCTGCTTTCTTTGTTTTTGTTTTTGCTTGTGTTGGTTTTGTTTTGAACGAACTGATTCGCAGCATTGGTGCTCTGCTCCACGTTAAGAGGGTGTTCTAAGTTAAGAGGGTGTTCCGATTAGATTTAACACTTATGAAAAAAGCTATTGGCATTATTTTTCGTTGTATGCTACTACCCAATAGATGTCGTTTTCTATTCACTTAATATGATCTTTGCATCTTAAACAGCAACCGCTTGTTATTGAGTTGAATTGATATCAACATAGTCATGGCTCAGTCGGATAAGTTGTTGTCGTGACAACGTATAGAATCAAAGTGGCTAGGTTCGATACACAGCCTGGTTGTTAAGAATATTTTTTTTTAATTTTTTATTATTATAATTTTATTTTATTAATTATTTAATGTAACAATTGCATAGTGCAATATTTTTATTTTTTGTCACATCCTGTTGCTTGCGATAGCATGAACAAAATGTAAGCAAAATACAGCTTTTATTAGTCTTTTAGTTATTTTGTATTCAATTTTTAACATAAGTTACCATAATTCAAATTGTATTCCCAATTAATTAAATTTAAGTACAGCTTTGACTAAAAATATATCTAGTATTTTTAATCGTATCAATTCTAAAAAAAGGATTAACATATGTATTAGTTCCATATATTGTTTAAAAATTACTCTAAGATTTTTAACCGTAAAGTTGTTGTACTATGTGGTCTGTTCACACCTTGAGATATTTACAAAATGTGAATTTGTCACTTCATCCTCCCCAGACGGCCGATTGAAAAATGTTAAACCTTTTTGTTTTGTATTAAGACCGATTAAAAAATTCTTAAGCCTGGTTTCCACTATGTCAATTTCAATGGTCTGTTGTTGTCAGTTACATGAAAAATGCCAACACGTTGTAATTTTTTTGCTGTTTGACAATGGCGAAAAATATGAAAAACTGATCTCTTCACACGTTTATAGCAAAAATTGCAAAAAAAAATGTTATTTATGTGATTTTTTAAATTTCATGTCAAACAAAAAATGACGAAGTGAAGACCAAGCATTAGAGTAAATTTGATCCTAATTTATTTCGAATTTTTATGAGGCATTTAAAATTTTGTAAACTTACTGCAAGCAAATAAAAAAGAAGGAACTAAAAATTTTCTTCAAGCTTTTTACAGTTTTATGGTCCAAGATTCTTTTATTATATACAAAATAATTATTTGACCTAATAAGAAAAACATTTTTGCTGCAGATTTTATAACAATATCTCAAACGGTATAGAAGTTATGAACGATTAAGTGAAATATATATCAGAAAAAATTGAAATTACAAAAAGCATAACATTTGGCCATTATAGTTTATTTTGGTGGAAACTTAATTTGTTTCCTAAAATTACAAAAAAAGGTGCACTTTTTGAGATGTGAGCAAATTAAATTTTTTTTTTTTCAAAACGTAGGAAACTCTAGCATAGGAAACTCTTACAAAAATATTTTCCTTTTTAAAATTTGTTTAAGATTTGGTGTAAATTACTCTATTTGTAAGATTTCTTTTTATATCAAAAATTGGTGCATCAAAACTGTACTAAAAACGTTTCTATAAAAAAATAAATGAAAAATATAAGAAATTCACTAAAGCACTGTTTGGTGAAGCATAAAAATAAAAACAAAAAAATGAATGTGCACTGTGGGATTCGAACTCACAACCTCGATATCTTGGGCCAGAAGCTCTATTCTCTGAGCTATCACTTCTGTATGAAATTTAGAAAACTTAACATATCATATTCGGCAGGAAAATTAATGTATTTATTAAATGCGTGAAAACTCGGAAAAACAGCTTTTCCCAGAGATGAGACCTAGCTGGATCGATTTTTCAGCCCCCTCTTCATCTATATTGCAAATTTCATCGAAATCGTTAGTGCCGTTTTCGAGAACGCAATTGCAAATATATATACAAATATTGCTCGTTTAATAGAATAAGATAAATAATATGGTGATAACTCTTTTCTAGCTTTTACTCATCTCTCAACAGCTGTTGTTCTACAAAGTACTTAATTGCAGTTAAGGGTGCTCGCAGCAATCAAAAGCTCTCAATATACCCGTACCAAACTACCCAAGTCAGTGTGAATACCAAATATGGGCCAAAGTCACGTGTGAGGTCATTAAAACAAATACATATGTTTTGTGTAAATATCTCAAACGGTACAAAAGTTATGAACGATAAAGTGAAATGTATGGCATAAAAAGAGATTGCGAATAAACGTGTAATTTGGCCATCGTAATTCTATGTTGGTGAAAAGTTTATTTTGTTTTTAAAATTAAAAATAAAAAACACTCTTTGAGATATAACCAAATTAAAGTTTTTTTTCAAAAACTTGGCAACTCTAGCATGAAAATTTCAAATATATTAAATTTTTTCTTTATCACTTTTCTATAGCTTTCTAATGTTACTTCATTTACGAAAATAAGGTAACAAATGACGGAGATATGATTTATCGGAAATGACTGATTTTCAAATGATTTTTAAGATTATTTCTTTAATAAAAAATTGGTACCTCCATAATTTTTGAAAAAATTGCTATAAAAAAACAAATAACTTATATTCTTATAAGTAGAATAGGAACCTATAGACAAAATTTTAAGTAAACAAGTCTAAGAGCATGTGATACATTTTAAGAAAAAAACTTGCATTCGGCTTGAAATGGCCGTATATTTTTTGCTGCAATGAATATGATAATTTAAAACAAAAACACTTACATATAACAATTTCATTAGTTAACGTTTTCACAAGTTGACAGTTTTTTTCAACTAAATCTAAAAATATAATTCTTTAATTTATTTTATTTTTGAACTGCTCTAAGCTTCAGAAATATGTTATTTTAGTGAATTAAGTGAACACTCAAACCTTAATTGTTAAAAAACACTTAAAGGCATTAAAAATCCAATTGGATTATTTCGATTTTTTCACACAATTAAAATAAAAACAACGAATGTTCGTTTGTTATCAATTATTCAAAATGAGCGTTTGAATTAATAATTCAGAAACTTTCTTCACGACCGGCACTTAATTATCTAAATGTTTCTTCCTCACAGATTTCCTTACTTTTCTTTCTTATTTCTTATTGTTTTCATTTCTCCATGATAACGCAAAAACGAAAACATGTAGAACAACAACAACGCAAACCGAACCGATGGCGCATGCACAACAAAAAAAATCACTTGACGATGCTGATGCTGAAAGTTTTTTCAGAACGGACGATCTATTCAAACGTTAATAATTAATGAACGGTTCAAAAGAACTAGAAAATACGAAGCAGACAAATTCTCAGTGATAAAAAAAAATCCGTTTCTCTTTCCATTGCAAACGAAATCAATCTGCTTTTAAATACACAGAGGGAAAAACCTATGGACTCAATACATAAATTTATGTACTCATGGTATAGTTGTCTGCACACAAAAATTTTACATTTTTCATGTATTGAGTACATGTTGAAATCTTTATTGACTACATAATGCTTTTAAACGTTTCTGTACTCAATAAAGAATTTTATGTACTTAACACATAAATATGTGTCTTGAATTCATGGATGTATGTGGTGAGTACATTAACACGGTACTCATCGCAAACTGTTACAAACAATTTTGTGTAATGAGTAAAGTTCTTATGTACGTATTACATAGATTATTGACTCATTATATAAAGTCATGTAGAACATTTGCGATGAGTACAGTATGTTAGAACAATTTGCATGTAGTCAGTACATACATACCTTACTCATTACATATTTGGAGTACAAATTTTATGTAATATTTTAGTGCATACATTTATATAATGAGTACATACATAATTTACTCATTACATATGTTAAATACATAATTTTATGTAATGAGTACATGCATCATGTATTCATTATATATATTTTGTTCATAATTTCATGTATTGAATATATACACAGTTCATGTCTGTGAATAAAGCACCCTCTCAACAAATACAATGAATTACTTAATAAAGAAATGGCTAGATTTCACAAAATAATTGCGAATTACTTATAGAAACCCAGCCATTTACTTCTTATCCATTCATTGCTTCTATTCTAGAGTACAAAAATCATTTAAGAAATTTATTACCACATATCTTAAATGCCTTGCTGATGACAACAAAATAACACTCTGTTTCTCCTAAAATACTGCAAGTTTCTTTAGCAGCAAAACAGCAGCGCTGAGCTAAAATTTTTGAAACTACAAATGTCTGTCAAACAACAACAAATGTTGTTTATGAAAGAAAATAACTCTAAAATAAGAAGTAAAACTGCAAATTTATTTTATTTAACAGGGTTCACCTACATATGCAAATATAAACGGATTTCATGTTTTGTGTTTTATTTTCTAATGTCTTTAAAATTTGATTTAAAGTTTGCCGCATAGCTTTTGTTGTTGGTGGAAAAGTGCTTTTATTTTGGCATCGCATTTTAAATAGGAACCAAGAAACACCAGCACCTACAAAATAAAAAGGTTCGTTTCAGAATTCTATTTTTGTTTTACTGCCTTCTGAATGTTACATAAATATTATTCTCTTTGCTGTTTGTATCGAAAAAAACGACTTGTAAGGTATCTTAATTTCCTTCCAATCATTTATTTGCCAGTATTCTGGGTTCACAAAGACATTACCAACGTGATTTTTAAAATAATATAATAAAATAATAATAATAATAAAAAATTTTTTCTGATCGGTCACCACCTCTCTGCAGACAATGGCAAACCTCAGAGAGTAAATAATGCCATGTGAAGCTTCTTAAGAACATCAACTTTAGCCGTTCGGAGTCGGCAATAAGCATGTAGGTCCAGTTCTCGGTCAATTGTGTGCAATACTTTAATAACACACAACATAATTGATCATAAGAAGCTCAGTCAAAGTCCTTTCAAGGGCTGAAATGGCCAATTTGATTTTTTTTTGTATTTAGTTATTTTAAAATAAAAAAAAGTATATTCAATTCATATCTTATATAGATACATCTTTAATATTAAAATTATGTGAATACATTAATTAGTTTTGACACGCGCCCATCTCTATCTGAAATCCTTGGTTCAGAGCTTAAAAAAAAAATGTAGAACTTTGTTGAACAAACATGTAGTAAATTGTATTGGGCTTTATTTGGTAGACATAATTTCATTATAAAATTCAAGTAAGTAGTATACAAGATATATTTAAATGTATGCGACTTTATTGGCAAAATTGAGAAAAACTTTAACAAATCAAAAATACATTTTTTTTTAAGTTTTTTTTTTTGTTATATTTATACTTTTTTATTATCTTAAGTGATCAATTATTAAGTTGTTGTTATTATGTATGTCTCTAATTTTAACATTTTTACTTACTTTCTCTTCCCTTACTGTCTATATCTAGCTAAATCTTTGCTTTCAACTCTTTTTCTAAGCCTGTATCTTTCTTTTCTGTTTTTATTCTTAGTTTATTGCCATAGCTATCTTACGTTTTCAGTTGGTTCGTTGTATGTTTGTTGTTATGAATTGTGATAATTTTTCTAATGGTGCTGTGAATTGTTATAAGGCTTTAATTAATGTTCTGTGCAAGCAGCATAGCGGGCTAAATGTAGTGCATTTTAATGCGAGGAGCTTAAACGGTTTGAAACTTGACCTTGCCAGATATGTTTTTGAAAACTCACCTGTTGATGTTGTCTGTGTCACAGAAACCTGGTTCAAGAGTGAAATTCCTGATGCTCATTATAACTTCGATGGTTTTCACCTTTTTCGCAGTGATAGGTGTGGTAGAAGAGGTGGTGGCGTAGCTATATATTGTAAGTCGAATCTCAATGTTAAGTTTGTCAATAAATGTAATGATGTGTGTGAGTTTCTTGGTGTTGAAATTTTTGATAATAATTCAAAAATTTTAGTCTCGTGTGTTTATAACCCTCTTCGTTGCCTAAGTCTTGAACATTTTTTTACTGATCTAAATGGTAAAATTTTTGATTATGATTTTTATTATGTCTGTGGCGATTTCAATGTTAACCTGTTGAAAAATGATTCTGTAACTGATAACTTCTATTATCTGTCTTCAATGTGTGGTTTGAAAATAGCTAACAATTATATTCCCACTCGCTATATGCATGGCTGTGAGCCTAGCTTGCTCGATATCTGTCTTGTTTCTGATATGTCTCTTCTCCTCAAATTTGATCAAATTAGTTTCCTGTCCGTTCATGACTTGGTTTTTTGCTCACTTAATATTAATTTTGGCAGGAACTCCCCTGGTTGTTTTTCTTGGATAAACTTACTGTTTTATTTGTTCGACATGTTCCGTTACGTTCAGTTCAGATTTCAAATAATTGTTGTCCTTGGTTTACGAATCGTGTTTTAGTGGCTATTAGGTTAAGAAACAAACTCCACTCGAAATGGAAAAGAAATCCATCGAATGCTAACTGGGATGACTTTAGAAGAGCTCGTAATGCTGCTACTGTCATGATCAGACAAGCAAAAATTAATTTCTTTAACGCAAAACTAAATCCTAACTTAAATTCTGAACAGTTATGGCAAAATATTAAAAGATACAGAGTTTTTAGTAAGAATAACAGTGAGTGTACTTTAGATCCTAATGAACTAAATAATTTTTACTTAGATTGTGTTAACTCTAGCTCTCAATTCAGTGTCCATAGTGCTGTGTTGCCAACATTAGCTACTAACGCAACATCTCCCTCTTTCGAATTTAGCTCAGTAAGTGAAGATTATGTTGGTAAATGCATAATGAGGATAAGTTCAAATGCGGTTGGATTTGATAAAATGCCGACTAAATTTATTAAATTAGTATTGCCTTATATTTTGTCTCCCTTAACACATATAATAAACCACTGTTTAACTAGCTCCAGGTTTCCTGCCTTATGGAAAGCTGCCACGGTCATGCCTATTGCAAAATTCGCTTCGCTTTTAAACATGCTCTTTAAATCATTAATTCTATTAATTCTCATCTGTTTATCTATTCTCATTACTTTTTCAATTCTACCTTGTCAATGTTTCGAAATCTTAACTCTTTATTCTTTTGTTTTTTAAATTGAACTTAGTTTTTTTAAGTAATTCATAATCATTTTTAGAAATATCTAATATATTACTTTTGTATTTATTACTTTTTTTATCATTTTGTCAAAATTTCTCATATTAAAAATTGTTAGTTTTAAGTTAAGTAATTTAATTTATTTACTTATCTAAATCCATGTTTATTTCAATGTTGTACTAAAAAAGACTTTGTCTTATTGTACGCCAAAACCTTTTATAATAATAATAATAATAATATAACTTACTTCAAAATTTTAGTTAAATAAGTTAACTTTTCGGCAGACCCGGGTTCGAATCACCAACTCTTGTGTGAAATCTTTTTATGCAATAATCCGTAATAATATGCTCTTTACTGCTCAAGAATTTATGCTGTAAAAAAAGTTATAAAACCATTATCAATTGCTTTCAAATAACACACTACAATAACGAGAACAGTCTGCAAACTTCCTTGTTCCAATTATATTCCTTGCTCAATTTTTCACATAAATCACACCGATAAGTTACTGTCTTCGATTTATTAAACTCTTCCGACTGAAAGCAATTCGCAAATTTTCCCACTCTAGGTTGTGCTGTAATTCGTTCATGTTATCCTGAAGGACACACACTCAATATGCAATTCATTGCATTATCACAAAACCGATTTTATTTATAAGGATTTTCTTTATAAAATTTCACAAAACGTTCAATCTGATGTGAACTTTCATTTCAAAGTGGCTAATGGAAGCAAAAGTTAACATTATGTAAAACACACCAAAAAGTTTTTCTTCTTTTTTCGCACTTCCGTTAAAAGCATTTAAATATTTTGTTTTACTTTAATTTAAAATAATTGGCTGCATGCATTTCCCATTAAAGCTTACAAAACGATTCGTTGACGCGGGTTGCATTCGGAATTTTAATATAACAGTCATCTTTATTTCAAAGTGTCAAATCGTTTGTGGCACGTATGCAATTTTGTAATTGTTGCCATTTGTCAATGGTGGATGAAAAATTGTTGATGTGTACTATATAAGACGGGCACAAAAAATGTGCAACAGGAAATGCAAGTGCGTGCGTGTTCAAAGGGTTCTACACAATTTGTTAACAGTTTAACATTTAATATTTATTTTGGGTCTTGTAGGCAATAAGAAATAAAGTTTGCTTCAACTAAAGCTAAATAAATCAATGTCACTTGGCAAAATTCAGTCTCGATAAGTTAACATTATTGCAAGATTTTCTATTGAGGAATTATGTTTTCAGAGAGACCAAGGCATTGTTTTGTCTATCTGAAATATTTAAGTTTGAACATATCCTTTCTCTATCAGAAACCAGTATTTATTTTTTTTCTTGCTGTGTCCATAGTATTCCTGTAACATGTTTATTTCTCAGAACAGAACAGAAATTCGCAACGTCCATAAAGCTTTTAAAATTCTAACCGAAGGGTTGAATACATATTTTTATGTATTTTTGCAGGTATGTATGTCTGTATATAAGCTCTAGTGTGTTTGAGTATATCTCTTTTTATTATGGTCTTGTCTATAAACCCATATTCCCCTGGCCACATCACCAATCTGCGTCCTTCACGATGATAATTTGTGTCGCCATAAACACAGCTTTGTTGTTGGATTTTCTGTTCCTGAGCCATTTATGCGTTCGGTGTTGCAGCTAAAATCGAGATAAGCTCACTTTTGTTAGCCTTTTTTTCACCAATATTGTTTTAGCGTCCATGAGTTTTCATCCAATCGCCATATTGAAGCATAAAAAATTGCTTCGGATAAAACGGATAATAATGGCTTCCGTTAAATGTGTGTGTCCAAAACGTGCACATTTTGTATTTTCGAAAAAAGTTTTCAGAAATTGTGCCAACAAATTAAGCAATAGAGGGGGAAATATTTTGAGGGGGAGCATACCAGCAAGTATAGTGTACTCGTATATAGAACTCTGACACTAGTTGGAATAACTAGTTCTCACAAAGAGAATAAGTAAACAAAGCGCACTAATTTAAATTTGCATTCCAACAAACCATTAACTCTCAAATGCAAACTATATATTTAACCCTTTGACGTCAATAGGCGAAAAATAACCCACATACATTTTTAAGTCGTGTGAGCACATTTTTCGAAATATTTTCATAAAGTTGGGCTCATAGGATAAGAAATTAGTGTGGCTTTTAACTTGTGCCACATTTTTCGAACTTGTTTTAATCAGTGATGCTATAAGAGATTTTTAAAGTGTAGCTTTATAAATGAGTAAAATGTACCTTTTTAGCCAAAAGCGTACTTTTTTGAAAATTATTAGTAAAATGCTAAATAAGCGCCATATCAGCTTAAAATTTAAAACTCATTTTTTTTTAATTAAGTATAACGGCTAGTTTATTTTGAAGATTTGTTGTAATGAGCTTAAATTTAGAGCAAACGCGCTCTGCTACTGCACTTTTATGTGAAAACCAAGCCATGGTCTTAAAAAAATAATGGACTCTTGTAAATATGAAATGGAAAATTACCAAATCCAAAAGTGTACCTTTCGAAAAAAGGCGTACTTTCGTACTGATGGAACTCTAAGTGTACCCCAAAAGGTACAATTGTACCCCTTGTAGCATCACTGGTTTTAATTTTATGAGAAAGAACAAACTTGGCAGTCAAAAAATATTTTTTTGCCATAGGTATAGATTAATCCCAATTTCTCAGACTACAGATATAGGTACCACAAACGATTCTAAAATATAAGCGCATATATTTTTTCATTCAAATTATGTCAAAATCTTTATGAATCAAAAACTGCATGAGAGTAAAAAATAAATTTTCCGGAAGGAAAATAATTTTTATAATTTTATAATATCCCAGGCATTTATTCAATACTTACAGTAAAAAAATTATTTTTATTTCAGATTTCTATAGCAATATGGCATCGCTGATGACAATTCCACAAACAATTTTAGAAAATTCACAGCGGTTTGCTTGTCGTCATAAAAGGGTTAAAGATACAGCCATTACAAAGCCTCTCTTTTACTACCAACGACCCGAAAGCTATAAAATTTAAATTGTTACAGTCGGAAAGCCCTATTGCTTCATTAAAAAAAAAAAATTCAAAAGTTTGGCTGAGCTCCAAAATACATTTTTACAAAGCATCAGTGTGTTTCTTTAAATTTGTACTTCGTTGATTCACCAAAACTACGCAACTGGATTGTTATTATTAAGCACGCTTTAGTTGCGCAGTTTTAATGAATCTACTTTGCACGAATCCACAGAAAAACACACTGATGCTTTTTAAAAATTCATTTTGGAACTCAACAAACGAAACAATATTTTTTGGGAAAGGAAGTATGTCAGGGATTAAACTGCTTTCAGCAGAACAGCAAAAGCAACGAAAATCTTGCAAAGGTAGTGCTACCGACAGTTTTTCAAATCATATGCTGTTCATTTTGCTTTGCATTTTGCTATGAAAGCAAAAGAAGTTATTTCATTTTGCTTTTCTTATTTGTTACAGCTCTACAACAGTAGTAGTTGTTCAGCAGCTTTGCTTTGTTTTGCTTTCATAAGTTGTTTCGTTTCGTTTGGCATTCCTGATTTCTTTTTCGTCGTTTAGAGCAGGGATGATTAATTCAGAACTTAAGTACTGAACACTGAACGGCTAACACTTCTCCCGATCATCTTCGACCACATTTTGCTAAGTTTCTCATTGAAGTCCGTCTTTTTTCTATTATTATGGCCTCCATTATTATGGCAAACATTGAAATGATTGCCACAAAAAAAGCAACATGAATAACAAACAAAGTATGGTTAAAATTGTAATTTGTATTTACAGTAAAAGGAAATATGTTTGCTACAATCAAAGTCGAAAATGTAATTTTTCTACTTGCAATGTTCGTATATCTCGATCAAACCGCTTTGCCACGTTCCATAGTAGCCATAGTAGAAAAAAAACTACTGGTATTGAATCAAAGAGTGATGAAAATTTTCTCAAAACTTTCCCAATACATTCTCAATACACTCTCAATTGATATACAGAATCAGCAAGAAATAATTTGTCCCGTTATCCTTGTACACCACACTCGCATTCTTTCTATCGTACGAATTGAATGTTGTCAGTTTTTGGATTGCATTTTATGACTGTGTTGGTTAATCTCGCTATTAACGTTGTGGTTTTTGTATTTTTTTTTACTTTTGCTATCAATTCAAAAAAATTACATTTCAAGCTTTAAGGATACTATAAACTTTGTTTCAGATATAAAGTTTTCTTATTATAAATAAAAGTTAAAAGTGTTAATATTATAAAATATGCAAGCGTACGAACTGATTGTTGTGGGGGTAGTATACCTTAATATACCTTACCATTTGAAATCTAGTTCTTTTCATGTTCTCCTAATCAACATGCTCCACCCAAAATCTAAAACGTTCCACGCATAAAAGAATTTTTAAAAATGTTAGGTAATGGGTTTAGGTTTATAAATGGTTTCTGTCTATAAATTTAAGTTTATAAATTTGTCTATTAGACAACTAAAACAAAAAACATAACAGTTATTTTCAAAATTCAAACAGGAGTGGAAGTCGATCACTGACCGTTCGTGTTTTGTGTGAAAGCTTCAGAACTAGATCCTTACAAAACATTAAATTATTGTTATTAGAACATTGAATAAAGTTAATTATATTAAAAACAAATTTTGATAAAAAATTCAAAGCACTTAAGTTTATACACAATTATGTGGTTTCGGACCATCCTGTATAAGATTATGAGAAAATATTTTAGTCAAGCAATTCTTCACTTTCAATTAAATTTTCTGAAATTTTTTTATTTGATATATTACTCTTGATATAAATGTTGTGCATTTCTTTCAAAATCTTAAAAATCTTTTATTATTATTAAAGAAGAAATTGTAACCACATACAGTTTGTTTCCGCAATAGTTTTTTATGAAATTTTGAATTGAAAATATTCTCTTAACTTTTGCTGAGAAACGAGAGATTGAAAGAATTTCCGAGAAAATCGTCTGTTTAACTTCCCTTTCTTAATTTTTTATAGAGTGCTAAAACTCAGAAATCGATACTTTTCTTTACTTTTGCAGAGTTGTTTTGTGAGCGATGTTCTTGCGATATTTTACAAGAAAAATATTACACAAATAATCCGCCATTTATGGGATGCTAAGGACTGATTTGTTTCTCAAAGCTAAAATTTATGTTCGTCTTATTACAAAAACAATGGTTTTGTGGTTGGTAGATTTATTTACATGTTTGCTTTTCAAAAATGTATCTATGTAAATGTAAATATGATGTAAGCCTTCCATCAAAAAAATTTATTGTAAGTGGCCTCCTTACTCTTTGAATCCCATCCACCTTTCATTCATCCCCTGGAGAACATTTTTTTGAGAAAAATCTTTGAAGGAAATAATATAATCTCTTGGATTTGAATGGAGGTAAGCCTTTTGAAAGAGAGAATAGTGTCTGATATATTAAAAAAAATCCTTTAAGTAATATTGCAGTGTATTAACAATATTTTAGCAAAAGTTTTCTCGTTCGTGGATCAGTAATTCTTTACTCCTCTACCTTTACAAAACCTATTTTTACGTTATTCACCAATATATCTCATCATTAAAGTGTTTTTTTATTCTCTTGTTTTTGACCCTTGGTTATTTTGTTTTGAGCACTAAGTTAAGTCGTTCTCTATTTTTGTAACCCTTTAATAACCTGTAAACTTCGTTACCATTACCGAGTATCTCTAAATTGTACTTGATTTTTTATAAATTTCTCAATTTTATGTCTAGCTCATTTTTTTAAAATTATTTTATACACTCATCGAAAAAAAAACCCACGCACTGAAAAATTTTCTAATATTCCGCTTATGAACTGAAATCATTTTTTCCAAAATTGTGTTATGGCAACTCTGTTTTCGGTTTTTATTTCACACACTATTCTACCGTTATTCGTCAAAATTTTTAACGCGACACGTGTTTTTATCGGCAGTTTCAATCACATTATTTCAGTGAGCAATGAGAAAAAGTAAAATTTACGACCGTCTTTTGATAACCTCGTTGACTCGTTTGGGCATTAATTCAAATAAGCGTTTGAGGTAATTTTCATCAATTTCGTTATACTACAAGTCTTCTATGACTTGTGTCATGTTTTTGAGGCTTGTTGGCCGTTTTTCTCTAATTTTTTCCCCCATATAATGCCAGCAGTTCTCAATGGAGTTGAGATCTGGACTGTTACCTGGCCAAGAAAGAGACTCAGACTAAAGAATTATTTTCTTGTGTTACCTGAAAATATTTATAATGAATCAATTATTAAAATTTTTTTTTATATTTCAGTGCATTCCTAACCATTTTGGCTCTATGACAAGGCGTCGAGTCATACTGAAAGCAAACATTTTGGGTATGTTCCGATAGTTGCTCAATTGTCGGAATAACTCCATCTTTTAAAATTTCTATATATTTTGCACCATTTACGGTTCCCTGCAGAATAATTAAATGCCCAACACCGAACTTGGTTTGGCACCCCATACCATTATATAAGGTGAATGTTTTACAGTGGGCAAAACACAATGATTAGAAAATCACTCCCCTTTTCTACGCCGAACTGTGGCATTTCCGTCGGGTCCAAATAAATTAAATTTGGATTCTTCGGAAAATATAAGATTTTCCCATTGCGGGATTGACCACGTTTGGTATGTTTTTGCCCACTGGTGGAGCTGTTTCCTCATTTTTGAATTGAGCAACGGCATTTTAGCAGGGCGACATGCTCGTAATCCCATGTTATTCAAAACATTTTGCATGGTACGGTCATTAATTTTTTATCCAGTTGCTTTGTGAAATGTTGAATTTGTGCTTCCAGTATGTTGGAATCGATCAGATACACATATTCTTTTGATTTGACGTTCGTAACTTTCTGTTATCGTTTTCGGGCGCCCACTGCCCTTTTTCCGATCTAATGTTTTAAATATCGAATAATTTTAAGTAACATTACGTACACTCCAATCACTAATTCGCATTTGTCGTGAAATTTGCCGTTTGGACACCGTATTTTTAAACAAAGCAATGATTTCAGCTTTCTTTTCAATAGACAAAGTCATCGTAAATTTTACTTTTTCTCACTGCTCTCTGAAATAATGTGATTGAAACTTCCGATAAGAACACGTGTCGCGTTAAAAATTTTGACGAATAACGGTAGAATAGTGTGTGAAATAAAAACTGAAAACAGAGTTGCCATAACACAATTTTGGAAGAAATGATTTCTGTTCATAAGCGGAATATTAGAAAATTTTTCAGTCCGTGGGTTTTTTTTTCGATGAGTGTATATATAATTTCACTGAAAGTTAAAGTATTAAGGTATAAGGTATTTTTCAGAGGGCACCAGATGATGATTAGTAAGATTTTCGTTAAACTTTAAAATTGTCGGTGCAAATATCGCTTGGCTCGTTTGATGTTTGGGCACGCAAACGCTTATCTGAAACATTCAGGTGTTCCTGCGTTACTGCGTCCAATTAACTTTAAAATTGTTAATGCAAATGGATTGTTTGTACTCAAGAATATACAGACTTATTTTTATTTGCGTAACTGTTACTTATAAACACTTGTTTTAAGCAATAATAAAAACTTCATTCGACACTTTTAAAGTGTTTCTTTTGTTCTGTTTTAAAGCTGGCAGTATTTCAATTTAAAAGCGTAAGCATTTTCATTGTGTAAAAAAAAAAATGTACTAAAAGCGTCCTACGCTTTGATGCTATGAAAGTAGAAAAAGTGTAAAATTGTACCAAAAAGTACAATTGTACCGAAAATATCATCCCTGAGTGCCATTCGTCATTGTTTGATCTATTTGTTGATTTGCACTATTTGAGCAGAATTTTTATATGTGAAATCACTTTAACAATAAATAAATATGCCAAGTTGGAATAAAACGCCAATTTTAGCATTGATATTACTCTGAAAGTAAAGAATTTTAGGTTCGAATTTTTCAGACTCAAAATGAGGATAGTTATGTGTGTGAACAGTGGAATTCTGTAACACATTTCGGTAGATATTCGGTGTCGCAAAGTTCTGTTTGCGATAATTTTCGGAAAATGGTATTCAGTAAACACCTTTTCCGATTTTGTCGGTGAAAGGATCGAAAAGTTTGTCGGAAACTTGCGATGAATATTTTGTTGACGATAAGGGAACCGAACAAATTTGTAGGCAACCGAATTTCGTCACAAAGTACAAGTTGGTGAATACCGTTTGCGATTCCGATCGGAAGTTGAGAAAAAGTTACAGAATCCCACTACAGAGCGGCCTCACATCAAAATGAGTCGGTTGAGTGAGGCGAATGTAAACCGACACAAGGGATCGCTCAGGAAGCGTCACTAAAGTAATAAAGTTGATGAAATGTATGGTTTTGTGTAAAATAGCTGTGCAAATTAACGTACAGTCAGATAAATACAAATTTTTTTATTTTTAAATGTATTCTTATGCGAATCTTCGGTGTTGTGTGCATCAAATTTTATGTTCTCTACAGTTGTCAAATGTGGAGTAAGTCCCATTTTAGACACGGAGATATTGCGACTTCTTTCTAAATCGGATGAAAACCACGCCTACCACCCATACAACACCCTCAAATTGAAAACTCTATAAAGAAGCTAATATGTTTGCCGCAAATCAAAAATTCAGTATTTGTGTTATCTTGAAAATGTGTAAAATCTCCATTTAAAATCTTGAAAATGGAGTCATTTCCAATAAATCATGTCTCTGCCATCTGTAACCCTAATTTTGGTAATTTAAGTATCGTTAGAAAGCTATTGAAAAGCGATTTTTAATATTATTACTATAACATAATTCCTTAAAATGTGAGTGTGGAACGCTTGATGTTTTTGAAAAATTTCAGAGCATATTTTTAGGCATTTTCTGTTTTGTGATTTATTGAAACTTCAAAAACTTTTTATTTTTTTTTAAGTTTGAAAGTTTCAGTTTTACAAAAAATTTGTAAACATATTTCGTCGTACCTACTATAGTTTCCGTTTTTACTTTGAGGTATTTAATAAGTATTTGGAACTAAAAATTATTATTTGAATAATTTAAAATCGAATGTGAAAACGTGAAAACGGGCCCGTCATTTTTGACGGGAAAGAACTAGTAAATAAAATATTTTTGGAATTTTAATAGTTGCCTACTTTTTTGAAAATAAAAGTAAGTTGCTGTATGTATCTCAAAAAGTGCATTTCCGTTTTTTTTTTTTGTACTTTTAAGAAACAAATACAGCATTAAAGTATACGATTAGCACACGCAAAAAATTTTATTCCGTGGCTCAGTTGGTAAAGCAGTTGTCGGTTTGATTTGATGAATCAAATGACTCTAGTTCAATCGTCAGCCAGACCCTTTTATTTTGTTTTATTTTGTTTTATTTTTATATTTTTATAATCTTATATTGTTAATTATTTAATATCGAAATTGCATAGTGCACCATTTTTATTTTTTGTCTCATAGTGCTGCTTGGGTGAGCATGAACAAAATGTAAGCAATTTACAGCTTTTATTACCCTTTAAGTTATTTTGTATTCAATTTTAAACCTTAGGCACTATAGTTCAAATTTTATTCCCAATTTATAAAATTTACGTACAGCCTTGACTAAAACAAATTGTCAAGTATTTTTAATCTTATCAATTTTAATAAGAAAAGGATTAAAAAATGTATTAGTCAAATGAATTGTTAAAAATTACTCTAAGATTTTTTTAACCGTGTAGAGTTTTTACTATTGCCGGCTGTATGGGAGGTGGCTTTTTTGTTTAAACCAGGGAGTGAATCCAAAAAAGAACAAAATAAAAAATTCAAAATTCAACTAAAAATATGAACAAAAAAAATTCTGTTCTTAAAATAAATATTGTTCAAAGAACAAAAACAAATATTGTTTAGAAATAAAAATCAGTTAAGGAACGTAAAAATTTGTTAACAAAATATTTTACTCACAGGCTAAAAAAAAAATCTAAATTACTTAATGACTTAGTACCTGGGCGACCGAGCTCCGCTCAGATTCCTGCCGTATATTCAAATGTTTTACGGTTTTTAATGTATCGGAAATGCCAACTTTATCTTAGAAACAACATATAAGATCATATTTTTAAATTAACTTTCAATACATTTTTATTTTATGATAACTTCGTTTTTCAATTAAACGAAATTTGTTTTGGTTTTATATTTTTTTTATATTTGGTTTAATTATTTTGATAATTTATTTATGCTGAACTTATGCCGGCCATTCCAAGCCTAAGTAAATTTTTTTTTTTCCCAAAATTAACCTCATGCTCCTTTTCCACTTACAAGAATAGGAGCATGAATCCACTTACAATTTTTGATCAAAGTAAAAATCTTGAAAATGGAGTCATTTTCAATAAATCATACCTCTGTCATTTGTAAATGTTAATGTACTTCCTATTTTTGTAAATGAAGTATCGTTAGAAAGCAATTGAAAAGCGATTATTAATAAAAAATAAAATACTTTTGGAATTTTTTTGCTAGACTTGCCTACTTTTTCAAAAAAAAAATAAACTGTTCATATCTCAAAAAATGCATTCTCGGTTTTTTTTTACGTAGAATTACGTCTTGCAGCGCGGTTTGTATGCAGTCGTTTTAACAAATTTTTTTAAGGTCATACCTACAGCCTATAATATTCCTGCGCTAAACGAATATCTAATTTTGGATTTTGTTACTTTTATATTAAAGTCACAAAATAGCAAAAGCTTAGAAGAATAATCTAGATTTTTATATAAGAAAATCAATCATTAGCTGCTTGCATGTTGTGTCTGCTGCTTTCTTTGTTTTTGTTTTTGCTTGTGTTGGTTTTGTTTTGAACGAACTGATTCGCAGCATTGGTGCTCTGCTCCACGTTAAGAGGGTGTTCTAAGTTAAGAGGGTGTTCCGATTAGATTTAACACTTATGAAAAAAGCTATTGGCATTATTTTTCGTTGTATGCTACTACCCAATAGATGTCGTTTTCTATTCACTTAATATGATCTTTGCATCTTAAACAGCAACCGCTTGTTATTGAGTTGAATTGATATCAACATAGTCATGGCTCAGTCGGATAAGTTGTTGTCGTGACAACGTATAGAATCAAAGTGGCTAGGTTCGATACACAGCCTGGTTGTTAAGAATATTTTTTTTTAATTTTTTATTATTATAATTTTATTTTATTAATTATTTAATGTAACAATTGCATAGTGCAATATTTTTATTTTTTGTCACATCCTGTTGCTTGCGATAGCATGAACAAAATGTAAGCAAAATACAGCTTTTATTAGTCTTTTAGTTATTTTGTATTCAATTTTTAACATAAGTTACCATAATTCAAATTGTATTCCCAATTAATTAAATTTAAGTACAGCTTTGACTAAAAATATATCTAGTATTTTTAATCGTATCAATTCTAAAAAAAGGATTAACATATGTATTAGTTCCATATATTGTTTAAAAATTACTCTAAGATTTTTAACCGTAAAGTTGTTGTACTATGTGGTCTGTTCACACCTTGAGATATTTACAAAATGTGAATTTGTCACTTCATCCTCCCCAGACGGCCGATTGAAAAATGTTAAACCTTTTTGTTTTGTATTAAGACCGATTAAAAAATTCTTAAGCCTGGTTTCCACTATGTCAATTTCAATGGTCTGTTGTTGTCAGTTACATGAAAAATGCCAACACGTTGTAATTTTTTTGCTGTTTGACAATGGCGAAAAATATGAAAAACTGATCTCTTCACACGTTTATAGCAAAAATTGCAAAAAAAAATGTTATTTATGTGATTTTTTAAATTTCATGTCAAACAAAAAATGACGAAGTGAAGACCAAGCATTAGAGTAAATTTGATCCTAATTTATTTCGAATTTTTATGAGGCATTTAAAATTTTGTAAACTTACTGCAAGCAAATAAAAAAGAAGGAACTAAAAATTTTCTTCAAGCTTTTTACAGTTTTATGGTCCAAGATTCTTTTATTATATACAAAATAATTATTTGACCTAATAAGAAAAACATTTTTGCTGCAGATTTTATAACAATATCTCAAACGGTATAGAAGTTATGAACGATTAAGTGAAATATATATCAGAAAAAATTGAAATTACAAAAAGCATAACATTTGGCCATTATAGTTTATTTTGGTGGAAACTTAATTTGTTTCCTAAAATTACAAAAAAAGGTGCACTTTTTGAGATGTGAGCAAATTAAATTTTTTTTTTTTCAAAACGTAGGAAACTCTAGCATAGGAAACTCTTACAAAAATATTTTCCTTTTTAAAATTTGTTTAAGATTTGGTGTAAATTACTCTATTTGTAAGATTTCTTTTTATATCAAAAATTGGTGCATCAAAACTGTACTAAAAACGTTTCTATAAAAAAATAAATGAAAAATATAAGAAATTCACTAAAGCACTGTTTGGTGAAGCATAAAAATAAAAACAAAAAAATGAATGTGCACTGTGGGATTCGAACTCACAACCTCGATATCATGGGCCAGAAGCTCTATTCTCTGAGCTATCACTTCTGTATGAAATTTAGAAAACTTAACATATCATATTCGGCAGGAAAATTAATGTATTTATTAAATGCGTGAAAACTCGGAAAAACAGCTTTTCCCAGAGATGAGACCTAGCTGGATCGATTTTTCAGCCCCCTCTTCATCTATATTGCAAATTTCATCGAAATCGTTAGTGCCGTTTTCGAGAACGCAATTGCAAATATATATACAAATATTGCTCGTTTAATAGAATAAGATATACATATTGGTAGAAAAGGCTTCGGTTTAAAAGTATGAGGAAGGAACTTTGCCTCGTGAAAATATCCTAAGATTGTGTCATAGTTAAATTAAAAGATTTTTTTTGCGTATTTCATTTTGTTACATATGTTAGGATTTCAAGTGTTACACGGTTAAAAATCTTGGAAACTTTTTTGGATTACATATAGACACGACCAAAAAAAGATTATTTTTTTAATCCAATGAAAAGTTTTAAATTTTTCAATCCAAAAAGGATTTATTTTAATCCGCAAAAAGTTTAAAATTTCTTAATCCAAAAAGGAATAATTGTTAATCCACAGAAAGTTTAAAATATTATAATACAAAAAGGATTAGATTTTAGTCCAAAAAAGTTTAAAACATTGTAATCCGAAAAGGGATTACTATTAAATCCTCAAAGGTTTAAACACTGTTGACTGTAATATTGTGTAAAATAATATTTTGGTTCAGATTTTAATAAACAATTTGTTTCATTTTATTAAAAATAACTTTCGGATGCTTTAACAACATTTAGAATTATATTTAGCTTAAATTTCGTAGTAGTAGTTTTTAATCTTATACCTGAATTATAATGCGGCAGTGAGCGTCAGTGGCAGTGGCATTGATCAGCTGTTATTTTAGGAATATTGTTGTTCAATGTTGAAACTAACATAGCAGCCCTATTTCTAAATTCACTGCTAACATGCAAATAATTAAACTACTAAGAAAAATTCCACATTCACTGCTTTTGATGCTGACGCTGCCACTGCTAGATTGTAATTGGCAGGCAGTAAAATACGAAACAGCTGATCACTGCCGCTGCCACTGACACAGCTGCTGTCTCTGCCACTGCTACATTGTAATTCAGCTATTAATTAACATAAATACTTTTTCCTGAAATTACTACCTTAATACAAATTTGTAGACCAAAAATAGTCTTAAACTTGAACTTTTTCGGATTAAAAAAAAATTAAAATAAAATATGGAATAAAAATTAGTACTTTAAGGATTAAAAATTGCTTTAAACCAAAGTTTGGATTAAAAACTATTCCAATATTTTTAACCGTGTAATTAAGCCTAAAATATTAATTTAGGCTTAATATTTTGCATTCTTTATTTCCTTTAATAACTTGTACCTGGGCGACCGAGCGCCGCTCAGATTCCTTCCGTATATTCAAATGTTTTACGGTTTTTATTGTATCGAAAATGCCAACTTAATCTTAGAAACAACATATAAGATCATATTTTTCAATAAACTTGAAATGCATTTTTATTTTATGATAACTTCGTTTTTCAACTAAACGAAATTTGTTTTGGTTTTTTTATCCCTACACAAATATTAAATTAGTTCGACAATTTACTTATGCTAAACGAAACTTAACTCTGACTCTACTTATTCATAGTGCCGGCCATTCCAAGCCTAAGCAACTTTTTTTTCCCAAACTTTACCTCATGCTCCTTTTCCTCAAGTTATTTTTTTATGTCGCAATTTTTTCTAAAGTTATGGAGATGGCAATTTTTGATCAAAGTAAACATCTTGAAAATGGAGTCATTTTCAATAAATCATGTCTCTGTCATTTGTTACCCCTATTTTTGTAAATGAAGTATCGTTAGAAAGCAATTGAAAAGCTATTTTTAGTAAAAATAAAATACTTTTGGAATTTTTTTTGCTAGTGTTGCCTTCTTTTTCAAAAAAAAAAAAAAACAGAAAGCTGTTCATATCTCAAAAAATGCATTTTCGGTTTTTTTTTTACGTAGAATTACGTCTTACAGCGCGGTTTGTATGGAGTCGTTTTAACAAATTTTTTTAAGGTCATACCTACAGCCTTTAATACTCATCGTTAAAACATAATATATATACTAAAGTATCAGATATATCTTGCGCTAAACGAATATCTTATTTTGGATTTCGTTACTATTATATTAAAGTCACAAAATAGCAAAAGCTTAGAAGAATAATCTAGATTTTTATATAAGAAAATCAATCATTAGCTGCTTTCTTTGTTTTTGTTTTGTTGTTTTTGCTTGTGTTGGTTTTGTTTTGTACTCAATAGGCAATTAAACCAGCGCTCTTCATACGAAGGCCTGCATTGACTGCTACTTTTGAAGACCAAACACATCCTTTCCCCGCTGCTCTTATGAGCCCTTCTTGTAGGCCTTCGTTTGCTGCAAAAAAGGCAGCACAACAAACCTTTTTTCCCTTCAAAGACTGACTTTTCATATACTTCAGCACAACTTTTTCGTTTAAAGTCAAAATATATACCAGTTTAAAAATATGACATAATAATGGCCCTTCCAATTGCTGTATCAAAGTTTATAGATTGAAATTAATCTGACATAAAAAAACATAGGAGAGAAGATAAAATCATAGAATATATAAAAAACAGAAAAAGGTTTAAAAGAAAATATTTATATTTAAAAGAAAAATATAAATATATTTTTTCAATACTTTTTGTTTACCCCTTTTTTTAGCCATTCTTAAGAAGTGCTTCTATCAGGCCTCTTTTGAGCTATGGGAGCCGAAGTCCTGAACAATTTTCCACTTCATATAAAAAAGAAAGTGTAATTGTATATGAGCGCGGCAGTACTACAAAATCCACAGGAAGGCCTGCTAGCAGCGCTGTCATTGTCTACTGGGTATGAACTGATTTGCAGCATTGGTGCTCTACTCCACGTTAAGAGGGTGTTCCAAGTTAAGAGGGTGTTCCGATTAGATTTAACACTAATGAAAAAAACTATTGGCATTATATTTCGTTTTATGCTATTACCCAAGAGATGTCGCTTTCTATTCAGTTAATAAACTCAGAAAAATATCAACCGTTATATTAACAGTCGGCTACTGTTATTTCAAAATACTGTTCGATTGAATGATTTGCGTTTAAGTAAACAATTTTCTTTGTTGAATGAACGTTTCAAAGTATTTTTGTACTGTTAAAATCATCTGTTGAAATATTTTTGTGCTTATATTGAATTGTAAATTTTTTCTAAGCAATAGTTTTTGTATGTGTTTTGCTATATTTATATTATCGTTGCCAGTAGCTCAGTGGATGTGCACTATACTGTCATGCGGGAGACGTGGGTTCGAACACTAGCTGTGTAAGTATCAAAAATTGTAATTTAAAAATTGAAATAATTGTAATTTAATAATTCTGTTTCATTAATTGTTCGGTCAAAAAAAACCTTCAAAATAAAATGCTTACAATATTGCAAAAAAAAAATTGCAAATTTAATTTTTTATTTAAAAAAAAATATTTTAAATAAAAAAAAAATTTTTTGTGTGGCCTTGCCGGATTTGAACCGTCGACACTCGAGTACTTGACGCATACGTTAGCACACTCGGCCATACATGAACTTTCAAACCAGTGATCAAATTTCAATAAATAAGTTTTTATACGGGTTTCGTGTTCCATAGACCAACAGTCAACCGACTCACAGTGTGTCCAAATCTCGAAAAACTGCTATTAAATAAACCCTTCATTGGATTTAAGCCAAATTTGGTACGGAGGAACTTGTAAGGCAGCTTATTTAAAATTTTAAAAAAAAAGTATAAAATTCAATATGGCGGACCCAATGCGGCGATGCGTATTTTCCAATAACATATTGCAATGGTATTATTAATTAAGTGTTTAAGCCTTTTTATTGTGTATATACAAGCTTGATTTATTGAGGATAGCATTATAGAATCATGATTTATTTTTGATTTTAAAAATTAACCCTTTAACGACCATAGTTGCTTTTAAGCTTTGTATTGACTTTGACCGAATACATAATAAAACTAAAGTAAATTCAAAATCAAAATGTGAAGGTATGTAATTTTAGTTTAGCTTTTATTAAGAAAACATGGGATGTTAATAAATATTATTATAATTATTATCATTATTATCATTACTATTATTATTATTATTTTTATTATTATTATTATTATTATTATTATTATTATTATTATTATTGTTATTATTATTATTATTATTATTATTATTTTTATTAATATTATTATTATTATTATTATTATTATTATTATTATTATTATTATTATTATTATTATTATTATTATTATTATTATTATTATTATTGTTATTATTATTATTATTATTATTATTATTATTATTATTATTATTATTATTATTTTTATTATTATTATTGTTATTATTGTTATTTTTATTATTGTTATTATTATTATTATTATTATTATTATTATTATTATTATTATTATTATTATTATTATTATTATTATTATTATTATTATTATTAGCGCCGCTCAGATTCCTTCCGTATATTCAAATGTTTTACGGTTTTTATTGTATCGAAAATGCCAACTTAATCTTAGAAACAACATATAAGATCATATTTTTCAATAAACTTGAAATGCATTTTTATTTTATGATAACTTCGTTTTTCAACTAAA